>CM047812.1:20959213-21337068 GCA_026214975.1 Gentiana macrophylla | reverse complement strand
ACCCAAAGTTCAACCCAACCTCAAGGAGTTGATAAACGGGATAAATTAATGGAAAATATGATGGGTGTAGTATCTACTCAAGCTCGGGAATATGGAAACTATGATAACTTCTATAGTTCACTTCTAAGGATATGACTATGTTGAAAACATCTATGGGTGGACATGATACGAGAATGAGAACTATAGAAGCATCATTAAGGAATATGGAAGATCATTTGAGTAAAGAAGGAGAACGTAATAACAAGTAGACTCGTGAGGATTACCAAGTAATACTTGAAGAAACCCGAGAGAGGTAAATGCTGGATTACGAGAAGTAGAAATTTTGTGAAGATACTTCAGAGCAAAAAACGCAGAAACAATGAGGTAGAAAATGATTTAAATGATAATATCGTAAAGAAAAGGACTTAAACTTGAATTTATCAATGAAGAGGAAGAAATTATCAAGAATTCTTAAAACAGAATAATAATGTTGAACCCAAATTGAAGGTGAAAATGGGTAAATGTCCTTAGAATTCGAAGATCCTATGGATAAGGACCTGAGAACCCTATTTAAGGAACATGTCGAGAAAATCGTGGAGAAAAACAGAAGATTTAAAAGTAATCGAGAGGATAAAGTTGATACAGGGGATGTTTTAAAGGAAAATTCTCAAGATAATGAAACTTGGCGATCAAGTAATGCTCAAAGATTCAAGGAAAAAGGAAAAGAGAAAATGACTTCGTAACCAAAGGTTATAGATTTAGAATCTTTGCCTTATCCACCTAAAGATCAAATTGAAAAGATAAAACCGATAAGAAATATGCTCGCTTCTTGACACTTTTTCGTCCATATTCATGTCAATATCCTCATATAGAAGCTTTAGTCAACATGCCCGCCTATGGAAAGTTTCTTAAAGATATCCTATCTAACAAAAACGATTAGAAGAATATGAGAATATATGCCTTAATGAAGAATGTTCTGCAATACTCCAGCATCGACTACCTCCTAAACTTAAAGATCCTGGTAGTTTCACTATTCCATGTGAAATTGGAGGATTTCTGTTTAAGAAAGTATTGTGTGATCTAGAGCAAGTATCAATCTCATGTCTTACGAGGATTATAAGAAACTAGAATAGGAGAGCTTACGAATACTGAAATGACTCTTCAGATGGTAGATAGATCAATTAAACATCCTAAGGGAATAATTGAGGATGTGTTGGTTAAAGTTGATAAATTTTACTTCCCAAAGACTTTGTAATAAGTGAAATGGAAGAAGGATATTCAGCGCCAATTATTCTAGGTCGACCATTTCTAGCTGGCAGGAAGGACTTTGATAGATGTTCAAAAAGGTGAACTAATACTGAGAGTTAATGAGGATAAAGTTTCATTCAATATCTTCAAAGCTATAAACCATCCATACAAAGAACCAGAATCATGTTCTTTTATAGATGAATATTCTACTATCTGGGATGCCAAATATAAAGGTTATGAAAATAAATTAGAAGAATGTTTGGCATTTTCTATCTATAAAGAAGATGAAAATGATACTGAAATGAAAGAAGTAATCCTTTATTTAGATAAAGGAGGGTTTGTTAAACATCCATGGCATCAAAATTTGAAATTGGAAATGGAAGGACCAATTTTAAAACCATCGATAGAAGATCCACCAAGAATCTGGAGTTGAAACCACTTCCTTCGAATTTGAAATATGCTTTTCTTGAAAATGATAATCTGTTACCAATTATTATTTCATCAACCTTAACAAATGAACAAGAGGATCAATTATTAAGAATGTTAAGACAACATAAGAAAGCTTTTGGATGGACGGTGGCAAGGATATCAAAGGTATTAGCCTCCGAGATTTGTGTTCACAAGATTATTTTGAATGAAGGAGCTAAACCTTGTATTCACCACAACGCCCGCCTCAACCCGAATTTGCAAACAATCGTTAAGAAAGAGGTCATTAAGCTATTAGAAATGGGAATAATCTTTCCCATATCGATAGTGAATGGGTAAGTCCAACTCAAGTAGTTCCAAAGAAAGGAGGTTTCACGGTAAAAGAAAATGATAAAATGAATGGATTCCGAATGCAGGAAATTATAGGATATCGAATGTGTATTGATTTTGAAACTGAATGATCATACTAAAAGGATCATCATCCACTTCCATTCATCGTCTGATGTTGGAAAGATTGAGTGGACATAAGTATTATCGCTTCTTAGATGATTATTCAAAGTTATTTACAGATATTCATTGCAAAGCAGAGAGATAGAGAAAAAACTACTTTCACTTGTCCCTATGGAACTTTTGCTTATAAAAGAATGCCGTTTTGATTATGTAATGCACCGCCACATTTCAATGATGTATGATGGCAATATTTTCTAATATAGTCGAAAATTTTAGAAATCTTTATGGATGACTTTAGTGTTTATGAGATTCTTTTGATAAATGCTTATCACACTTAGAACGCGCTTTTACAACGCTGAAGATACCAACTTGGTACTAAATCGGGAAAAATGTCATTTGATGGTATCTCAAGGAATTGTACTAGGTCATAGAATCTCAAGTAGGAATTGAAGTTGATAAAGCTAAAGTCAAGTAATTGAAAAATTACCTCCACCAATTAATTTGAAAACGTTAAGAGGATTTCTTGGACATGCAGATTTTATAGAAGGTTTATTGCAGATTTTCAAAAATAGCAAAGCCCTTGAGTCATTTGCTAGAAAAAGAAGTACCTTTTAACTTTGATGATAAATGTATGGAAGCCTTTAAGACCCTAAAAGCGAAATTAACTCACACAGTGCAAGATTTAGTAGCACCGTGATTGGGGTTTGCCGCTTGAAATTATGTGTGATGCAAGTGATTTAGTCAGTAGGAGCTGCTTTTAGGTCAACGGTATAACAAAATTCTCAAAGCTATCTACTATGCTTCTCACACATTAAACGTAGCTCAGCTTAATTATGCAACTACTGAGAAAGAACTGTTGGCTGTAGTATTTGCCTTAGATAAGTTTCGATCATATATTGTTGGTTCTAAGGTAATAATTTACACAGACCATTCAGCTCTGAAGTATCTTTTAAGTAAGAAAGATGCCAAACCGCGTCTTCTTAGGTGGATTCTGTTACTTGTGAATTCGATATTGAAATTAAGGATAAAAAAGGAAGTGAAAATGTAGTAGCGCATCATCTAAGGTAATGGATAATGATGAAGGAAAAGGAAAAGAAATTCGTGATTCGCTTCCTGCATGAGAAACTGCTTAAGATAGATACTCCTCAACCACGCGATTATTAAAAATAGAATACCATCAAAGGAAGATTCGCCATGGTTTGGGGATATTGTTAACTACATTACCTGTAAGTACATCCTACCTCATTGGACTTGGCAAATGAAAAGAAGTTCTTTTATGACTTAAAGTTTTATTATTGGGATAAACCGGATCTTTCCGAAGATGCTCGATGGAATAATTAGGAAATGTATTCTGATAGTGAAATTTTAAGTGTATTATCATTTTGTCATGATCGTGAGGCAGAGGTCATCATGGAGGATTGAAAATCGCTTTCAAAGTTTTACAATGTGGTTTCTATTAGCCTACACTATATAGAGATGCATATAAATATGCAAAATCTTGTGAATCATGTCAAAATGGGGAAATATATCGAAAAACATGAAATGCCTATGCAACCGATTTTAGAATGTGAGCTATTTGATGTATGGGGGCATAGATTTCATAGGGCCTTTCCCTATATCTTTTGGAAAAGATTTATTCTAAGAATGGTTGATTATGTTTCTAAATGGGTAGAAAATTTGAAACTCTCCTACTAATGATACTAGAGTAGTGCTAAGGTTCCTTAAAAGAATATATTCACACGATATGGCATTCCGAGGGCTATCATTAGTGATAGAGGTTCATATTTTTGTAACCTGACCATTTACTAAGGTAATTGAGAAATATGGTGTAACTCATAAACTTGGAACACCCTATCATCCACAAACTAGTGGGGATGGTAGAGGTGTCTAATAGAGAAATTAAAAGAATCGTGGAGAAGACAAAGGACTCGAATCGTAAAAGCAAGCGTAAAGACTTGATGATGCATTATGGGCATACTGAATGCCTTTTTAAAACACCGATTGGTTTATTCTCCTTACAAATTAGTATTTGGTAAATCTTGTCATCTCCTCGTTGAATTAGAACACCGAGCTTTATGGGCTATTAAATTTCTAAACTTTGATCCTAAAGTCACAAGTGATCATAGATTACTTCAGTTGATGTAACTAGAAAGAATTTCGACTCGATTCTTATGAAAATTCTCGAATCTACAAAGAACGCACGAAAGCTTTTCATGATAAGAGAATCTATAGTCGTGAGTTCCATGTAGGTGATCGAGTACTTTTATACAATTCACGCTTGAAGTTGTTTCCGGAAAGCTTAAATCTAGATGGACAGTCCATATGACGTAACAAAAATCTATAAGTCCAGAGTGTTGAACTAATCGATGGAAAAACAACTTTTATAGCCAATGGACACGTGGGTGAAATTGTTCGTGGAAGGCTGAAGGATACCTCAACCGGAAGAAGTATTATTACTTATCGAATTCTCCAACGAATTAAGAGGCGCAATTTTAAACTCGGCCGATTACGGGTACTATCTTTCTAATTCACCTTTAATATGCATTTTAAAGTAGTTTCGTCTTTTTACCGGATAGACGTAAAAGAACCTGATGCCTTTCATAGATAGAATAAGAGTTTTTATTTTACTTTTAAGATTAGGTCCGAATAAGGATGTCGATTTAAGATAGAAGCCTTAGTTTCTAAATTACATAAGGAATTGCTAATCAAGTCGAGAAAGAGAACTTTGTAATGGAAATTCAAGGAGTGCAATAAAAGAAGAGCAAGGTTTCTAATGAGATGTAGAATCAGTGAAAAAGTGAACATGATGGACAATGTGGAAGAAATACAACCATATCCCAGGATGAGTGTTTGAATGTTATTAAGAAGGAACGATTAGGTGGTTATCCTAAAATCCCGAGGAATACAAAGAGATAATTCAAACGCATCACTCCTGCAGGAAAAGGTTAAGGGATCGATATGATAACAATCTTGAGGATCTCGAGATTGAGGGAGTTAGCAAAAATCCTAAAAATTTTAGTGTGTGCTTTTAGTCTTTTAATTGTTTTTTAAGTTGTGTTAATTCTAAAATTAAAAGAAAATATTTTTATGAAAATTTATAATAAACCTATTTTCATCTCATGTGATTTTAAATGGGTATATTATATCAAAAATATGTGATTTTAATATTATATTAGCTTTTATGTATTTTGTCAAGTTTTATATAAAAATCGTATTGAACTTAGATTATATAACATAAATCATTTGATTAACATCAAATGATCTTTATGTAATATAATTAGAGCTCATTACACAAAAGATGATAAAATTTTCGATTTTTGGGGCCATGTGACCGCACGCCGCTATTACACTACCGGCACGCCGCCGTGTGGACACACTTAGACCTAAAAAATGCGCCTTCTTCATTTCCCCATTCCCTCAAAATTTTAGAAGAGCAGCCCGACTCCACCCCATTTTCACTTCAAGAATATATCAAATTTCATCACTTTTTCATCACAAATTCAACAATCCATCATCTTCTCTTCATCTAAAACATCTAAGAAGATCAACATTGGAAAAATTGAAGCTTGGCAAGTTCAAAGCTCTCTTTTCTCTCATTCCGCGACTCCACCATTAATTCCGTGACCTAGCTTTTCTTTCTAGCATATTAAGGTAATATATATATATATATATATATATATATATATATATATATATATATATATATATATATATATATCAAATATTTCAAATTTTAGTTAAATTTCTGAAATTATTTTGAATTTATTTTGATTTTATAAGCCTAAGTAATTGTTGGTTCTTGTTGTTGGTTTGTGTTGTTGTATTGTCATACCACTATCATAGATGGCCTCATCATCTCAAGCAATCCTAAGAGGAAAAGACTGAAATACCCATCGTAGTACCGGTAGTTCAAACTAGGCCTTTAATCAAAAGGAGAAAACTTTAACCTTTGAAAAAAACGCTGCAAGTCGTGAAGCTAAGCGGGCACATGATGAGTACTTAAGTAAAAGTAAGGTTTGGTTAGAACGAGGGATTGATTTTTCGAAGATTGGGAAAGAAGTGAAAGAAATTTTCAAGGATAGAGGATGGTTGGACATAGCTATGGATAGGAAAGATAAGATTAATGTTTCTATGGTATCAGAGTTTTATTCAGTATTATCTACTTTTGATGCTGATACAGTTGAGGAGATGACCTATATTCCTCTAAGAAGTGTTAATGTTACTTTTTGCCCTGCTATGATTAATGTATTCTATGGCTTAGCTGAAATACCTGAAGAGGAGGATTATCATAATGTTTGGGGTTTAGAACATCCTATGGCTCTACAAACCAAAGCTTATGAAGCCCAACAAGCCTTTGACCCCACTGCTGAATGGATAGAAAATAGGTTTGCTTATGGGAATTGTATTAGGGACATAAGGGCAATAAAACAGTTCTTAGGCCATAATGTATGTCCTTCCACACATGTTTGTGCATTTGGTCGAGATGAAGTGGTTATTGCTTGGGCCATGGTTAATGATATTCCTATAAATCTGGGGAAATTGATCTTTTCTAAGGCATGTGACTTTGCAAGCACTCGCTATCGAGGGGGACGCCTCCCGTTCCCTAGTCTCATTTCTCGCTTTATGTGAGCTTGCAAAGTCCCTGTCTTTACCTCGGATAGAATCTGTGTCTCCCTACATTCCTCCCATTGGTCTTAAATCGAGAGCCTTACCTCACTGGAGTAATAGATTACAATAATCCTAATCGTCAAGAACAACAACCACCACCTCCACCTCCTATTCACACTCGTACCTGACCACCTGTGCAAATACACCACCCACAAGAGAGCCAAGTTGAGGCTATGTTTCAAAGATTTAGTTCAAGCTCAAAGCTAGAACTGATGCTAATATAGCTTTAGCCTGTGAGAAGAATAGACATAGTGGTGAAATGAGGACATTCGAGTTGGTCAAAGAGGGTATCGAGATGCTATGAGTGAGTTTGATCCGAGATTTGGCGAGAGATTTCTGCTAGACACCCCTATAGTCACCTGACCCATATACTATGCCCGATTGATTCCGCCGATTCCACCACCTATATATATCGTGACTATACGCCGTCATCCATGGGGCAGGTGGTATGTTTACAGTACACACAGTGATATCCTCGGGCATGGGAGGAGTGACTTCGGTAGCAGATGTGACAGCAGATTTGGTTCATTTGGTCTACAGGATTAGTTTCTATGTCGGCGATATGAGGACTGAGACATCATTTCGTATTTCGCATCGGATCCACAAATTCGTCAGCTTATGATATTCATACGACGCAATGCAAGCGAGTCGATTATACTTCGATACTATCTACATTTGGATCATCGTCATATCGCATTTAACCTACCGTGACATTGATCTTAACTATGATGAGGACGAGTGATTTCTTTCTTTGTTGTATAACTATCTATTTACGGTTTAACTTAGTATCTTTTATATTTGTTGTAATACGTTAAACGCTTGATGCACTTCTCGGGGTAGTGCACGTTGTTATTTTGTATCTTTTTCGTAGTTTCGGATGTTTTTTTTTTTTTTTCACCACGCTTTAGAAACCATACGAACTCTTGATGCAGAAATAGATCTTTGGAATGATCTAAATATAGAAATATCTCTCGATCGAAAGACTATTTGACCGGCACGCGCCAAGTTGGTGTCCGCACACGCCGTGTAGTGAAACTGCAGATCTTCTCGAGATATTTCCATTTCACCACCTTTGCCTATAAAAGGAAACAGATGCAAAGGTTCGGTAAAACGAGTTTTACAATTTATAACCGAAACACCCCAAGTATAAGGATCGTAGTATAGGATGTTTACGGGTCGTCCCTAAGGGAGTGGAATGTTTATCGGATCAATGGACAATTATTCTATCGATTATGTCACAATTATTAACTAAACTAGGGTTTAAACTAATTATGAACAGTAAAACGACGATGAACGAAACTCGATGAATAGTAAATTGGAATCAAATTGATACGAACTATTCGATTTATCAAGTAATTAAAACAACGGCAAGGCAACGGAATCCACCAATCAACCAACCCAACCCCAACTAGACGGCAAGCTAAAGATATAATTTTTAGTAACGATCAATCACGAATTCGATTAAATTTCTCTAAAGCGAATTCTGTGGTTTCGCTTTTTTTCAAATAAAACAAAACGACATGCAAAACACGATCACGAGATTATTTCTAATACTCTTACTCAAATAATTATAAACGATCTCTCGAATTATAATTAAGTGCATCAATTGAAAAGATCAAATCTTGAATCAATACTCTCATATAAATTCAATCAAAAAGATATTTTCATCGATCTCTCGATTCAAATAAAACATAAACAATATAACAATATCCACTTGATGAAAAATCATAAATTAACTCACTAAAGATGTAGCTAAAAATCCTCTATTTGGTGTGGTTGTTGATTGGTTTCTCCTGTTGTCCTACCGCAGAAGATGCTTAGCCTTCAATCATCTTCGAACTCCCAAGCAAGATTGAAAGAAAGAAACTCCTATTTTTATGTGATGTAAAAGGCGTGTAGTATGCCTCTATTTATAGGTGTTCAAGCTAATTAAGAGATATACTTCAAAATGTCAAAACAAAATAAGAGATAACTCCCGGCCGATCTCAAAATAAAAATAAGATGAAGTGCGCCCCCCCTTATGCGTATCCTCATGTTGGCGCCACACTTTGAGTGGTTTGCTCCTCTTTTCGTGCTTATCCGATCTTTATCTTGAGTGCATCTTGATTTTCTTGGATTTATCTTGAGAATTAATTCTTCCACTTGTATTTATCTTCCATAAATTATCCAAATCTACAAAATAAATATTTATCCCAAAGTAAATCATATTTAAATAAAATGCAGATAAATATAATAAAACGGATAAATACCGATTTATATAATATAATGGATAAACACCAAGTTATATGGATAAATACCAAATTATATTTTATTAATCACCTAACATTAAATAATAAATATAAACATGTGATTTATCATAAAATATATAATATTAGTCCCGATTTAAGGTCTACGTTGATGACTTTTACGGGTATAATTTGACCGCTCATCAACTCAACTCAAACCAACATAAAATCATCATTTTAAGCACGAATCGCACGCTTTTACACTTTTTATAACTTTAAAACCATTTCTTCAATTCATTCATTTAATACGTAATTTTCTATAAAATTACTAAAACACGGGATTATTGTTATGAAATACTACAATATAAATCATAAAATTCACCGAGAACAACTCCCCCACACTTAGCTTTTTGTTCGTCCCGAACAAAACAATCAAAACTAGCTCACTGTACATGTAATCCACATAGATCCCTAACTCACGTAACAAAAGATACGACAAATATAGCAAGTAATACCAACGTAGAGATAGATTCGGTGTGTGTGTGTCAAGCCCTTTTCAAATTTAACAAGCCTTTCAAAGAAATATCCTCTCAAAAAATTCCAATGACTACCCTAGTAGTGCAGACGATGAATAGCTCCACTCAAAGCCTTCCCACGCACTCGCAGGATAACCCCTACAACATATCATGCGGTTCTCACTGGGTATAAGATCCATGATAACAAAGACTTCACTTTATTTTTACTCCTCATTTTCAAAATTTTCAAATTTGACGATATCGAATGAGCTCTTACCCATCATAGTAGAATAGGACATTTCGTGATAATCCCCTACCTACTCAAATCATAAGGTAGCTATAAACCGATCGTCGTGAGCTTTTGGTCATCATAGTGGAATAGGACATACGTGGTACACCCTACCTCACTCAAATCATCGACCAAATTTTCGACAAACGCTTTTATTAATAATTCACTACTTATTCATTCTTTTTTAAGACATAAGTTACATCTCACTTATCACATTCAAACTTTACGATATTCACAGTACACGGACTAACTAAGGTGTTACTATACTGACCTTTCTAAGATAACTCATCAAAACAATGAAAGGATATAGTTCAAAAATCTTGCTTCAATATCGAAGGCTTTCGTGAGTGTGAAATGAATACTATCTCAAAGTAGTAAAAACATGCTATAATCATCTCTCAGAAGTTACGGACAATCATCGTCAAGAAACTACAACTAGCGAGCATTTGTTTCAATTACATGCTCAAGATTTACAATTATCCAAGTGTAAATTTAAAATTTCACTATTTATCAAAGATCACAAATATTTACTCATATTGTCGAAAATAAAACATGAATTGCACCCCCCCACACTTAAATCACATTATGTCCTCAGAATGTGCAAATAAAAGAAAAGAATACTTAGCTGGTTCCAAAGATGGTTGTCGGCGTTAGATTGACAAATGTCAGCCGTAGCATGAATAAACCGCTGCACTCGTGTCACGAACATACAACACTAAAAGTAATAACTTGCAAACCTGCTCAAACGTATCTGCAACACTCGGCATAACAGATAATCTCGGGGTACAAGGGGTATATGAGTAAACATGTATACACATAAAGCAACCACAAATAGGACGAGGATAACCAACACACAACTCACCAAAGTTTTATTCCTACTAACCTAAAAACTTAACTAAAAGGAAATACTTAAAAGACTAGGCTGCCTCCTAGGAGCGCTCTTTTAATGTCAATAGCTTGACACAGATTTCAAAAGATCAACCCGGATCGGGCCACTTTGGTTTAACAAACCGCCACCTCGAGATCGGAATCGTGAGTATTGGGGCGGAAATGATTTTCACCACAACAACAAGTCAAGTGCGCAATAAGGTCATTAAACTTTTCTCTCAAACTACACCGACTCTCTTCTTCTTATTCTTGCGGATGATAGGCGGAGGTGTGCTAACATGCTCAGAGTCTCGGGAGAAGGTTCCTCACAGTAGAGGTAGGAATGTCATCATCGACTCAAAGAAATAAGATGGAATCTCTTCACAAATCAGACATCCTGCTTTCATCCCTTCTTTGGAAATAAAGAGTCTCAGCTTCTCCTTTGGTTGCCCAAAATATTTCTTAAGGCGATGACCATTCACTTTAAAAGCTTGATTACCATACCCGTTCAAAGTGATTACTCCACTCGGATTGACATCGAGAATCTCAAAGGACCTGACCATCTAGACTTGAGTTTACCCGGAAACAGTGAAGTCTAGTATTATAGTAGTAAAGCCATTTCACCAACTTTGAATTCTCGGTCCTTGATCTTAGCGTCATGGAGTATCTTCGTTCTTTCCTTGCTAAGCTTAGCATTCTCGTATGCTCTGAGTCCGAATTGCCGAGCTCGCTCAATTGTAATAATCGCTTTCTCCCACAGAGTTGGCTATCGAAGTTTAAGAATTTAATAGCCCGTAAAGCTGTGTTCAAGTTCGACGATGTAAATGACAAGCTTTGCCATAGACCATTTGGAAGGGTGATATGCCCATCGGGGTCTTGAATGCAGTACGATAAGCCCACAATGCGTCATCCAACTTAAGACTCCAATTAGATCGATTATTGTTCACGGTCTTCTAAAATTCTTTTCGAGTCTCGGTTGCTTACCTCGACTTGGCCACTAGTTTGAGGATGATATGGTGTACCAATCTTATGTTTGACACCATACTTCTCAAGTATCTTGTCAAGCGGCGCATTGCAAAAGTGAGTGCCTTCATCACTAATGAGTGCTCTCGGACAGCCAAATCTAGTAAAGATATTCTTTTGCAAGAATTTCCTCACGACTTTATGATCATTAGTTTGAGTAGCTATGGCCTCGACCCACTTTGAAACATAATCCACACAGACGAGGATATACTTATTACCACATGAGGATGGAAAGGGTCCCATAAAATCTATGCCCCAAACGTCGAAAACTTCGCATTCAAGAATGGGCTTAAGTGGCATTTCCATCCTACTACTCGCCCGCCCGAGTTCTCGGGCACCTATCACAACCTTTACAAAAGGCTTCGCATCTTTAAACAGAGTCGGCCAAGAAAATCCAAATGAAGGATCTTTGCAACCGTCTTTGGTGTTCCATAGTGACCTCCGGTAGGATCATTGCGGGCATTGTTCTAGATATATCCCACCGATCATGCTCAGGGAACACACCGTCGAAGCAAACCATCCTTACACCTTGAACAAATAAGGATCTTCCCATACGAGATATTTAAGATCGTAAAAGAACTTTTTCTTCTCCTCGATCGTCATATCCTCTAAATGACCACTCGCTAAATAGTTGACGTAGTCGACATACCACGGCCTAACCGCTCCAAGCTTCATCAATTTCTCGATCGGAAAATCAATGCCTATATCATTGTGATTTTACGCACCCTCATTTACTAAGCGAGATAAATGATCACCACAATATTCTCAACGCTTTCTTATCTTTAATCACAAGGTCAAACTCTTGTAGAATTAAAATCCATCTAAGTAACCTTGGTTTGGCATCCGCTTTATCCATAAGGTAGCGTAAAAAGTCGCATGATCTCGTCCATACAATCACTTGAGACCCTGAAGATAGCTTCTAAACTTGTCAATGGCAAAGACGACGGCTAAGAATTCCTTCTCGATCGTAGTATAATTGCATTGAGCCGGGTTCAAGGTACGACTCGCATAAATAGATGGGCCTCGAACCTTTTATCAACTCTTTGACCTAAAACTGCGCTTCACGGCATAATTGGAGGCATCACACATCAATTCGAAAGGCTTGGTCCATCAAAGCTACTAAAATAGGGCACCGATAAGCTTATCTTTCAAACAATTGAAAGCTTCCTTGCACTTCGCATCGAACAAGAAATCTACATCATCTTTCAAAAGATTTGATAAAGGCTTGGCAATCGTAGAAAAGTCTCGAATAAACCTCTCCTGTAGGCCAACTTGTCCTAGAAAACCTCGTACCTCCTTCACTGCCTTAGGGTGCGTCATCCTTTCAATGGCTTCGACCTTAGCCTTATCAACTTGAATACGACATTGGACACCTTGTGTCCCAAAACTATTCCTTCATCAACTAGAAAATGGCATTTCTCCCGATTAAGCACAGATTTTCTCAACGCAACGTTGGAGTACCATATCTAGGTTCTCTAAAATTTCATCAAAACTATCGCCGTGGGCGAGAAGTCGCCCATGAAGACTTCCATGCATTTCTCAACAAGTCCATCAAAATGGCCAACATACACCGTTGAAAAGTCGCGGGTGCATTGCATAGACCGAATGGCATTCTACGAAAAGCAAAAGTACCAGATGGACATGTAAACGTGGTCTTCTCTTGGTCATTGGGGTCGATGGCTATCCGAAAGTAACCAGAGTATCCATCGAAAAACAATAATACTTGTGACCACTCGGTCTTTCAATTAGTTGGTCAATGAAGGGTAAGGGGAAGTGATCTTTGCGCGGTGACTTCATTCACTTCTCGATAGTCGATACAGACTCAGAGCGATCCACGAGACGTAAGGCAACTTCCTCCCTTTTTCATTCTTTTCAACCGTAATACCGCCCTTCTTGGGCACAACTTGAGTAGTAGGTGACCCACTCGCTATCGGCGATTGCGTAGATGATTCCCATGTCAAGCCACTTTATAACCTCCTTCTTGACAACCTCTTGCATATGCGGATTCACCCTTCGCCGAGGTTGTCTTACCTTTTAGCTCCTTCCTCCGCTCGGATTTATGCATGCATATGTCTGGGTGATCCTCTGATATCACCCACTTGCCAACCGAACGCGAGGATGTTTTTCTTAAGCACTTCTATCACCGTGCTTCTTGCTCTTAGTCGAGTTTCAAGAAATGATCAAGGCAATTTATCTCCATCTTTAAGAAAGATATACTAAAGGTGTTTCGGAAGCGGTTTGAGCTCTAAATCGCAGAGTGGTTGCTCAATACTAGACTTTAACGGGCCACCTTTCTCTTTATGAGCTTGGAGTGGTTGACTAAAGAATAACTCATCTTCCCGAGGCTCAACCCCAGAAAGGTATTGGATCAAATCATCCATCGGAATCCTCCGGTCAACACTTGCTTCCTTTTTCTTGTGATCGATCATTTTTCTTAACTCTTCATCTTTAAGCTCTTACGCACAAATTTCTTCCTAGTCATCTACTTCCCAATGAGTAGCTTCTCTCCAAAACTCTACCTCGTCCCAACTACCCATCGTGAGCTTCTTCTTCACCAGGGATGAAGTCTTCCCCGACTCGATTCTTTGAAATCATCGTTTGTTGGTTGGGCATCTCCATGCTTCTAACTCAATAACAGCCCAGGTGTGAGCGAGTGAAGATGACTCGTCAATGCCTACGGCTTGAAATGAATTAGAAGGTGGTCCGCAATCACCGGATCCTCAATGTCCATGACTTCAAAAACACCTATCTCTGTCAACTCCTCTGCTTCTTCAAAGTAGGCATCTTTTTCGTCCTCATAGATAGCTTCGACAAACGATATTTCATCAATTACGGCTCTTTCAGGATGTGTCCCTCGTGTGAAGGTGACAGATGTGTCACCGACTCTAAGAGTAATCTGTCCTTTGCAGAAGTCGATGAGAGCGTTAAAGTGTCTAAAAGGTTCGGCCTAGAATTAGAGGCATCTCCTTATCAGGTGGATAGTCTAGAATAACCCAGTCGGTAGGGAAGACTAAATGTTCAACTTGAAGGAGCACATTAGCTACACAACCGGCTGCAGTCCGGCTAGATTTATCTACCATCTGAAGAGAAATCGGGCGTTCCGCATCCTTTATCTAACCCGAGCTTTTGCATACGCTTAATGGCATCACATTAATAGAGGCCCCCGAGTCGCATAAGACGTTTTGAATAAATGGCCTTCGATCTCACGGAGATTGAAGGTCCGCCAGTGGTCACCTCGCTTAATAACGACAATTTTCGTGAAACCATCGAGCAATCCTCACAAGCACTTCTTCAGCCATCCCCTGAAGCTTTCTCTTGCTCCCACAGAATTCTTTAAGATACTTAGTACATTTAGGCATTTCGCATAATACCTCAGCTAAGGGCATACTCACTTTAGTGTCCCTAAGTATCCTCCTCACTCCAGCATACTGCTTGTCGTTAGTGAGGGCTTTCTCTTTCCTTTTTGGTGGATAAGGAAGGGCTTTATCATTCCCTGTAGCTTGATTCTTTATCGCCTCATCCTCCCTATCCTTCCATCTCACAAACTTTTCTTCCTTTTTTTAGTCAGGGGTACCACCCCTTGACTTTCCTTTCTTTCCTCGTCATCAGAATTATTTTCATCCTCCGAAGAATTGTCACTAAGCTCCTCATCGTTGCTTTCTTCGGCATGTGGTTTCGATTTCCCCTCTGAACTCATGGCGCCGGGAGGGGCTACTCGCTTCCGACATCATGCCGGGTCGGCCTTTCTTACCACTTCTCGTGAGTTACTTCGTTTAACTCCTCTTCTTGCCCATACTCCCATCGAGGTGTAATGGCGGTGCAAACATTCACATCGCCTTTGGATTTCTCTCGTATAACTTGGAAGTTTACCGTGAGGTCTGCTTGCTTGCTTGTCGGGTGCGCCATTTGACCAACTTGTCTCTCAATTGCTTTAACACTAGTAGACGAGTCTTCACCATGTCTACCACTCATCGAATTTGTGTTGAGGACACATGAGGTGGTATGATTGTTGTTCGAGTTTGATTCCACCACCTTGAGGCCTTTGGGAGTTCTGAATCGCCTTTGATAGTTCGAGTTGAAAGAATTCGAATTTGAAGGGCCAGGTGGTAACTTGGCTTGATTGAAGTTTTGCCTTTGAAATCTCGAATAGTTAGTTCGGTTGAAGTTTCGGAAGGGTTGGTTTTGATTATCCATTAAGTTTACCTCCTCCGTCATCTCGGTCCCTGCTGTGTTCCAAGATAATTCACCTCGTAAGGCTGATCTCGAAGATTGGCCACCGCTTGCTTATCGATTCCATCCGAGCAACCAACAAATTGTGTATCGATTGCTTGCGTGCCTTCTTTCTTAACAATATTGGTCTTCTTAGAGTCGACCACATGTTGTTCTTGGCAATTGTCTCGGCTACTCTGTGTAGCGAGCCTCATCACCTCCCCTAAGAAGGATCCATGAGTCATGGAGTCAAGATAGTCTCTATTAGGTTGAGAGACTCCTCAGTAAAAGCAGTTCCAACAACTCATGTCTGCTATATCCGTGATTGGGGCATTTCCTCATCAAAAGATTCAATCTTTCCCAAGCTTTGCCAACAGATTTCATCCTCCAACCGCCGAAAGTAGCTATTTCCGTTTCATCTCCATAATCTTGCCTCGTGAAACCCACTTAAGAGCGAAGGCTCTTTTGACATCATTCCATGTATGGAGAGAATGATGGGCTAATGACTTAAACCATCTCGCTTGCTTCACCCTTCAAAGCAAAAGGAAATAGCTTCAACTTTACGATCTCGAAATCAACACCAGGGATAATGGCACGCTTCACGATTTGTATTTATGTGGACAAGAAGTCGTGCCGTGGGTCTTCTTGAGCAAATGCCATGGAAAGAGCTATTTTGGACTAGTGCAACTACTCCATTTTTAAGGTCGAAATTTACTCCCCCATATCGTGGACGAATAGGTCTATGTCCTCGAGAAAATCTTGATTAAGATATGGAGTGTAGGGGTCCCGGTTCAATTGATTAAAAATTTGGTTTTAGCGGAATTGTTGAAGTTGTTGATTTATGCCACTTCTTGTCGATTCTCGCGCTCTTTCGCAGAGCTTGCATTTGTTGAAGGAGTAAATTTAACTGGGCTTGGGGATCAGGATTTGGAATTGGTGGATCTTGATCCGCCATTTTGTCCAAATCAGGGAGAAGCCTTCTTCTAAGGATAGATCGTTCAGGCTCAGGATCAAAGATCAGAAGTCCCTTCTTACTTCTCGTTTGCATAAACCAGAAGAAAGGAGAAGGAAGAAATCAACCCTTTGGGTTGATTAGAACAAGTTTAGAAAAGGTTTGATGGTTTAGAGGGAGAAAAGAAAAGAGAATAAAAGAGAAGAAAAGAGAAGAAGTGATGATTGAATAGACTGAACTGGCGTCCAGTGTTAGTGGACGTTCGTTCAGAATTGAACGCTCGTTCAGCTACGAAAACCTAAAAAAAAAAAAAAAAAAAAAAAAAAAAAAAACTAAAAAACACTAAGGAAAAAGTGTGTTGAAATCTTCTAGGGCCAAAATGGAGGGGAAAACAGTGGATTTTGACCTCGAAAACGCACCGAACGGCCTCACGGCCGTTCACCACGTCGTCGGCGCCGGAACGAAGCTTTCCGGGTGGGGTCCTGCGTTCCAAACGGACACTCGAGCCGAAAGTTACGGCCAAAATACTACCGCGTGCTAAAACGACCCGCTTTTGACCACGAAAAACGTCTATGAAGAATCCGACAACCGTTACCGACTCCCGACAACGGCGCCAAAAACTTGTTCGGTAAAAACGAGTTTTACAATTTATAACCGAAACACCCCAAGTATAAGGATCGTAGTATAGGATGTTTACGGGTCGTCCTAAGGGAGTGGAATGTTTATCGGATCAATGGACAATTATTCTATCGATTATGTCACAATTATTAACTAAACTAGGGTTTAAACTAATTATGAACAGTAAAAACGACGATGAACAGTAACTTCGATGAATAGTAAATTGGAATCAAATTGATACGAACTATTCGATTTATCAAGTAATTAAAACAACGGCAAGGCAACGGGAATCCACCAATCAACCAACCCAACCCCAACTAGACGGCAAGCTAAAGATATAATTTTTAGTAACGATCAATCACGAATTCGATTAAATTTCTCTAAGCGAATTCTAGGGTTTCGTTTTCTTTTTCAAATAAAACAAAACGACATGCAAAACACGATCACGAGATTATTTCTAATACTCTTACTCAAATAATTATAAACGATCTCTCGAATTATAATTAAGTGCATCAATTGAAAAGATCAAATCTTGAATCAATACTCTCATATAAATTCAATCAAAAAGATATTTTCATCGATCTCTCGATTCAAATAAAACATAAACAATATAACAATATCCACTTGATGAAAAATCATAAATTAACTCACTAAAAGATGTAGCTAAAAATCCTCTAATTGGTGTGGTTGTTGATTGGTTTCCTCCTGTTGTCCTACCGCATGAAGATGCTTAGCCTTCAATCATCTTCGAACTCCCAAGCAAGATTGAAAGAAAGAAACTCCTATTTTTATGTGATGTAAAAGGCGTGTAGTATGCCTCTATTTATAGGTGTTCAAGCTAATTAAGAGATATACTTCAAAATGTCAAAACAAAATAAGAGATAACTCCCGCCGATCTCAAAATAAAAATAAGATGAAGTGCGCCCCCCCTTATGCGTATCCTCATGTTGGCGCCACACTTTGAGTGGTTTGCTCCTCTTCTCGTGCTTATCCGATCTTTATCTTGAATGCATCTTGATTTTCTTGGATTTATCTTGAGAATTAATTCTTCCACTTGTATTTATCCTCCATAAATTATCCAAATCTACAAAATAAATATTTATCCCAAAGTAAATCATATTTAAATAAAACGGATAAATATAATAAAAACGGATAAATACCGATTTATATGGATAAATACCAAATTATATTTTATTAATCACCTAACATTAAATAATAAATATAAACATGTGATTTATCATAAAATATATATTATTAGTCCCGATTTAAGGTCTACGTTGATGACTTTTACGGGTATAATTTGACCGTCATCAACTCAACTCAAACCAACATAAAATCATCATTTTAAGCACGTAATCGCACGCTTTTACACTTTTATAACTTTAAAACCATTTCTTCAATTCATTCATTTAATACGTAATTTTCTATAAAAATTACTAAAACACGGGGATTATTGTTATGAAATACTACAATATAAATCATAAAATTCACCGAGAACATGCAGCATTCTTAAAGTGCTCATTCTCTTCCTTTACCTTTAATTTTCTTGCTATAAAGAGTTTAAAATGTCCGATCGTTAAATCGATTAATGCTATTCTCCTCCACATACACCGAATTCTCGTCATTCCAAATCCATTTTTCATCAAATCCACTTACGAGCCTATGCATGCTTCGCTCACAACCCTATATAAGTAATTTCAATCAGTCACCGGTGTTGATTGAAAGGGGTTTAAATTTCAGAAAGGTTGACAACTGGGCATTTACGAGGATGGATATAGATGGGTGGGACTATTTTTGTCGTATGCCGAGAGGTAGGATTAATGTTACTGTGGTAAGAGAATTCTATTCAGTACTTTCTGAAGCTCATACTGTGTCGTTAACACAGTGCATTCTGTTGAGAGGAATTGTTGTTCCTTTCACTTCTACCAACATAAATCAAATTTTCCTTATTCCACCAGTCCACACACCACCAAGTCATTTTGAGTATCAATGGAGATTGGATACCGCTGACGGTTTTATTACAAAATATTCGGAAGCTTATCCACTCTTGTTCTACAATTATGATATTGATCAAAATGTCTCTACGACTGCTTTGCTTCCCCATCTTAGACGTGGAAGCGATTCATCAATTCACGAGTATATCCAATCTGTTAATTTCTCGGAAGTTAGTGATGATGAATTGATGCTTCATATCGCGATTACTCTCTTGGAGTCATTATAGATTGGGGGTGCCGATTAAATCACCAGAGTTTTATTGTTCGGAGAAGCCCGAATTATCATCCTTTACCATTTGGATGGTTAATTTCTAGGTTATGTGTTCGTTTGGCAAGGGTTCCGGAAGGAGCGACAGATGAATATTTTCCAGCTCGCATTCCTTGTGTTGGGCTCTTACCAGTCGATATTCCGGGAGGATCGTCAAGTGGTGAAAATTAGATAATTGTGTTGGTAGTCAGGAAGGAATAAAAATCATAAAAGTAATACGGTACGTTAGTATAAGTCACAATAAATTAAAATAACTTAGTTTAATAAATTAGTTTAACTTAATTTATGGTTTTCTAGTTTAATGCTCCTAGTAGTTTTAATTTGTATCTTAGTATTGTAATATATTTGCATGTTTTTAATTTATGTTTTTAAATGTTTTTCTTTTATATCATATAAACGCTCGTCTATTTGACACCTAAAATAATTTAACCATGATAAAATTCATTTTATTTTCTAAACCAAATTTTTACTACTCATTAGACATCGAGACGATGCCAATTCGTAAGTAGGGAGTAGGAATTGGTTAGTAAATAAATTGAATTTAATACATCAAATACTTACACACTTAGTTTAATTTTTCTTAAGGGAATAAGAGAATAATATATAATTATTATGATAAAAATGATATATTTGGATAGAATAAATTTTTAATTAAGTAAAGTAATCTTGATATATTATTTCTATATTAATTATGTCTATTTTAGATTTTTAATAAGATTTTTAGTATATATATCTTGATAAATATTATGAAATATTTTTTTATGAAATTAGACAAAAGTTACTTTTAATTATAATGAAATTTTAGAATAATTTTCTTTTCAAGACAAAGTATGAAATTGGAATCGGATTAGGGATGATGAGATTTTTGGCATAACTTTGATAAACCAGAGCCAAATAAGCCTACCCGAACATGATTTCTAATTTTGTCCCCACCTCACCTTGTAGAGTGATCAAGACTCTCACTCGAAATAGCCATTATTATTAACTAGAAATTACTAACCCTAACTTAATAATGGTCTACATTTCTTTGAAAATCCCGCAAGTTTAGTATGTATTTATGAATAAGCGGTGATTTACATCGAAATTTGATATATGCTGAGATTGAAATAAATGTTATTCGGAAGGCAGTTTGTTATCAAATATGGTTATTTTTAATAAATAAAAAAAATAATAATATATATATACAAGAACAGAGTATTATAGGTATCTTTTCAGTTTTTGATCGACAAACCAAAAATAAAATATCAGATATAGCTGCCTGATGATAGTAGTCCAGCTAGGGTATTATCACGAAATGTCCTATTGCTGGGAATGAAGGTATATGCTACAAATCTGGTGAAAAAGAAAAAGTCGAATCAAAACTATCAAGAATTATCACGAGTTTAAGGAAACCGGATTCGTGATTTTCGATCGAAAGAGTAGTACTCCGATCAATCTTGATAAAGCAATGCCTATGTATTTATGTTGTTGTTAAAAATAAAAATAAAAAAATAAAAAAAAACCATATTTAGGAAATTATCAAGGTTGGAAATTGAAAACAGTGCCAGGAGTGTTACTGATTGAGAAATTTTTGATCAAAAGATGAAAGTGTAAGTACGTACGACTTGCTTCTACCTCTTTTGATTTTCCTTTATTATCCTTTTCGATTAGCCAACTATCCTAAGCCTGAACGTTACAAGCCAATTTGCCAACTACTTGACTTAGTCTTTGATTCCGATAAATCATACAGTGGAGATTAAAAAGTTGTTCTAAATATTTTATTTATACTTATAAAGTAATTCATGTAAAATTTCATTTAAATAATATTTTATAACTAATTTATTATGTTATATACACTTCTTATTTTTTTAAAATATCTTAGATAGATGAAATTAATATAATTATAATGTTGACAGCATACGTTACTAAGTTAGGAATTTAATCTAGAAGAATTATATTATATTTTTATAATTTTTATATATTATCACTTATTTTCTTTCGAAATGCGATCAAAAGCTAAGTGGGGAGTTGTGATGTATGAAAAATATATCATTATATTATAAGACTTTTTATTATTATTTTATGATATTTTAGTATAATTTCATATAAATGCATTGGAAACTTATAAAAATCATAGTTAGTTATAATTAGATGCATAAGTTATAAAAACGGTAAAAATAATGTTTTTTTGTCAGATTTACGTTTGGTGTTTCGTTGATTTTATTGCGGATCGGATGTTTACCGATATCCCAAAATATGACATACTTTGAAGTATAAATCATGAGTTTTGTGGGATAAAAGATTATGCCAAAATATAACAACTTTGAATGAGATCAATCATCCTTGATATTTCTACCGTAACTCATCTTCAACGGACATTTGACCTAATTTAGAGGCATTTTCAGAGAAAAGTCCTTGATGAAAGTTGTAGACCTTCAAGAGAGCTTTCCAACGAATATTCAATCATGTCAATCTGAGGTCTACAAATCGAGATAGGTTTTTACGAACATCCGATATGTTGGATGGCGGCACGCGCGGAGAGAAGGCCGGATCTTGCGGGAAAATCTCGACATTGGGCCCACAAATCTCGACAAGGGAATATCTATCGTGTGTAGCCGCACGCGCCCGGTGGTGCTCCGCACGCGCGCCGTCAAGTTATGTGGCCTATAAATGAGAGCTCAAGTGCAACCATTTTGAAGTGTACCAATGCATATATCTCTTCTATATCTATCTATAGTCTCTTTTGTTGTTTTTAGTTAAATAAAGTCATAAACGGCACTCTGCCGAATAATCTTGTAGTATAAAGTATCGTAATAATGCTTAGAAGACGTATCAAGGCTCATTGATGTAAAGGAGTTGCTATTTCCGGAGGATACAACTCTGAAGCTTCAATTGTAATCTGGTAAATTTTCTAATGTATTTATGTTGTTATTAGTATCTATATATTAATTATAATGATAGTAGGCTAACTTAATATCTAGCCAAGATATGAAATTGGATTAGTTTTATCTTTTTAGGGAAATAGATAACGACTATGTTAAAATTGATTAAAATCGGTTATAATGAATCTCTTTCTATGTTTGAATTGAAGTAGCTAATTGATTTGAATGAATTCATAATCTAATTATGAATTGACGCCTCGTAGTTAGTTTATGAACTCGTTAATAGAAAGACCGGAGGGTAAAATTGGCCGAGTGAAAACGTGACAACGGAATCCGATTTCCTAAACCGGGGGTAGATTTGTTTCGGGAGAAACAAACTCTTATTGAAATTTATACTCGAGAAATTATCACGTTAAATTCGCATGTTTAATTGACATCTTTTAAAATTGGCCGTATGACAAAACGGGAGTGACCCATGCTTGAGGATGACATTGGACAGAGGACAAGACTTATGACAATTTCATACGCTCGTGTGAGGAGAAATTGCCTAGCTTAAGAGTATACCGTTTCGTATAATTGATTGGACCTTGGAAAAAGGAAGATCTATCTTATCTAATTTCTACTAAAAAGATATAAGAATTCAATAACATATTATTGGCTAGTCTCTAATTATAATATCTATCTCCCTCCCCTAGATATTGTTTTGGTACCTATATATACTTATATCTATATATATATATGTATTGCTATATATTTATATATATATATTTATATACTTATATATATCTGTATTAGTTTTATGTTTTTATTTATTGTTTGTTAGAGTTTGGTTGGATGATAAAATTGCGACTTAGATTGAGATAATAATAGTTTCTCGGTGTTTAATCACACGGTGAATTAACAAGTTTTCCCTGAGGATCGACACCTGACTCACCGTACTATCACTACAATTTGATCCGGTACACTGCCGGTAAGGATTGATAGCATAGAAAAGGTCCGTCAGTCATGCATCACAAAAGAATGAACTACGTATGGATGCATGAGAATATAAACCAACTAGCATAACCAAACACAACACAAACACAACCCATATATTACATTATTCAAACCAAATCAAACATGCTACAACATCATTCGGGAATAGAAAGAAAGAAATGTTGCAACACTTATTCAAATCAACACTAGCATGACGGAAAATGAGACAAAGACCGAACCATAGGACCAACCACAGAAAGAGAAGAACTACTCGGAATGTCAGATGAATCATCAGAGGAGGAAGGAGCACCAGGAAAATCCCTAAGAGTGAGGCCACGATGTGTAACATGACTCAGAAAATACACATCTTGGAAGTGGGAAGGAACCCTAGCAACATGAGTACAGAGACGAGAGATGAGCCACGTGAAGGGAATGACCGGTAGGATATGCAGGGGCTGGGAATGGTACCATGCAGCATGATGAATCAAGGTACCCCAATGGATGTACATCCCCCGCTTGATGGCGTACATCAGCAACAGTTCATTGTCTGTCAGCTCCTCAATGTTTTCAGTAGGAAGGACGCGGTAGTTGATGAAGCGTTTCCAAGCCCGCGCGTTGGGAGAGAGAGCTGACACAGAATAGTCTGCATTGGGTCATTCACGACTCGGAAAAATCTCAGCGGTGGCAGCAGTGATTCATGTAATGAAGTTACCCATGTTCGTGAGGTTACACTACACCTCATAGTGGCAATGAGGTGGAATTTCGGTGGAGGAAAGATGGAAAACGACATTGATATCCGTAGGAGTGAAAGGTACCTCAATACCGCGAACCAGAACAGATGTAACCGACCTTTCAGATGGAGCAGTGGACAACATAGAGTAGAACTCATGAACCATGGTCTCGTTGATGCGACCACGGGGTGGGGCAACAAAAATATAACATCTTCCCCACTCAATACGATACTCCGAGTATTCTCCGATCTTCCTCGTGTTCAAACCCTGCTCGAAGAGAATTGGACGGCGGTTGAAAAAGTTGATAAAACTGGTGCGAGCATCTGCCGAAGCAATGTCAAAGAACAAAACAGGGCGATCCGTTTGTGGAGAAGTCATGGTGAGAGTGGTGGAAAAAGAAAAGAAAATAATGGAATGGAGGTGAAAAGAAGAAAGGTGGTGGTGAAGAAATGGAGTAAAAGGGAGGGGTTTTTATGGAGGGAAAATGTGAGATAGAAGAAGATGAATGTAGAAATTGGCTTTGACATGTCTTCTCAATGGCAGGAAAAGTGGAAATGCCGTGCGCCAAAGGGAAATGGTGTGCGCCAAATCTACAAAAGCTGGCGTCTATGGTGCTGTGATTGCAGTGGCGTGATGGTGTAGGTCAAGTCAAATGGCTCGCGTTAGTGGGGAATGACGCACGCCATTCTTGTCGTTAGCATGAGGCGTACTGAAGTGAAATGGCGCACGACATTACAGGCTGATGTACGCCAAAATCTGGGGAAACCTGGGGCGCACGTCAAAAATGAATGGAGCAGGCCATGTGTGCCTGAAACTAAAACTGGAGCTTAAAAACTATCAACCCCACAATGGAACAATTACCACTAACCAATGAGCTAAGCACAGGTAATCTAACAACAATGGAGAATGACATATTCAGAGAAAAACAACAGCTAGCAAGTTTCAAAAGAAACAAATCCTCACATACTCGTGCTTCACAAATCAAATGCAACAATCCCCAAAAACCAAAACAAAGATCATCCAAGTATCATCACAACAACAAAACAGTCTGAGCAAAATAGTAAAAGACTGAAAAAGTAGCAAGGCCACATGCGGCCATCAAAACAAGTCATAGACAAATTTTGGTGAAAAAGAGTACTAATCAAACATCAGAGGTGGAAGTAGTAACAAATGTCGAGCTGGTAGGATGATCCTCATCATCACCCTCATTAAGCTGCACATCGGCATCCAAAGGAGCAATCGAACTGGACGGAGCAAAACTCAAGGAATGGAACAAACTAGTGCCACTGTAATCACCGCAAAAGGATTGACAAACATCTGAATGGGATCATCGTAAAAGCAAGAGAGCAACGCTGAAACTCGAACTACCACCTCAAGATCGACAATGGATGTAATCACCGAACCATCCAAACTCAGCCCACCAAAACAGGTACTGACCAAACTTGTACCTGTAGAAGAAAAAATAGAGACACCACCCGAAGCCATGGTATGTTGTGGGGTCCAAGAGGGGGCTGGTCCTGTAGCAGGGATAGGAATGGAAGAGACCCAAGTGAGCAGCTCATAAGGGTCGGTAGAACAAGAGTCAAAATCACCAGACAGCTCCTCAAACTACGGGGGACAAGCAATAGAAAAAGCACGCTGGCCACGAATTCTTACACGCAGATCATTCATCCCCTTACGCAGTCTCTCAAACCCTAGCATCATATTGGTGTTAGAGGCCAATAGCCTTCCACGAATGGCTTCCATCTCTGAATCAAAGAAGTCGAACCTAGCCCTCACTGCAGAGCCCTGAATATGAGGATGCAGCTGTCAATGGATTCTGTGATCGAATGCTCGAGGAAGAAGCACCAAGAGAAAATGGATCAATGGTCGAAATAGGAGCAACAGAAGATGGAGTAGGTCGCTTAACATACTCGGGGATGCTAGGACCGATCAAGATATTGAAAGGAGAAAACATGGCATCACCAGGCAGACGCTTAACCTTAGCTCGGGTTCAAAGCTCATGAATTAACCAAGGCAAGGGCATATTACCGTCCTTACGGTGAGTGAGAGAAAAGTCCACTGCCGTTTGGAAAATATGATACCCCAGCATCTACAGGCACTCCGGTGAAAATGGCATAGGCTAAACTGGATTCAGGATAACTGAAAGTATTGATCTTATGTGAGGGTATGATATTATGGCTGATAAAGTGCTTCATCTCTCTCACGTCCTTGACTGCACCACCGTACTTAAAACGTTTATCTGCCCAGGTAGCAGCAGGGTAAAGATAAGCCTGAGCCTCCAGAGCCTTAACATAAAGTTTACGCTCTTGATCTAATTTCCAAACACTAGCAAAGGTGGTCTCTGCTAGGATTTCAGGGATACCGAAGAATTCATTGATGACCTTAGCCGAAAAAGGTACAGATTTGGTACGAACCGTAACCGAACCCTCCACCATCTAAGCAGGATCAGTGGCTAAAGTAGCATAAAACTCAGCCACAATGGTGCCATTGACCACAGAAGTACGATTGGCTGCTAAGGCTTCCAATTTACGATCACTAATGATTTTCGCAATCTTAGGGCTGACAGACTTAAATTCTATCCCTCGCTCAAAGTGTAGAGAATGCTGACTAAAGTAGGAATCAACGAGCCTTTTTACCAACAATGGTTTTTGGGAAGGAGATGGTTGTTTCGGCTGTGGAAGGGGTTCGAGATTTGTCAGGGGCATTGGAGTCACTAGAATCCTGTGTTTTTCTTTTCTTGCTAGGCTCTTCCTGACGATTGCTACTAGGACGGACTGAGGATTTAGACATGGCTTGGGTATTCAACAACAATTCAACAATACAACAACACAAAATTAAGCCAAAATAGAGGAAGTCATAATACCTTGTTGATGTTGAGAAACACCACTGGAGAAATGATGAATAGGCTGCCGGAAAAATGGATGCCGCCGGAAATAGGGAAGAGCGTCCTCTAGTCAATACGGGCCTCCTCTTCAATGCGAAATCAAAGCAAGAATGAAAGAATGTAATGGAAGAGTAGTGTTTGATGGAGTTGGAGATTGGAATAAGGGGTTTGGTTATGGGGAAAACTGATGGAAAATGGGAGAGAAAAGGGTAGAAATTTGATGGAATATGGAGTTATGGGGAGAGAGGAGGAGAAGAACCGTTTTAATTCAAAACTGCTCGATATGGCACGCGCCATGAGTAAATAGCGTACGCCACCTCCCATCCTAGCCCTCATATCCTGTTAGGAACATTTTATTATGTTTTGATGATGGCCATACTAGCTGTTATAGCAAGCCTGAAATAAGTTAGAACTCTCTGTATAAGTCTTTACTTAGAGTCTGACATGTTGTATAAGTTGAGTCAGACAAGTATTGTACTAGTTGGTAGGACGGCAAAGCAAAAACAGATATTCGGCAAAGTGAAGCCAGCAAAGCACCAGCAGAGAAGTATGAAGACATTATGGTCCGACCTATAACCAAGGAAGTCTGTGATGACCTTGGATAAGTCTAAGTTATGTTTTAAGTGATGAAACTCAATGTTCAAATATGGTGTACACTGGTCTCACCCAAATCAAGGATCATGAAGTACAAAGACTCTCCAAAAACTAGAACAAAGAAGGAAACAGTGAATCGGCTGAGTAAACTGACTTTCGGCAAAGAGAAAACAAAACAAAGAAAGAAAGAACTAACGGCTAAGTCGGAAGGCTCACTCGACCGTTCTAAAACGGCGAAGAGACATTTACAAGATCAAATTTGATATACGATGAAGATGTAAGATCATGCATTAAATGCACAAATCATTAAAGGATCAATCAAGGACGGATTTTCTCGCTATACGTTTGAAGAAAGAATCCGATCAACGAAATCAAGGAGAATACAATTAAGGGGGAATCAAGAATAAAATCAAGGTTATTCCTCATTAATATAGCCAACGGACGGAATTTCAAAACCAAAGGTTATTCAAGGCTATAAATAGAAGGCATTGACAGGAAAAGAATATAACGATCAAGAAAGAAAAATCAAGCGAAACTCACAATTTGAAAAGCCTTCTCTCTGAACTTACAAAGACATATCTAGTGATCAACTCAAGTATCGAAACTAAAAAGTCATACTCATGGTGAGATTGGTCAAGCAAGTGTGTGAATCACATTCACATCAAATCAAGCAAATCAATCGAGGCAATCCGAGAAGGAGTTGAATCTGTGATAGCCGTTGAAGGATCTTAATCTTAAGGAACAACAAAGGAAGACTGAATCACCGAAGTCATTGCGTCAGTCAAGGAGTGATAGTCTTGTAGATTGTGAAGCTTGGGAAGCCAAGGACAATCATACTATTGTATCTGTGAAAACAATAGTGAATTCCTCCAATCATCACGGGAGAAGAGTGGATTAAGGGATTACACCACCCTGAACCACTATAAGCCTTGTGTCAATTTAAATTTCGCAATTTACTTTACAAACATTTATTTAATTAGCCTACATCATAACTTATATCTCGTGGATCGTATACACCGATTTGAAAACAACATAGTAGAAGGGACTTATCCATTTGCCTAAAAGCTTTTAAATAGAAGAAAAGTTTTTGAAACTCCACTATAGTCATTCACCCCCCCCTCTGACTATAGTTTCACCCTTCTCTGGGACCAACATATCCTATAGCTCTGACGCAAGCCAAACCAAAAGTGACGCACGCCACAAAAATGCCTAAACTCTTTGAATAGCTACAGTAAAATTGACGCGCGCCATAAGCAAATATGGCGTACGCCAATTTCATTGTTCACACTTACCCAATGTTTAAAGCTACAAACACTCACCAAACTTCCAAAATAATGCAATGATGGAAAAAATTTCAATTAACGGGCTGCCTCCCGGTAGCGCTTTTCTTTCACGTCGTTTGCTCAACAAGATTATACGGTAGAGATGATGGAATTACACAGATTATCAATTAGGTACACTACCAAAAATTACTTACATAAGCATATAAGAATTAAGCATACAAACCAACCAAGTGAAAATGCTTAGCAAGTAAAATGAAAGATAGTACCCGTGGTGTGCTAAATTTATAGTCTATAGCTAGACTATGCAATCATTCAGTCCATTGAAGGGTCTTCGAGGAACATCACCTCCTCCTCTTTAGGCATGCCCTCTTCAAAAATGTTTAACACGATGACCATTTGCTATGAATGTCATCTTGCCATCACTGAGCTCAACTGCACCGAATGCATATACTTTTGTAACAACAAATGGACATGTTCACCTGGATCTAAGCTTGCCTGGAAACAATCTCAATCATGAATTGTACAAGAGCACTTTGTCATTCACATGCAACTCTCAATCAAAGATCTTCCGGTCATGAAATGACTTGGTTCGTTCCTTGTAAATTTGGGCATTCTCGTATGCATCAAGGCGAAACTCGTCAAGCTCGGTGAGTTGGAGCAACCTATGATCACCCACAAGCTTGCGATCAAAGTTAAGGAACTTGATCGCCCAATAAGCTTGGTGCTCCAATTCAACGAGTAAATGACAAGACTTGCCAAAAACCAATCTATACGGTGAACATCCTATAGGTGTCTTAAAAGCAGTGCGGTAAGTGTTAGGTGTAGTGCCCGAAAGACAATTATCTAATTGTTTTAGGACAGAATTAATAATTCATCTTATTATATGCCTTTATGTTTATAATTAAGACACTACTGAAAACCCTAAGTACCTCGTTTATGTAATCACATAACTAAGTGTATGGCTATACACAAGAGGATTGAGTTAGTGAGATGTACTTAAAATTAACTTAGTCCGTAGCGTTTATTAATCTGAGTGCGGGTCTCATGATTAATTTGCTATTAATGCGCCCAAAACACTTTAGGTGTGACATCTTATCCGGATCGCCGGTCGGTAATAGGAGTACTAGTGGGGCATTTATATATGATGATAATCATATAGAATTTTGGACCGATTTGATTTGAGTTCTCGATATAATTCCGTGATCGAGAAGTCTTATCGAATCACAAGATGATCATATATGGATTAATCTCAATCCCGAGGTGATCACTGAGACAACCTGCTAGACTAGGGTAGAGTTTGTTGTGTTAGTAAGGATCACTTCGAAGTATGTGGTCCAACACTTCTCGTTGGCTCTATTCTGAGATGAGTGAGTAGTCTGTGCTATCATAGATATGGAATCCATTCCTTCCTTCCGGGAAGTAGAGACAGATCCCTTATTTGTTAGCCCCCGAGAAAATGATCGATCGGTCGAGTTCATATTTAGACTAATTAGCTACTAGTCAGATATGTGAACTAATTGATCACTGGGGGTTAATGGTAAATAATGATAAGATATTCTGAGTCGGGTTCACGGAGACTTCCCACTCAGAATGGACAGTCTATGGAGGATTTATCCGTATGTAATGATTATATCAGTGGACACCTTATCAACTCATGGTTGAGTATAAGTTATCTATATTCGGCAGAGTTCAGTTTCGGGTTTATGGTGGTGTAATCCCGGAATTAATAGATTGAATATTATTGTTCGGTCTGACGGATAATATTATTTAATTTATTGTAGCTACTAAATATGGGTCCATGGTCCCCGACGTGTCTCCTAATATAGCATATAGGTTTCTCGTCGTTGCACCTCAATTATAATTAAATAGTGGATTGGGCTATTTAATTGATATGTGGATTAATTGTTTAGTTGGACTAGATAATTAAATACACGAAAAAGAGTTTTTTCGTGGACTCGACCCAATGTGTCAAAAATGCGCATGGACCTTTATTTAGTAGAGGGGGCGCATATTGGTTAACTAATTATCAAGGAAATAGTTTTCTTGGATAATTATTTAATGTGTGATTTATCTTTTATTTGTTAAATGATAATTCATGGAAATATTAGATAATAATATGATTTATCCTAATTTGTTTGGGATAATTATTTTATTTATCTTTTATTTGGAAAATGATTATTTTAATTGATTTTGTATTAATTAAATAAATTCTTGGAGGACAAGGACTACTTTCCTATATAAAGAGAGTTCTCCCAAGCCAATAATGAACACATAACACGCCATATTAGAAGCAAAATAGCTTAGATTTTTCGGCTATTTTGCTAAGGGTTTTGAGTTGGGATAATCCTCGGGATTATTCCGGTAGCATATCGAGGAGGTCCGGTGGCTTGAAACACCATCCACCTGGTGGTGCTTGGAGACACACGTTGGAAGACTGTGGCTTCTCATCTAGCTTGGATCTTGGATTGAAGATTGTTCTTGGAGTTTATTCACCATAAACTGGTACGCAATCTAACCCCCTCGTAGGTTAGATCTATTTATTTTATGTATTTTGGATGACTAGATCTAGATCTATACTATTCCACTGCGTAATCGGGTGGATCTTGATCCATCCGGCGATATTACATCTAACAGTAAGCCCAGAGTCCAATCTAACCAGCAGTGTACCAGGTCAATTGTAGTCTAGTACGGTGGTCAATGTCGTATTCCACAGGGATTTGTGAGGTTAAACACTTAAAAGCTTATATTAATTTGATCTAGGTCGCAAATTGCAAAATAGTAAGTGCATAAATAAATTTCTCGTAACAACAAGGGTGATAAAATGATAAAAGAAACCTAACCAAGACAACGTGTATACTAGCAATCTCTCGTAGTATCATGGGAATGAGTTCCTACCAACCCATCAATGGTGTTCAAAAGTGTGAAACGGTGCATTCCTAAGCAAGTAGCTCCCCCTCATACGAGTGTATTAAACTACTTTATACCTCCTCCTTGGCCTAGGTGTCCTAAACCTAATAAATTGGTATGATAAGCATTTGAATGCAATGACAATGTCAACTATCCCCGGATAAGAAATCGAATGTCTCAAGAGGTCATTTTACCTTCCGGTTTTCCTACCCCCGTCTCACACCTAATATCTCCTTTCGGTCTCTATCAAGTGTGTAGATGCAAGCTTTGGTCAACTACTCTAATACTATCAATTCATACAATACAAGTAGGAAAAGATTCACAACAATTGAAACTAAACAACATAAACAATAATTCCCAATCAACATAAGAGAATAACTAGTTCTACTACATAGTCTTGGCTAGTTTAACCTAGCCACTCATAACTACAAACATTAACATATCAAGATTAACATTCATAATCATAAGAACACTTGATACCAAGGTAAAGATTAAGAATTACCAATCACAAGTTAGAACTCGAAAATGGTGTTCTTCATTCAAGCTTCCAAAACCTCCATTGGAGTCAACATACTAATGTATTTTTAACTCCAAACAAAGTAGTAGAAGTTTAAGTAAGAATCCTTAATTATTACAATCAAAATCAAGAGTTAATTTCTACATAAAATTTGGTTAGGAGAGCCTTGGGAGGTAGAGGGCCTTCAAGGAGAAAGAAATTTGAGAAGATGAAGTATATTTGATATTTTTGGTAAGTGAAGGAATAAAATGGATCAATCTTTTGCTGACTCTGCAATAATGGCGCGGGTCAGACTAACTGGCGTGCGTCATGTATCCTTAATGAAGGATTGGCGTAGGTCACTGACAATTGGCGTGCGCCATGTCTGATTTGGTGGTTGGCTGAATGACATATGCATTAAATGCTTAGCAGACTTTGAATCTTTCACTTGGCGTGGGTCAGATGTAACATGGTGTGCGCCATATGCATGTAATATATCCCTGATCAGAATTATCATCCACCCGGCATGGATTGAACCCTCTGACGTATATCAATAATCCTCATGGGTTGGAATCCTCGCCTCAGCTCCAAAAACATCTCTCGATCAATCCAATGACACCATCATATCAAAATCCAAGCTCCTAGCCGTGATATCTGTGCTGCAAAATAGACACAAGGATACCACGTGTAAATCTGATAACAAAATTGGCTAATAAGCCTATAATAGAACCAAAAGCATGGTTTTTCTGATATTTCCTATGTACATAAAATAGTTTAATTTATCATAATAATTGCTCAAGTTGATATCAAAATGTCACTAATTGCATGAGAAAATGGAATAAATCATCGAGAATTGTATCATCAGATTGACTTACATCACCGACCTGACTGCTGCGTTTTGGTGATGCATCAGAAACTTTCCGGCGACAATCGGGTATCGAAACGGACTCCGATCGGCATGAAATTTAGAGGGCTTGTTCGTCCCTCCATCTTCTTCTTCAATCTGAACGGTTGAAATTTTTTTTCAACAGTTCGAGCCCTTCTTTTAGCGCCATTTGTCGAAACAAAATTCGTCGGGTATACAATCTGGGCCCTTTATCCTAGTGATAACTGTTGAGGAGGAATAATCGAAAGAACGGGAGAAAATATAAATGACATGAGGGGTTTGAGGGAGATTTAGACTGAGCTTGAGAATTTCTCCAGGATGCCTACGTATCCAATGTGTCTTTGAATCAAGTCTATTCGTGTTCCGGGATTGTTTATATAGAGGACGTCTCATCCGGTTTTCTTGTCCCCTAAGAATTTGGGATTCTTCCGTGTCTATCCCTTATTTGTAAGGGATAATTACGGTTATTTTAATGACATTTAATGATAGGATCAAAGTTTTAATGAGAGAAGGATTATTAGGATTTTCTCATATTATCGTATATTTTACACATGTGTAAATCAGATAAGGATCAGAGCCTTAATGGCTTGGAATTCTTTTCATAATTATCCTTACAAAAGGATATTTATCATTATACGCTCTAGCCGGCCTGCAGCGAGCAACCGAGGTCAATATGACCGAACCGCGCAGATTGGCCTCTACTTCGTCTTGACCGACCTGCAGTGGACTGAGGAACGACCTGGTCAGCTTCCCCCTTGGCGGCGGATATCGGCCTTTAGGCCTATATTGGGGCTCCTGGCCCTTAAGGTTAGAATCTCGGCTCCACTAATATTACTATTTTGGGGTGTTGTGTGCATGACACGTGGAGTGTGAAATCCGGTATCGTCAACGATCATTAGATGAAATCCCTTTTTTTCCTGAAAATTAATATCGTTTCTTTTGTTAGATCTTAAAACAAATGAGAGATTTAAAGATCTGCAACGCGTGTAGAAGTTGTGCAGAGAGACGTCGTTAGGCGTTTATTTTTTTATTCTTTTTCATATAATACACTTTTAACGTAGGTAAGATGTTAGAAATGAATCAATTGTTATAACTTTCGTACGGGGGATGGATCCCCTAAGGTATACACTTTGCCGTGCACAATGCGGTACAAATTCTCAGCCACACAATATGTAGTATATATGTATATTTTGAAAAATGATATGTGCACAACACTTGTGTGTAGTGTACAAACCACTACATGTGTGAATGCCCTTGATTAAAGTGATTAATTATTTTTTGTGGTGGGTCCCAACAGAATATATGGTGTTGATTGTGTTGCGTAAGATGTTGTGGTTGAAAGAATAGTGGATGTATCACTACTCATATATTTTTTGTTTGAGGCTAGTTTAGATAAAGTTTGTTTACTCAATTTAGAGCAAACACCACACTTCGAAAATCTTAGCTGCCAGTTGCCTTTTTATTTGTTTATTATTTATTTATTTTCTTTTTCCCTTCCCTTATTGTTGCTTTATATTTATTTTTTATGAATCAAATCTTACAAAACACGGATATAAATACGGACATCGTATTACGCGACATTAATACAACAATATATCTAAATTTATATTTGAAATGCATGTCACATCAAATGATGATAAACAATTATCTTTTATGAATGGTATCATCCAGTGGCTGACCCAAGAATTTTGTTCTGCGGGGTCTGTAATATTTTTTCAGGGTAATTATTTTTCTACGGGGTTCAAAATATTGTTTATAGATAAAATGTATTGTTTTATTATATTTAACGAGTCCATGGACCCGTTTTACTAAAGGTGTGTCTGCTTTATGGTATCGCGGACCAACCAACCGACAAAAGACATATCCAACCAATTCGTTTTAGGCCCACTTTTAGAATAGGGTCGTTTGGATATGTCTGTATTTGTATCCGTGTTGTGTAGGTATTCATTGATATAAAAAGACAAATAATAATAATAGTACCTTGCAGCAATCGAAGGTTTTGGACTGTAAAAATCTTGATAGCACTCTCGGATTGCTGGTCTTGAGGGATGCCCTTGATCTTCCAGCACTTAAAGTGTGTAGATGAAGAACCAGCTCTTATTTTACTCTCTGCAAACACTCTTTATTTTCATGAAGAGTGCAAACAGGTTGTTGCTGTTTATTTTGATAATTTCAACCTTAATCATCCATAAAAATCGGACAATGGTGCTGCGTATAGTTAATGTTTTTTGCAGGCTTGAAGATTGCAGGGCCTGTTGCTGCTATAAGAGCTTTGGCTTTGTTGCTATAAGAGCTTAGGCATCATCCTATATGAAGTTTGGACTTTTGTCTAAACTTCAATGTTTGCTGTTATAGAATTTTAAGGCATCTACTCTTGTCAAGCCTTGGTGCTGCTCATGGATAAAAGGACATACCCTGCAAATGTTTTGGGGTTTTGAAGAAGAGCACAAGCTTTTGATCCTCAGATTGGAGGTTAATAGGGCTGTTGGGAAAACAAAAAAAAAAAAAATCCAACTGAAAAACAAAACCAAAAAAATAAAAATAAAAAAACAGATTGTGCGGCTGAGAATTTGCACTCCATTCGTACGACCGTACTATAAAAATTTCCAAAACAAAATATCTATAAAAAAAAATCTAAATCAAACATTTATTTATGTCGATAGTAGACTATCACGAGTTTTCTTCATTCTTCTAATAGGAAAAGGTCATAGAGGACAAGTTTACATCTTATTTATGTAAAAAGAATGAAAATAATCACGATAGTTGTGAAGAATGAAATAATAATGTATATCCAAAAATACCTTTTATAATTATAACTAGACTCATTCCTCCATTATCCCAAAATATAGAAACCCTAGCCTCCATCCTCTTCTCTTCTCTGCAAATCCCAAAACGGCTGAATTTCTAAACTGGCGGGATTTCTTAGCAGCAGAGTTCTGGAGCTTTCCATCCTCTTATATGATTAATTAAGAAGAATTGTCCTTTGATCATATAACAGTCAATCCATTCACGTCATAAGAGTCAATCCTCTTCTTAATTAGCGGCTTCGGATGGAGGCTAGGGTTTCCTCTTATGACGTGAATGAATTAATCCCAAAATCAGGCGAAATTTCTTAGCAGCCAGGCGGAATGACTTTGGGTGATTAAATCAGCCAGGCGGCTTCGGATTGGAATCTAAGACGGAGGATTCATTCGCCGTCGTCCAATTATCCTCTGGTTTCTTATGAGGAGATTATTGGGTAATTAATCCTTTTTTTTCTTTCCCATATTGTTTCACCATTTGACGTAATTAAGACGGAGGATTCATTCCCTTCATGTCTGATGTTTTTGTTGTACCGATGCTACTATATTTCATGATGGTGGGGCTGTGATTTGCAAGCCTGAGGGATGGGGTTGAGGGTGGAGAACGGAGATAATGGATGGATAGTAAATGGTGGTTTGTGGTGATTTTGAGAAAAAGAAATTGAACAGAAATGTTTCAAGTTTTTTTCTATTTTTTTATTGCAGCGAAATGCACAACACATGACGATGCCGATGTTCTCTCCGGCGCCATTCATGTTACGAAGGATCAATGATAATTTTGATAAGGGCAAATGTGCTTTGTAACATGAGCATCATGTAATGAACACTTGTTGTAACAACGCGTAAAACATGTGAGCGATGAAGTAGTAACATTGATACATAATGAAGTAACAATGCCAAACAATCATAGTGCACATTGATTTGTATTAATAAAGTCACTATATTAACGAGAACGACTTTGTCGTAACATTGCAAATCTACATAATAATAACTCAAAACAAGAAACTAACAACCCTTAAAGTTGTAGTAAGATACCCAAAACCCCATGTGCAATTTCATGAATGCTTGTTATCTTAAAATCTAAAATCACTATTGGGGTTCTTCGCAAGAAGTAGGGTATAGAAATTTGCCGAAACAATGCAAACGCGAAAAGCGTAGTGATATTTTGAATTTGAACATTTCAAGGAAAATGTTGTAAAGTTTCGCATTTTTTTGAATGTCTTGCGATCTTGAAGTCACAAATCACTATCGTGGTTAAAGCCTAAGAAGGGTATAGAAAATTTCGCTGAAAGCAATGGAAACGCAAAAACGGAGTGATATTTTTGAATTAGCACTACCATTTTTGGACTTTGCAACTACAATTGTGTGCATTGTTGCTACATTTTTGAATTGTCACTACATTATTTAATTTGAGAGAAAAAAATAAAATATGTTTTAAATTCATTAAGCGTTTTGAGCATCTACTTATTTTTGTCATTTTTGAACCATATAGTTTTAAAACTGTCCTATTCCATCATTTCCAATCTTATTTTGTCCTTCTAACCCACCGCCCGTTCTTTTAATCTTTTTGTTTTTATCTAAATCAAACATTTATCCAAATCTGAAACATTTGTTTTTTAAAAAACAAATAAATTGACATTTATGTCGGTAGAAATTCAATAGTCTTCTTCATTCAAGAAGAAAGTTAAGTAATCGCAAAATAGTAGTGAATAATCACTTCCTAGTTTCGTTAGCCGTCGCTCAATGGGCAGAAAGTTCTTCGTCGGTGGCAACTGGAAATGTGTATGCTTCCTTCTTTCCTTCCTTCTCCCAACTTTTTTTCCCGTTGATTAATGAATCGAATTAAGGAATTAGAAATAGTTGTAGGTTTTTTTTTTTCTTTCAAAATTTTAATTTTAATTTAATTATTATAATTATAATTATAATTTTTCTAAGTTAAAATGAACTAAGCAGACGATTTATTTGTTTTGGATGCAGAATGGAACAACTGAAGAGGTGAAGAAGATTGTGAGTACATTGAATTCATCTGAAGTTCCTTCAGAAGATGATGTTGGTAATCTTACTTTTTGAACCACTTCTTCTTGTTATTAAATTTGCTTTATTTTTGCCCGGCATAACTCAGTGGTAATAGATAAATGGTGGTGCAATCTTGCCTTTGAGATAGGGGTGGGGCTAAACCTTTTTCTTAAATTTGCTTATGCTTACAATTTGTTGTTGTTGTTGTTGTTGTTGTTGTTGTTGTTGAATACAACACATATATTTGATTTTTAGAGCATTGATATGGTTTGATCATGGTGGAATCTAACCAGTCTAGGATTCGATTTTGTTGCAGAGGTGGTGGTCAGTCCTCCATTTGTGTTTCTTCTGACCGTGAAAACTTTATTGCGCTCTGATTTCGCCATTGCTGCACAAAACTGCTGGGTCCGAAAGGGAAGTGCGTTTACTGGTGAAGTTAGGTTGTTACCCGGAACTTTAACCTCTACTTTCTTGAAAAGGATTGTGTGCCTATTTGTCTTGTGTGATCATTTTGTGTTATAGTCATACTTATGCAGTCTTTGGCTCTTGATCTGATCATAGGTTTCTTGTTTCTACATAGTACTTTTACTCTATGTTTTTTGAATGTACCTCGAGGGTCAATTGAGCCTCGTGGTCATGAACATTTTCCTTAAAGCGAATGTTTGTTCTACACTAAATTTTCTCTTTTGCGTGCTTCATTTTGTTTCACTAATATAACACGACTTGTTCATTCAGCGTTGAAATGCTTGTTAATTTGGGTATTTCTTGGGTGATTCTTGGACACTCCGAGAGAAGGCTTTTTTTGAATGAATCAAATGAGGTAAAATATACGTTTGTTGTGCATGTATACCGATTAAGGGATGCCATCTAAATACGAGATTCTTATTTTTTGCAGTTTGTTGGAGACAAAGTTGGTTATGCACTATCTCAAGGCTTGAAAGTGATTGCTTGTGTAGGGGAGACTCTCGAGCAACGGGAATCAGGGTCTACAATGTCTGTAGTTTCTGCACAAACGAAAGCTATTGCAGGTAAAAATTGCATTGGCACCGTCAGCCCCCCCTACAAAGTCTGTAGTTTCAATTTTTTTTTTTGATAAATCTTTTAGTTTTGACTGCATCAAGATCTCGTGGTATACGTTTAATTATGTTTGTTTGTAACTGCAGATGTCGATACCACTATTAAAAATGTCATATATATGAAATGATATATTGAATATTAATTGCAGAAAGAGTGTCAAACTGGTCCAACGTTGTCTTGGCGTATGAACCCGTTTGGGCAATTGGTACCGGGAAGGTTGCTACTCCAGATCAAGCTCAGGATGTAAGTTTCTCTCGGTTTTATTGAATCAAGTATCTTTGTAGTTGAAATTACAGCGTTCTCCTCAACAAAATAGAAACTAAAGCATTCTTTGAGACGAAACATGTACATATGTTACTCATCCATTGACGTGGTGCGATCGAGAGTCTTAATCTACAAATATCTCTTAGACATGTTTCGTCTCTTCCTATTTTTAGGGTCAATATTTTTTGGTTACATTTACCTCTGTTTGTTTATTCTTTCACCTGTTTTGTGTCCAAAACTTAAACCCTACTACGAATTTAGTTTGATTCCTTTCACCTGTTTACTTACCAGGTTCATTTCAAACTGAGGAAATTGCTTCACGAGAATGTTGGTTCGGATGTTGCTGAATCAACACGAATTATTCTGGAGGTATTAATTCACTTTAATTAAGTATACTCTTTACACTATTTACATCTGTCATTCCATTGTTTAACCATTTTAGTTAAAAATATATACAGGTTCTGTAAGCGGAGCGAATTAGAAGAGTTGGCTGCAAATGCTGATGTTGATGGTTTCTTGGTTGGAGGAGCTTCCCTCAAGGTATGTCATTTTATAGGGTTATACACAAAAGTGTTTTTTTGGGGCTATTATTTGCAACACAGCCGTTCTACCGTCGCACCCCACCTACCGGTGCACCACACCGTTTTAATAGAATCAACATTGTGAAAGTCGATTCTAGAGCCAAGAATCAACTTTCCCAAGGTCGATTCATAATCGACTCTGCGGGATACGGAAGTCGGGTTCTCGACTCTAGAATCGACCTTCACAAGGTCGATTCTATTGTGGTTCACAGGTAATGTGGTGCACCGGTAGAGGTCATTGTGGTGCAAATAAAGACCCTTTTTTTCCATGTGTACTAACCTTGTTTTTGCTTAAGGTATGTTATCTTATAGGGTTATAGACAATAAGTGTTTTTTTTGGGGGCTATTATTTGCAACACAGCCGTTCTACCCGTTGCACCCCCCACCTACCGGTGCACCACATATTTTTCATAGAATCAACCTTGTGAAAATCGATTCTAGAGCCAAGAATCAACTTTCCCAAGGTCGATTCATAATCGACTCTGCGGGAAGTCCGGTTCTTGAGTCTTGACTCTAGAATCGACCTTCACAAGGTCGATTCTATTGTGGTGCACCGGTAGAGGTCAATTAAAATGCAAATAAAGACCCCCTTTTTTTCATGTGTACTAACCTTGTTTTTCCTTATTTTCATCTTTCATCAGCCTGAATTCATTGATATTATAAAGTCTTCAGATGTGAAGAAAAGAGCTTGAAGATTGATTGCAACAGCTGGTATGAAGTACTTTGTCAGATTTTTAATGATGATGTAATAATACGTTTTAGTCTGTTAATTTCTTAAGCCAAAGTCCGTTCTTTGACCGTTCTCTCTCCTTGAGAGCCGAACAGTTTCTAGCCGTCTAACTTGAAGGGTAATCTTAATTAAGTCTACTAGCCGTTGTAATCTCCTGTTTAAACCTTGTAATTCTCCTCATGCATTAATAAGAATTATTCTAGTATTCCTAAGTGAGAGGTCTTAGTTACTTCTGCCTACCTAATGAATAGACTGCCCTCTAAAAGTCTAGGGAATATTAGTCCTATTGATATCCTGAACAAAACCTACCCCGACTTCCATATTTTTCAAAGGTCCGAGTCCTAGAATCTTTGGGTGTGTTGCCTTTGTCTCTAATGTACTCTCATAGCAGAAGCAAGCTTGATCCTAGAGCCCACAAGTGCATCTACATTGGACACCCCCCCCCCCCCCCCCTCCCCCCTACACAAAAGGGACATTCCCCTATATTCTGGGTGAGAAAACATACAATGATCCAAGGGATCTTATTCTTCTTAACTCTACTGAACTCCTAGACAAAAAGGACAACCGCCTATTGTACTAATAATGGCACTACCAAGGAACAGTCTAACCCTTCTATAGACATAAGCCCTGGGAGAAGGGAGGTTTCTGTGTGGTATGTCCAAATTCACCGACGTGATGTGTGGGTAAATCAGAACCGCACAGTTTTTATGCTGAAGATAAATTGATACCCTCAACAGGTCTATCATATTGGAAGAAGCTTAAGAATAAAGAATCTAAGTCTATCTCTTGTTAGAAACAAGACACTTGGACATAGAGCTGGGCGGTTCCGGGTCCAAATCCGGGTCGGACCCGGCGGTTCCCGGTTCCGAACCGGCGGTTCCATGGGTCCGGTGGGTCTACGGGTCCAGGAACCGGCGGTTCCACGGGTCCAACCCGGTTCTAGGTTCCACCGGACCCGCCCGGCCCGGAACCGGCGGTTCAAGGAACCGGACGGAAAACCGGCCAGAACCGGCCTGGAGGACCCCAACCGGCGGTTTTATGTTTTTTTTTTCCGTGTTTTTTTTCTTCTTTTCTTTTCTCCAAGTTGGATCACCTTGAATCCAACGTATATTATTTCAAAAGTTTTGAATAATTTATTTTTTATCAATGTAACTGTTACGTAGAATAATCGGTATCCATCATTTATTTTCTTAGCAATTCCTTTATTTATAAATAATGTTGTTAATTAATGTATAAAATATACCATAAAATGTTGGAAAGTCTATCTTTGATTAAAAATATATTGTGACACTAATGTGACAACATACTAATATATTCTTTTCTTATTACTTTTTAGTAAAAATATATTGTGACATTTTATTAATCAAATACTACTACTATTTAAATTATTGTGACAAGGAAGAGCACATGCTAGTGTTTAGCAACCAATAATTTTTTTTGTAACACTTTTTCAATACACAACATACTAGTGCTTAGATTTATGAAATTATAAAATAAATTATATAAAACACATAAAACTTGAATAACAATTTTTTTTTTTAAATGTTACAAAATATTAATAAACTACACCCTACTCATTTATTCGTATAAAATAGGTTAATTGGGGCTAGAAAGGTTGTCCGTATCATATTACTTACAAATTATCTAGAATATAAGTTATGAAATTAAATATTATACAAGCCGTGTGTTTTTTTTTTAAATATAGTTATGAAATTAAATATTATATATAGTTTAATAACCAATTAGAATTTATTATTAATTTTAACGTAACTTATAAAAATTTTGTAAAAAAAAATTTGATTTTTTTGGAACCAAGTGATCGAACCGTAATCGAATCGTCTAGACCGGGAAACATAAAACCCGCGGTTCCTTTAACTCGCGAACAGCTAGATTTTGGAAGCGCAGTTTCGGGTTCTATTTTGGACCGGAACCGGAGGTCGTGCTTACGGACTTAACCGCCCGGAACCGGTCACGTCTACTTGGACATAGCACCTACCCCACCCCTACCATTCCACTCATTTTACCCCTACCCTCACTCATCGGAACCACTTTACAAGTACTACCTCCGCCCCAAAATAAGTCATTGTATTTTTTTATTTTATTTTTTGTCTATAATATAAGTCATTCTACATTACAAAAAAAATATCATTTTTTTCTCTATCTTACCTGCTAATTTATTAACGATCAGCCACTTACTATTACTACCTCCGGCTCAAAATATAAGTCAAACTACACTTTAAGATTTGTCTCACAATATAATTCATTCTACATTTTTATTGTTCCTTTCTCTATCTTACCCCTAATTTATTATCAATCCACCCACTTTTCATTACTTAAGAACTATTGCATTAGTGATAGTCAATGGTTATTTTAATAATTTAACCTTTAAATTTATGACATTCAACCACTTTCTTAATCTGTGTGAAAACTCCTAGGATGACTTATATTTTGGGACGGAAGTAGTACTTTATAGCTATTGCGTTAATGATAGTCAATGTGTTTTAGTTTCTCTTTATCTAATTTATGATATATTCACTTTCTTAATCCGTGTGAAAAAAATTTAAAATGACTTATATTTTGAGGCAGAGCAGTATATCAAACTTCTAAAATAACTTATATTTTGAGACGAGAGTATTGTTTTATAAAAGTTGTCTTCTTAGCTGTCTTGCTTAGAAATTAATTAGTTGGGTAATTAGTTTTATTAGATGTTTGCAATTTCATTAAATAGTACTGTGCTCCATAACCTTCTCTCTTTATGTAACTCTTCCCCCTCCTAAAAAATGCTTCAGTTATTGGGTCTCTATTTTCCCTGTCCTACGGGATGAGTGAACATGTTAATCAGGAATCTAGTCTTGAGCCATCGTGAGTTTGCAATTATCTGAAAAGAACCGAGAGAAGTCCTTTTACTAGAGTTCAAACTTCCACACCAAGCTTAAGATCCAACTGTTTTAAGCATCCAAACTCTTCACTACTAGGTTATGTCATGAGCACTACATGAGTACCATTTGGTGAGATTCCTTTTCCTGATCCAGTGGACTCGTAAGACAAGTGAGAATTTTATTCTCTCTGATCCTGCACACGAAATCTGGAGTGCAACTAGAGATTTGTAGAGATGACACGGAGATTTTTGAAATGAAAGGTTAAATATAAAATCGAAGCAAAAGAAATGTTGCATGTTACTCGGTATTTTGTACATTGACTTGAGCATGACAACAACTCGACTCGTTTGAAGATTTTCCTTGGAAATGCAACGAGGATGTTAAAATCTACAAGGAAAATTAAATGGATTCAATCTAGAAAAGGAAAAGCAAAGATAAACATTTGTGTGAGGTAAGAAGATTAGTCACATCAAGGATAAGCGTCGAAAGAGCCCAAATCTGTAAAGATAAGTCATTTTCGAAAGGAAATAAATGTGAAACTGTTAGGTGTGGTGTTCGAAAAACAATTTATTGTAATTGTTGTTATTATTAATAATGACAGATTTATGTATCATCCTTGTTGGTGCGTCTTGACCTCTTGGGCTGTTAAAGCTTTTCACGACCGTGGCTTTTCTCCAACTATGAACTGAACCTATATTGCTCTGATTTCGAAAGTTCACCCCCCGGAATCTATCTCTCATTTGCGACCTATCGTCCTTACAAATGTGACGGCCAAGATTATCACAAAAAACATTGCAAACAAAGAGTGGCTATTCATTGGAAAACTAGTCGATAACCGTCAGAGTGTGTTTATTCCCGAAGCAGACTTCTGATAATATTATTGTAGCTCAGGAGATTTTACACACTGTGCGTAGAAAAACGGGACGGAAAGGCTATATGGTCGTTAAAGTGGACCTCGAAAAAGCTTATGATAGGGTAAGCTGGCCTTTTCTCCATCGGTTATTGTTGTCTGTGGGCTTTAGTAAGCAGTTGACCGACCTCATCATGTTCACCCTCTCGAGTACATCCTTGGAAATTTTGCGGAACGGCTCTCCCCTTGCTAGTTTCAACCTAAACGTGGATTAAAGCAAGGTCCGCTTGCTCCATATTTGTTTGTCCTTGTTATGCAGGTTTTGAGCCGAATGATTGACGAATCCATTGCTGTTGGTAAATGGAAACCTATTGTTGTATCTTAGGGTGGTCAAAAGCTTTCGTATGTTCTTTGCAGACGATCTCCTCCTTTTTCGGAAGCCTCTGTGGACTAAGCTCTTGAATCGGAACGAGTCCTTTTCAAATTTCTGTTCCATTTCGGGACATAAAATCAGCATTTCTAAGTCTAAATTTTCGGTCTCGGCGAATGTTGGTGCCCAAGCTGTTGGGTGCATTGCTGTTACTCTCGGAATGTCACATACCACGAATCTTGAAAAAATTTGGGAGTTCCCCTGCATCACGGGCGAGTGAAGAAAGAAGACTTTAATTTTCTTGGTGATCAGATGCGTACCAAATTGTAAAAATGGAAATCATCCACCCTATCTAAAGCTGGGCGTGCATTATTAACTCATACGGCCTTAACGACGGTCCCTCTTTATCAAATGCAAACTGTGAAGCCTCCGGTTTCCATTACGGATGAATTGGATAAAATTGCTCGCTTTTTTTTCTGGGGTGATTCGGCTGAAAAAAAAAGAATCCATCTCGTGGCTTGGCATGAGATATGTAAACCCAAGCTTTGTGGTGGCCCGGGCATCAGAAACGCTCGTGACATGAAAGTTGCTTTCTTATCGAAATTAGTCTGGCAGCTCTATTCTGAGAACAATAAGCTTTGGGTTCAAATTTTGCAGAAACGATACGGCTCCCATTTTGATAGGCTAACATGGATGCTCTTTTATTTTGCACCATATATGCTTTGCTGCTGAGACACTACGGGATGCTTTTGATATTAATGATGAGGGCAGACTGAAATGGTGCTTCCACCCATCCGGAAAATTTACGATTCACTCGTAACGCTTTACAAGCCGAGCCGACTTCTCTTTATCCAGACAACTGAGGCTGAAGACTAATATGGAACATCAAGGGCCCACTCCGAGGTAATATTCTATTGTGACTAGTCCGTAGAGAATCCCTCCCCGCGGCTAGAGTTCTTTGCTCACGACATATCTTTAATGTTGACTTAAACTATGCATACTAAGTTTGGTTTGCTGAGTGGCATACTCAACTGAGTTTGGAAGAAGCCTGTGGTCTGGTCAACATAGTAGTGGGCTGCTGGTGAGTCTGGTGTTCAGCTGAAGGAAGTCAGCCGAGTTGATCATCTGCTGAGTCTGCTGAGTTGGTTCTCAACATTACTTGGGAACACGTTTGCATGGGTTTTCCGTTTTGGTTAAGTTACTTCTGGGGTATTTCAGTCATTGTCTGATTTGGCTGTTAAAACGGTTAGGGTTGGATTCCCAAAGCCTATAAATATCATATATATATATATATTGACCGTAAATTGTAACTTTTCTATGATAATAAAATAATCCTCGTTTGTCCGTAGAGTAGTCGGCATATTGTCGAAAACCATGTTAAATCTGTGTTGTTTTTGCTTATGTATTATTTGCTTGTTAATTTTCTACTTTTCTTCACGATCACCATCAATTCCCGATCGACCCGTCATAACAATATCATTGAGAATGAGACATGTTCTATTTGTGAAAGCCAAGGTGATCCGTAATGCATGCTATGAGAGATTGCACGGTGGTCAGAAAAGTTTGGGCGCTGTGGGGGGGTGATTCACCCGATCTATTGGCACAAGTACACTTCAATCATTAACACTCCGTGTTGGCTCGATTTTGCCTAGATGTGAACATGCTCAAATATGATACAATTGAAATTTGGAGATTCCTCTTTCGTGATTCAATTTCTAGTATTTGGTACTGGCGCAATGAAGATTTCCATCAAAATGGTACTCAACGTCCCCCAACAGCATTGATTATTTTCAATGCGATACGCAAAGTGCGTGAACTTAGACTAGCTTAACCCTATTTTTTTTTTTTTCTGATTGCGAGTTGATGTAAATACGAATTTTGTTCAATGCTTGTACAGTTTTGTACACTTTTTGCGTTTAATAAAATATCCGGTTTCATACCAAAGATTTATGTATCATCCAACTATTTTCTTTGTGCTAATAAATATTACCCTACTGAAAACTCATATCATATATAGTCATATAATTAAGTGTGTGTTACACATATCATTAGGTTTATGGTGATATATTTAAACTATTAAGTCTCTTTGAACTTGATCAAAATTATATGGTGTATTGATTAAATCATCATTAATGTGCCTATGACACTTTATGGTATGATCGTCTTATCCAACCCGTCAATATTAGTTTTCTAAGTGGGACATTTATATATGACTTAGTCATATAAGATTATGCCAGTTTTAATATGCATTTCTCAAATAGGCCGTGATTGAGTTTCATAGTAACTCACAAGATGAACATATATGAATTAATCTTAATTCTGAAGTGATTACAAACTGTTAGTTGTTTCAAGATAAAGTTCTAAGTGATGCACTTTCACGTTGGCAGTATTCGGAAATGAGTAGTTGAGTATTTGTTTTACAGATACGAAATTCATTTTTTTGTTGTTGCGGGAAACAGAATGACAATCCCTTTATTTGTTAATTTTAAAAACTAATCGATCCCGAGAATTCGTATTTGTTATAAACTGATTGATAAGTAGTCGATTAATGATGTGAGTGGATCCTCTCAAGTACTTAAGGGTCAAGTGAATTTGTTTTTACATATTATCACCAAAACGACGTAGTTTTGATAAAATAAATATACATTTAGATGATTTTTACATTTTTAGGTGTGTGGTTAGACCACTTCTACTTGAAAAAATATTTACTCAAGTACTTAAGCGGATCCTTTCCGATTAATGATATAGACTAAAATTTATAAATTTCAAATTGATTGACCGCAAGTGATTTATTTGAGGCCCCATCGATGCGTTGTGATTTGCAAATGGGAGATCGTTGAAACTTCAGTATGTGGACCTTGTTTGACTTAAGGGTACTCCTTTTTTTTCTTTTTGATCATTTAATTTTTTTATTTTTATTTTTTAATTTTTGGGGATAATATTAAAGTATTTCCTCACCAAGTATTTTTCTCGTTTTTTATGGCCCGTGAAAAGGATGTGCTGTCACACTCCCTAGTATTTATTCTTAATTTTCTGTTATTTGTACGTAATATTTAGATTATTTGTTTATAAAAAAAAAAAAAAAACATGTTTTGATTAATTAGTACACTTGGGTGGGGGGAGCCATTGAATACAGATAAAGTTTTTTTTTTTTTTTTTGAGGGGTATAAAGTTTCTTTTTTGTTTGGGATTAAACCATTGTGTAATGACCCTTTACCAATGCAAGGATAAAATTGTACCAAAGCGTTCGAAACAACAGTAAAGAACTGGAACTGAACAATCACATAATTGCAGTATATAAAGCAAAAGTTGTAAGACCTGTTCCCAAATTATGGAGAGATTATTGTGTGGTGTCTCCATACGGTGCGGAGACACCGTGTGACAGCCTCCACACCACACAGTTTTATTATGTATTTAAACTGTGTGGTTCTGATCGTTTCACCTGTCACTTCATCCTTAAATTCCCCAAATTATGGGTAGAATATGAAAAGATTGTTTTGCATGTGCTTAATCCGCGATAGCTGAACACGTCAGCAATGATAAAATCAGGAATTGATGTTAGAGTAGGCTAATTGACTATACTTGTATGGTTGAGTGGACTGGAGTAACACAACTAATTATGTTGGACTGAATTACATTGGTTTTTTTATTCACCGAAAATAAAAACCGGGTGGGCTCGTTAGACTCACATAACAATGATATCATAAATAGATGAAATTGACTATTGTCTCCAATTTTTTTATTTATACAATAAATCATCTTATTCATCAATAACTGCATATAACAACTCTCAAAGTAGTATCCAGAGAATAACAGAACAAACAACTCAAGAACTATCCAATTACTTTCTAAGAAAATCCGTAGTACAAAATAATAACCGTCTAAGCATGGGGACGTTGCCCCAGCAACTTTAAATAATACGACTGGAACGAAGTCTCCGAGGCATGACAATCTCCTACTGGCTCCTCCTACTCAGATGTCTCATCCTCTTAGATATTAAAATAAACTGTGAGCTCGACAACTCATTAAGAAAAATCATAATCAAAAGAGAACTATAGAATAGAATATCCAGGAAAAACTTTCATAGTTCTCAAATGATGTATTGCTATGTATATTAAAATAATAATAACAGTAACAATAATAATATATAGTAGAATAACTAGAATATAGTAATTAAGAGGATAAAAATGTCACAACTGAAGTGGATATGTTAGCAGACATCGATGAATGGAATAGTGACAATAATATCAATGAAGTATAATGTAGTATTGAATGAAGTGAAATAAATGACTGGTACATGGCACTACACCTTCCTCATACCCACGATGGAAGAGTCCCTCAAATGTACGACCCAGAGGAAAAGACATTGAATAATAATGATGGAATAATTGAACGTATGCTAACCAGATCTTACTATTCTAGACTCATAGGCGGGCACAAGTCATGACCGGACCAACACCCACATGTTATTAATGAACGGTCCCATAGGATAGGGTACATGTAATAGGGTTTTCAGTGTTCTCGAGGACTCACATAATTTTAATTTATTGCCGGTGCCCAACCGAGAGCCAACTAAATGTGCATACACATACAATTCCTAATGTCATGATTACTAAATGTCATAACGACTTGTACACAATGGAACCACTTCTCACACAGTGACATAATGACAAGGAGAATCCGGGGGATTAGGGTATGATGTTGCGGCGACACAAATGACTAGAAACACCTCGGAATTCTCCCGAAACCTCCTGATGATCTATTGACTAAAAAATGCACGCAATATGATATTTTTTGTGACAAAAATAAATAGCGAAAATCAAATAAAACAGTAAAGAATCCGAAACCCTCTTATGATTTTACTTACCTCTAGCGCCCAGTTAAAATCGTGATGTATGAATTCATGGATTCACCTAATTTAATTACGTGATTACGATTAGAGTGAGGCGTCTTGAGAAGGAACGAATTTAAACATAAAACCTTAGCAAATTGTCCAAAGGTTTGAAAAACGATTAGAAAAACTCATTAAGAACTGTCAAAATTAGTACAAGATCAATCTCCTTCTCGTTGGGATACGTAATCTACGTTTATCTTTGAATCGGGTGACGAACGAATTAGAAATTGATGAAAAAATGTTGCTCAAGTCGAAAATGGCACTAGGTTTCACGAAACATCAGGGCCTTTTTTGATTTACAAGAATTCGAGTCGGTCGATGCAGCAACAGAACATGCCGTTGAGGCAGTGGCATAAAAATACGAAAATTACAATAGGCCCCTATATTGCATTCTGGGCCGTTACAAGTCGTTTCGAAATAAAAAATTTTGGTTTGATGTCTTAATTCATTGGCGTGGAGATACATTATATGAACATTGTAGTTTATATTTCACTTGCATATATGTAGGTGGTATTTTGAAAAAGTTTCAGATTGGTTGATCCTACTTAGAATAATTTCTGGGAAAACATTTTCAGTACATTGAAGATTTTCTTCTGTTCATCAATACATACAATTATGAAATCTAGACTATATCCCAAGGGATAAGGAAAACAGAATCTGGCACGCTCTCCCAGGTGCCACTTGTCTAGCTAAGAGACTACTAGACTTAATTACCAAGATACCCTCATAAGTAAATATAACATGTAACATATAACTCATCTAACATCCCGCCTCAAACTAAACGTGGTAGGGAGCACGTTTAGTTTGGTTCTGAACTGAGTAAACTGAGCTACAGGTAGAGCCTTGGTGAACACATCAGCAATTTGGGCTGAAGAGGGTATATAGCTGATCCTGACTTCTTTCTGAAGCACTTTGTCCCTAATAAAGTGGACATCCACCTCTATGTGTTTTGTTCGGGCATGGCAAACAGGATTTTGTGCTAATGACGATGCTCCCAGACTGTCACACCATAGAATAGGTGGAGCAGAGCAGTTTGATTTTCATTTCGTTGAACAATTGAGTGATCCAGTCACCTCACCGCTAGATTTGCTAGAGATCTGTACTCAGATTACATGACTAGATCTTGCCACCACGTGTTGCTTTTGGAACACCAAGATACCGAAGAATTTCCAACATAAACACGATTACTGTGGTGACTTCTATCGGTAGGAAGCAGCCCAATCTGCATCGAAAAACCCTTGAATATGAAGATTACCTCCAAATGGGATCGTGAGCCATGAGAGATTGTTCCTTTCACATATCTTGAAGCTTTTTCGATGCAAGCCGTTGGTCTATCATAGGACACTTTGCATAAACTAGGCCGAGGTAATTGACAGAGTATGTGATGTCTGGTCTAGTTGAAGTCAGAAATTGTAGGCCACCAATGGCACTCCTGTACAGAGTTGGATTAGACATAGGTGTGCCCTGATTTGGATTTAGGTGCTGGCCCACTGTGAAAGGAACCTGACTTGGTTTGAGGTTTTCCAGATGCAGTCTTTGCAGCAGTTGAGCAGCATAGTGTTGCTGAGACAAAAACAAGCCTGTGGACTCCCTTTTAGCCTGCATACCCAGAAAATGAGCAACAGGTCCCAAGTCCTTCAAGGCAAACTTGGAATTCAACATTGTAATGAACTTTTGCATCAGAATCTGTGAACTCCCTGTGACAAGAATGTCATCAACATAAATCAACACATACAACAGGTCATTGTCAGTTTGCAGGACAAACAGTGAATTGTCAGCTCTAGATTGTTGGAACCCCCAAAGTGTCATCTGTTGTTTCAGAGCTGCAAACCAGGCCCTTGGAGCCTGTTTAAGACCATAAAGAGCTTTATTCAACTTGCATATGTAGTGAGGTTTTTGTGGATCCTCAAACCCTTCAGGCTGGGGCATGTAAATAGACTCATTGATAGGGCCATTCAAGAAGGCATTGTTGATATCAACTTTGCCTAATGTGCCAATTTTGAGTGACGGCAATCATTAAAACTATTCTAATAGTTGATGCCTTTGCTCTTTGGGTGAAGGTGTCTCAGTAAGTCAACTCCATATATCCGATGAAATCCTTAACAACCAATCGGCCTTATGCTTCAAAACTGATCCATCGGTCTCAACTTCGTTTGAAAATCCATCTATTACCCACCAATTTGTATTGACTAGATGGTGGAATCAAGTCCAGTATGGTTCCTTTTTAGAGCTTCAAATTCTTACGCCATGGCATGTTTCCATTCGGGTATACCCACAAAGATCTCGATACTCTCACGAGTTCGAGATAGGTGAGGAGGAAGATTGGAGTTGGTGATGGATGAGTGATACACTTTTGGTTTGTAGACACCACTTTTAGACCTTGTTTGCATGGGATGACCAACAGGTTGCTGAATAGGTTGTTGTGGTGAAGGTGATGTTTCTGGATTGGTATTGGCAGGAGAATTGAAGGATGGAACATGACTTTGTGGTTCTGGGACACTTTCTGCATTAGGTGAGTTTGGAGTAACATGACCAGGACTAGTAGATAAGGAAGGAGCAGTAGGAGATCCAGGAACAGGGCTAGTGTTGGTAGATGGAACAGGACTGTTAAGATTGGTATTGTCCATAGTGTGTGTGTCAGGAGAAGCAGGTGGAGTGTGAGCCTGCTGTGGTGCTGTGACATTGTGAGTGATACCATCAACAAAAGTGTCATGCAAAGGTGATCGGTATCTATAGGTTCTGGAACAACATGAATAGACCTATGGGGTCCAAGGGTGAAACCTACCTTGAAGGGAAACTCATGTTCATTGAAAACAACATCCCTACTTATGTAGATTCTTCCAGTAGGGTCAAGACACTTATAGCCTTTATGTTGTGGACTTAGGCCTAAGTTAACACATTTGATAGAGTGGTAACTAAATTTGTGGTTAGAATAAGGCCTAAGGTTAGGGAAGCAAGTGCAGCCAAAAACCTTGTATCTAGAGATGTCAGTTTGAGTTTATATAGGACTTGAGAGGAGACAGGACCATTAAGAACCGGGTAGGTAAGTTATTTATGATGTGGGCTGACTGTTGGAAACTATCCCACCTGAACTTCAAGGGCATGGATGCAGAGCTAGAAGGTGAGTCCCATCTCGATGTGTGTCTGTGTTTCCTTTCTCGCCTCCCCTGTTGACCATGAGCATGAGGCGGGAGTGTCAAAAGGTGATCCCATTTTCTAAGACAATTTTCAAAACTCCTATACTCTCCCCCAATCAGTTGAACACACTTAATCACCCCTGAAATTGTGTTTCAACAAGTTTTTGAAGAAACAGGGAAGGTAGAAAAGGCTTCGATTTGTTTCTCAAGGAAAGATCCAGGTGAACCTAGAGTAATCATCAAGGAAATGGATATAATAGGAGTAGCCAATCATTTTTAACAGGGGAAGGTCCCCAGACATCAGTGTATATACAACCTCAAACATAGACTTAGCATGAAAAACAGATTTAGGATAAGGTAGGGCATGCATCTTACCATATTGACAGGCATCACAAAAGGACAAATCATCAGTAACACATAAACCATAGTTTTTAAGAACAGAATGCAAAACTTGTCTGGAGGGATGACCCAACCTCCTATGCCAGACACTTAGGGTTTCATCAAGATTCAAAGAGCTAACAAGAGCATTACAATTATTTGAAAAAAGACTGAAATCAGAAGGTAAATTGGAATGAAGGGAGCTCATGTGGGCAGCTGGTCTACATGAGTCTTCAAAGCTGGTGTCACCATGAACAGGGATTTGATAGAGGCCTTGCTTAAGAATTCCTAGCTGAAGGAGTCTCCTTGTTGCCTTGTCCTTAACATAACAATATTTATTGTCAAATTCAACTATAACAGGAAAGTCTTGGGTTAATTGAGAAACACTAATCAGATTTTTTGTCATGGTAGGGACAAGAAGTGAGTGTTTTAAGTGAAGAGGAGTGTCTGTGTGTGTTTTAAGAGTGCAAGTTCCAGTGTGTGTGATGGGAAGAAGCTCACCATTCCCAACAGCAAGAGTATCAGATCCTGTGTAGTCTGAAGTCAAATGCAGATTGTTGATATCTGAAGTGATGTGGTTTGTAGCCCCACTATCAATATACCAAGCTGAGTCCATAGTGGTCTGTGGAGATGCAACAAGAGCAGAATTCTGTCTTGGTCTTGGGCTGCTAGGAACAAAGTCCTCTTCAAACCTGTGCCAACAATCAATAACAGTATGTCCAGACTTCCCACAAAGTTGACAAACAGGCCTATTGGACGAGTTGGTAGAGTTCCTGCCCCCCCTGCCTCTGGTTCTACCTCCTCTCCCTCTATTCGGAGAGGATTGAATGTTACTGCTGGGTCTAGCACCTGGAGTCTGTCCTCTTGGTCTGTAGGGACTGCTGTTAGCCAGTTGAGCACTTGGATTCAAGTTTCTGTCCAGGTTTCCACCATAGTTAAACCTGGCCAACAACTTCTCATGTATCATCAATTGGGATTGCACTTCCTGCCATGACAGGGAACCCACTCTAGTTGTTAGGTTAACAATCACAGCTTCGTATTCTCTATCTAGACCCCCCAAGGTTGCCAATATTAGTTCTGATTTAGAGATTGGATAGCCAGCAGCAGCTAGATTGTCTCCATAAGACTTCATCTGAGATAGGTAGTCTGCCATGGATTTGTTCCCTTTAGTGGCTTTGGTAAGAGCAGATTTGTACTCCAACATTCTTGATTCAGACTGGCTGTTGAATAGAGTTTCAAGAGTAACCCATATTTCTCTGGCAGTGGTGCAGCCAATAATTTCCTGTAAGGCCTGTTCTGTCATTGATGCCATCAACCAACCTATCAACAGTTGATCTGAGAGGTTCCATTCTTCAGCAGTTTGGGGCTTTTGATATGGTGAAACATGTCCTCCCAACGGTGACAAACTGGATCTGTACCCTTCATCTCCTAAGACATGGCTTTCCAACCGATGTCCTCTAATGATAGGCAAAACCATAGATTTCCAAAGGAGATAGTTGTTGCGATCCAGTTTAACAGAGCATACCTGATTCAAGGTGGTGTTATTGAACGGTAAGATAGGGACACTAGATCCTCCAATGGTTCCCAGAGATGGAGTGGGTTGCAGGTTTGAGAAGATAGGGTTTGTGCCAGCTCCAAGAAAATTTGGGCGACCAAATTCTAGCCCAGAAGTGAAGGGCATGCCAAAACCAGCGGGCATTGTGAACCCAGAGGTTAAACCTGTATTTCCCAATGGTGAAGAAGGTCCGGCACCGATCGTGAGTCCACCAGATAGCGGCAGAGTTCCTTCAACATTAACTCCTAGGCTAGCAGTTGTGGCTGCATTTGTGGTGGTCCCTGCTGGTTGACCGACCGGTGATTGATTTCCGGTGACACCGATGGCGGAGGAATCAACTCCTGTGGTGTTCATCGTGAAGAAGACGAACTAACCACCAACCTTGCTCCGATACCAACTTAGAATAATTTCTGGGAAAACATTTTCAGTACATTGAAGATTTTCTTCTGTTCATCAATACATACAATTATGAAATCTAGACTATATCCCAAGGGATAAGGAAAACAGAATCTGGCACGCTCTCCCAGGTGCCACTTGTCTAGCTAAGAGACTACTAAACTTAATTACCAAGATACCCTCATAAGTAAATATAACATGTAACATATAACTCATCTAACACTACATATCTCCAAACATTGGTTGGAAACCTCATATACTTGACTACCACTAGTCCGGACATAACCTACGGTGTTGTATTTATAAGGCTTTTTACGAATTCATCGCGCCAGTTACATTTACAAGCAGCTAAACAGATATTGAGATATTTTAGAGGTACACATAGTCATTGAATATTTTCCCTTACATATATTAGATACACTGATAATGGTTAGGCCGACGATGTCATTCAGAGAATAAACACTTCAGGTTATGCAATTTACTTAGGATCCGGTGTTTTCTCTAATATATATATATATATATATATATATATATATATATATATATATATATATATATATATATATATATATATATATATCTTAGGGTTTGTAATTATTATTGTATGTATCGTTTATACCCTAGCTTAGCCTATGTAAACAATGTATATCATTCATTCCAAAGTGTGAATAAAGTTATTTTATTTTATAACTCTGTCATGGTATCAGAGCACTAAAAGATCCTGATTTTGTTTTACGGTGCCGCCACCTACACGGCCTAAACCCTAAATTTCTCATCCTTCCCACCGGCGTTAATGGCCGACGTCCGGCAGTCTCCTTCTCCGGTCAGCTCTATAATAGCCTCAACAACCACCTTGGCATCTCAGCGGCCATATGAGCAGTACTCGGCATCTCCGCCGCAATGCTCAGCCACCACGCCGCGACCATATGAGCAGTACTCGGCATCTCCGCCGCAATTGCACAGTCCGAGCAGCTCCTCCAGACAGAGCTCTTCCGGTCACTACTCTTCCGACAGCAGCTGCGATTATCTTCAGCCCGGCTCCTCCAGCCGTAATTATCAGCACAACAGCGACACTTCACCTTCTGCTCCGGCGAGTGCACACCATGCCTACAGGTTGTCCTCCCAGCTGCAGAAAAATAGCTCCTCCTCTCACCAATTTAGGAGCAAAGCTGCTCCCTCATCGCAGCAACAGCAGACAGGTCAAGGGGGCAATCAGCAATATCAGCGGCAAAATCAATCATGCCTAATTTACGACGCAAAGCAGCAAGAATAAAACACACATTAATCATGGTAAACGTTCCGTCCTCGGCGCCCTTATCTCGGTACATGTCAATTATGTTATGTGCCTGGACACTCGGCTCGTACTTGCACACTATTTCATGTTCAATCGGTTGGCCAAAGCTCGGCTGGTTTGGATAGGCCACAGGCTCATTTAGCCGCCCCACCTGGCAACTCGGCTCAGCTCGATTTGTCTACATCCAAATGGCTTCTTGACAGAAGGGCTTCGCACCATGTGACTCCGGATATTCGGAATCTCTCGCCTCACTCTCCGTACACTAGGACCGATGATATTATAGTTGGTGATGGTAATGGTCTCTCTATTTCTCATACTGGCAGTACTTTACTCCCCGTTTCCCCTGCACAATCTCTTCCCTTATGCAACATTTTGTGTGTTCCTTGCATGTCTCATAACTTACTTTCTGTCTCTCAGTTATGTCAAGCCAATAATCTTTCTGTTGAATTCTTACCTTCTGAATTTGTTGTAAAAGACCTAAGTCAGAATCAACCCCTACTCCGTGGCCCAGTTAAAAACGGGCTCTATGAATGGCCGTCTCAACCTATGGTTGCCTTTGCCTCCACAAAAGCCACCTCTCAGGAATGGCATCATCGTTTGGGTCATCCTGCCAGCCCGATTTTATCTACCATTTTACGCAACTATAATTTAGACTCGAGAGTTTCTTCCTTTTCGCATTGTTCTGCGTGCTTAGAAAGTAAAAGCCATAAACTATCTTTTGGCCAGTCTACCTTATGTTCCTCCCGACCCCTTGAAATCATTTTTAGTGATGTTTGGACATCTCCTGTGTTTTCTGTGAATGATTTTAAATACTATGTGATTTTTGTTGATCATTTCACTCCCTATGTATGGTTTTACCCGTTCACTCGTAAATCTGATGTTCACTCAACATTTATTCGCTTCCGCTCCATCGTTGAAAAATATTTTGATCAACCTATTAAAGTGCTATATTCCGATAATGGGGGCGAATTTATTTCCCTTCGTGACTATTTTTCTACACATGGAATCTCTTTTTTCACCACCCCACCTCACACTCTGGAACATAATGGCATCTCTGAAAGTAGGCATATGCATATTGTTGAAACAGGTCTTGCTATCCTTACCCATGCATCCATTCCAAACACATACTGGCCCTATGCTTTTTCCACTGCGGTTTACTTGATTAATCGCATGCCTACTCCCACTCTCAAAATGCACTCCCCTTATGAGCCTATCTTCCGTACGTCCCCGAACTATACCAAACTTCGTGTCTTTGGCTGCCTCTGTTATTCTTGGCTCTACCCTTACACCGATCATAAGTTGCAACCTCGCTCCAAACCGTGTGTTTTCCTAGGCTATGCTTTAGACCAGCATGCCTACTACTGCTTAGACACGACTACCTTTCGCATCTATGTCTCTCGTCATGTTAAATTTGTGGAGTCCATTTTTCCCTTTGCCAATCCCACTATATCTCCTCCTACTTTCACCCCACCTACCTCGGATTGGATCCCCACTCCTCCTCCTGTTCACCTACCCGCATCTTCCTCTCCACCTCCTCCCCTCTGGATCTTTCCCCACCACCAACCCCGCCCACCCCCCCTCGGCTTCACCACCTCCTTCTCCAACTCTGAATCCTCCTCCCACTCACCCCACGCGTACTCGGGCTCAAAATAATATTCATAAAACCATTTAGAAACTTAACCTTCATACTCAGCTTTCCTCTTCTGAAACTGAACCTACCACTATCACTCAAGCCCTTAAAAATCCTAAGTGGAGAACTGCTATGCAAGAGGAATATGATGCTTTAATGCGTAATGACACCTGGAAACTATTTCCCCCACATCATCACTATAATATCATTGGTTCCAAGTGGATTTTTCGTCTTAAGCGTAATCCGGATGGCTCTATTGATCGTCACAAGGCTTGTCTTGTGGCTAAGGGGTTCGCTCAAACGACCTGGTGTTGATTACTTTGAGACATTCAATCCTGTGGTTAAACCTACTACTGTTCGTCTTGTGCTCATTTTGGCTCTTTCGCAGAGGTGGTCCAGGCGGCGACTTGATATTAATAATGCTTTTCTACAGGGGTCATTTACGGGAAGATGTTTACTTGGCTCACCGTGCCTGGTTTGTTAATTCGGATCATCCTACTCATGTTTGCAAATTGCGTAAGGCGATTTATAGTTTGAAACAGGCACCTCGAGCTTGGTATGATGAGCTCAAGGGATTTCTTTTGGCGAGTCAGTTTCGGAATGCGGATGCTGATTCGTCACTATTTATTTATAATTACGTGGCATTATAATTTATATCTTGGTATATGTGGATGATCTTATTGTTATAGGGAATAATTCCAAGGCACTTGAGACCTTCATAGCTCTATTGGGTCGTCGCTTTGCTCTCAAGGTGATGTATAACATTTATATGATAAAAATTACGATGTTTTATATACGTTATCGACTCTTTTTATATAAAATATAAGAAATTATAACGATAATCTTATAAAATATTAATAGTTATGAATAAATCTAAATACTATAAAAATCTAGTAAAAGTGATAAAAAGTTATAAATTTTGTACCGGGTTAATAACCGGAGTGTCGTGTCAGATTTACGTGGGTATTTTTGGTATTTTATTTACAGATCTTAGGTAAACCAAGACCCCGAGTGACGACACTTTTTGAAGTAAAATCGTATCTTTTGAAGGAATTAAGGAAGTGCCACGTGATTTAAAGATCAAGTGGATCAATGGTTCGTGACACCATTATCGAATTATATTTTCGACGAACAAATGGCCCATCAAAAAGGCATTTTATGAAGAAGAGTCCTTCATGGAAGTTATAGATATTTTCAAGAGCTTTCCAATGCTTCTTGAATTATGTCATTTGGAGATCCAGAGCTCAAGTTATGATTTTATCAAGTTTCAGATCAAGTTATGGAATAAAAAGCTACCCGGATCAATCCGATTAACCTCGGATCGATCCGAGGAAACATAATCATTATCCAAAGATGTGGTCCTGCAGAGAATAATCTGAGGGATAATATTTTTATTCCCGGATCGATCCGCCCTTTCTCGGATCGATCCGCCCTGAAATTCTCGCTTATAAAAGGCGCAATTCATACGACAGACACACGAGAGAGGTACCAATATATTTTCTTAACCTCTTCTTCTTAGTAGTAGTATGTATGTATATAGGCCTTATGCCATAAATAAAGTAGTATCGTTATAATGCTCGAAAATTATCGGAAGATCAATGTTGTTGAAGTCGTTGTAACATCCGGAAGAATATCGACTTCGATTCAACATTGTAATCGGGTAAAATTTCTAAAGTATTTATGTTTGTTATGTTTTTTTATCTTTTTATAATGTTAGTAGGCTAAATCTAATAACTAGCCAAAGTTATGTAATCATTTTATTTCGATCTTTTCGCAAAAGAATCTTTGTCTAAAGTAAAATTGACTAAAATTGAGTTAATTGAATCTTTTTCTATTTTGTAACGTATTGATAATATTCGGATTGACGTAATTAACCAAGATGAATCGCACCATATAACCTAACAATGAACCGATCGTAGAAGTTAGGATATGAGATAAAAGATAGAAAAACCGGAGGGTAAAATTGGCGTCTGAAAGCGTGACTACGGAATCCTATTTCTAACCGAGGCGATTTGTCTTGGGAAAGATAGATCTTATTAAAATTGTGCTCGAGATCATAATAATATTAAAATCAACAGTTTAATTGAAAATAACACTGGAAAGTTAAATCGATCCGCCTGACAACCGGAGCCTTTTGAATAACATCGGCCATCTGACAAATGGAATAACCTCTTTTATCCGGGGTAGATTTGTACTCGGTACCTGTTCAGACTAACTGAGATTAGCATGGGGCAGTTGTGGAGATTGAACTGATGACAATGACATATGACAATTTCATACGCTCGTGTGAGGAGGAATTGTTAACCTCAGGAGTGCACCGTTTCATTTACTCAATTGGACCTAATATAAAAGGAAAGATCGAGCGCATTCCATTCACTGAAAAGATCGTATAAATCAATTATATAAACTTTGGCTAGTTCTATAAACTTATCTGTCTAAACTATATATTGGTAACGATATATTTATATATATATATATATATTTTGCAATTTATGTACATCTATATATATTTATATATCTATATATATTATATTAGAATAACTTTTAAATTACGCATTTATTTTATGTTAAGTAGAATAGTAGTGATACATGTTATAAAATTGCGATTTAGATCGAGTTAATAATGACTCTTTGGTGTTTAACCACACTTAGAAGAATTACCAAGTTTCCACGAGGATTCGACACTGACTCACCATACTAGCACTACTGATTTGACCCGATACAATCGTCGGTTAAGAACTCGTATTAGCACTAGAAAAGGCCACGTCCACAAGGACATGGTTCTCTCTTTATTTTTGGGCATTGAGGTAATTTACAATTACATTGGGTGTATCTTGTCTCATAAAAGATATGCCACCGAATTTGTTGGCTAAACTTCACATGGATCGTGCTAATTACATTGGGGAACGACGCTAATTTCTTTTTGTGTCTATGGTTACTACTTGTATTAGCTCAAAACTCTAGAATAAGTCAACACTTTTCTTATCTCATTTCTATTTTAATTTTAAATTAGGTACTTACCTTATAGGTAAGTTACCAATTTTACTACTATCAATTTCGTGTTATTTTCTATTTTCGTTAGTTGATGACCGTAAGTGGTAAGGCCCCACTCACTCCTTATAAGCCCGACATAAACACTTACGAAAGCGCAAGTAAGAGTAGAGAGAAAACGTGGTCATACTAGTCGGGAAATCTGACGAATCATCTTCAAACAGAAATACGAGAATGGTCAAATCGGTGATGAAACACCTAAACAAGGGCCGGAACATGCTCAGGGCATGGACGAACCCTGTTAACCTAATAATCAAAATAATAATAATAATAATAGAAATAATCGTAATCGAAACCGTAATAATCGTAATAACCCACCAAACCCGAGACTATATCTCGTGATCAAACCATAAGAAGAAACCGGACTAATAATCCCATACTTTTACCTAATGAAGGAGCGAATAATTTCAAGATTAAATCTCATCTTTTTGGTTTAATTGACGCAAGAGCCCAATTCTAGGAGAGGATGATGAAGATCCGCATCATCATCTCTATCTTTTGAAGAATCTGTGCAATACTGACCAAAAGTCAAGGTGCTCATAAGGAATTAACAAGGATGACTATATTTCCTTTTCTAAAAATGACGAGCCCGAGATTGGTTTATGTCTCTTCCACATCATTCACTTACCAGTTGGTAGGAGATTCAAACCAATTTACAAACAATATTTCACTCTGAGACGGAATTTGGAATTAAAAGTCGAGGTTGCTAACTTTAGACAAGGATCTCAAGAAACTCTCGGAATGTCCGGGAAAGATTTAAAAATTGTTAAGAGCTTGTCCCGACCATGGTTATTCCTTAGATATGCAAATTCAACTTTTGTCGTAAATTAAGAAAAGATTCACGTCTTTGATGTAGATCATGCATGTGGTGGTTCTTTAATGATGAGTGAAGCTCAAATAGTTTACGATGCTATAGAAAAGATTTCCAAAAATAACAGAATGTGGGAAACCGGTTCTAGCACCAGAAAAGTAGCTTTTGCAGGAGAATGTACATCTAATACGGAAGTTCTAGCACATTTAGAAAATTTGAGTAGGAAATTTGATGGCCTACAATCAAACAAAAACCAAAGTTCAGAAAATAGTACACCAACTGAATACTCAAATCAGGATAATATGCCATTAGGGATTGAAGAACCAACAGGATATTCAAGAGAGGAGGTGAGTTTTCTTCAGCAGCATAGGAATTTGAACAATACATACTCAAACTCGTTTAATGCTATTAGAAGAGATCATCCTACTTATCGATGGTCTGAAAACCCTAGTAAGCAAGGACAACCGCCATATCCAGTTCCATATAGGAATATGAATAATAATCAAGTTTATCAAGAAAACACATCTAATCAGAATTTACAATCATTACCTAGATCCTATCCTCAACATACCACTCAAAGTATACCAAGAACTCAAAGTTCAACTCAACTGCAAGGAGTTGAAAAATGGGAAAAATTAATGGAAAATATGATGGGTGTAGTATCTACTCAAGCTAAGAATATGGAAACAATGATGACTTCTATTGGTACAATCACTAAGGATATGAGTTCAATGAAAACATCTATGAGTGGACATGATACCGAGAATGAGAACGATAGAAGCCTCATTAAGGAATATGGAAGATCATTTGAGTAGGGAAGGTGAGCGTAATAACAAGAGACCTCCGGAGGATTACCAAGTAATCTTGAAAGAAACCCAAGAGAGGTAAATGTTGTAGTTACGAGAAGTAGAAAACTCGTGGTAGTAATGGAGTAGAAAACATTGGAAATAATGAAGTAGAAAATGATTTAGATGGAAAAGAGGAACTTGAATTCACTGATGAGGAAGAAGAAATTATAGAGAATTTCTTGAAAAGAAATAGAAGTTTGGAACCTGAAAATGAAGGTGAAAAATGGGTAAAAATCCCTAGGATTTTGAAAGATCCCATGGATAAAGATTTAAGGAATTTATTCAAAGAACATGTTAGATTAGAGGATAATGAAAACAAGGATGAAAAACAGGAAGAACTAAAGGAATCTGAAGTAGAGATTGATTCAGGGAATGTCTTAAAAAAAACTCAAGATCATGATACTTGGCGATCAAATAATACTCCAAGGTTTAAGGAGAAAGGAAAAGAGAAAATGACTTTGGGATCAAAGGTGGTCGATTTAGAATCTTTACCTTACCCACCTAAAGATCAAATTAAAAGGATTAAAACTGATAAGAAGTATGCTCGTTTCCTTGATACCTTTCGTCATATTCATGTTAATATCCCTGTTATCGAAGCTCTAATTAGTATGCCTGCTTATGGAAAGTTTCTGAAAGATATTTTGTCAAACAAGAAAAAATTAGAGGAATATGAGAATATATGCCTGAATGAAGAATGTTCTGCAGTTTTGCAACATAAGTTACCACCTAAACTGAAAGATCCTGGAAGTTTTACCATTCCATGTGAAATTGGAGGATTTCTGTTTAAGAAGGTCTTATGTGATCTTGGAGCTAGTATAAATCTCATGTCTTATGAGGATTATAAGAAGCTAGGCATAGGGAATCTTACTGAAGATCGAAATGACTCTGCGGATGGCGAGATAGATCAATCAAATATCCTAAAGGAATTATTGAAGACGTATTGGTTAAAGTAGACAAGTTCTATTTTCCAAGAGACTTTGTAGTTATGGAAATGGAAGAAGGATATTCAGCGCCACTTATCTTAGGTCGACCGTTTAGCTACAGAAAGAACTTTAATAGATGTCCGTAAAGGAGAGTTAATTACGAGAGTCAATGAAGATGAAGTTGCTTTCAATATTTTCAAAGCTATGAACCATCCATATAGATCACCAGAATCATGTTCTTTTATAGAAGATATTCATTCTGTCTATAATAATCAGTTACCAACTTTTGAAGACAGATTAGAAGAATGTTTAACTCTATCTATCTATAAGGAAGATGAGAAAGACACCGAAATGAAAGAGATAATTCTTTCTCTAGATAAATGAAGTTTTACTTTTAAACCATCATGGCATAAGTATTTAGAATTAGAACTAGAAGGACCAGTTCTTAAACCATCACTAGAAGATCCACCTAAGAATCTGGAATTGAAACCGTTACCTTTAAATCTGAAGTATGCTTTTCTTGAAACTAATAATCTATTACCGGTTATTATTTCATCATCTTTAACTGAGCAACAAGAAGATCAATTACTTAGAATGTTGAAAAAGCATAAGAAAGCTTTTGGATGGACAGATTGCCGATATCCGAGGTATTAGCCACGAGATTTGCGTTCATAAGATAATTCACGAAGGAAGATGCTAAACCTTGTATTCAACATAACGCCGCCTCAACCCAAATTTGCGAGTTAATTGTTAAGAAAGAGGTCATTAAGCAATTAGAAATGGGGATAATTTTTCCCATATCGATATAGTGAATGGGTAAGTCCAACTCAAGTGGTACCAAAGAAAGGAGGTTTCACAAAGAAAGAGAATGAAAGGAATGAATGGATTCCGACAAGAGAGATTACAGAGTTATCGAATGTGCATTGATTTTAGAAAACTAAATGATCATACTAAGAAAGATCATCATCCACTTCCATTCATAGTTCGGATGTTGGAACGTTTAAGTGGACATAAGTATTATTGTTTCTTAGATGGTTATTCGGGATATTTACGATATTCATTGCATCGGAGATAGAGAAAAACTACTTTCACTTGTCCTTATGGAACTTTTGCTTATAAAAGAATGCCGTTTGGTTTATGTAATGCACCATTTACGTTTGAGAGGTGTATGATGGCTATATTTGCTGATATGGTTGAGAAATTCTTAGAAATTTTTATGGATGACTTCAGTTGTTTACGGAGATTCATTTGATGTTTGTGTGTTACACTTAGAATGAGTGTTACAACGTTTGTGAAAATACCAATTTAGTACTAAATCGGGAAAAATGTCACTTAATGGTATCGGAAGGAATTGTTTTAGGTCACCGAATCTCTCGAAGAAGGTATCGAAGTTGACAAAGCTAAAGTCGAAGTAATTGAAAAATTACCTCCACCGCTTAATTTAAGAACTCTAAGAGGATTTCTCGGACATGCGTGTTTTTATAGAAGGTTCATTGCTGATTTTTCAAAATAGCAAAGCCTCTAAGTCATTTACTTGAAAAGGAAGTACCTTTTAACTTTGATAGTAAATGTAAGGAAGCATTTCGCACCTTAAAAGCGAGGTTGACTCTGCACTTGCTAGTAGCACCAAATTGGAATTTGCCGTTTGAGATTATGTGTGATGCCAAAGTGATTTAGGCTTTGTAGGAGCGCTTTTAGGTCAAAGATATAACAAAATTCTCAAAGCTATTTACTATGCATCTCACACACTAAACGCAGACTCAACTTAATTATGCAACTACTGAAAAAGAAGCTGTTGGTCGTAATTTTGCCTTAGATAAGTTTAGATCGTATATTGTTGGATCTAAGGTAGTAATTTATACGAGACCATTCAAATACTGAAGTATTTAATTGAGTAAGAAAGATGCTAAACCTCGTCTTCTTAGATGGATTCTCTTACTTTAAGAATTTGATATTGAAATTAAAGATAAAAAAGGAAGTGAGAATGTAGTAGCAGATCATCTAAGTAGAATGGAAAATGATGTAGAAATAGGAATAGAAATTAAAGATTCATTTCCTGATGAACAACTGTTTAGAATAGATACTCCTTCAAAGGAATAGAATTCCTTCTAAGGAAATGTCACACTGGTTTGGAGATATCATTAATTACTTAACTGTGATTATATTCCGTCTCATTGGACTTGGCAAATGAAAAAGAAGTTCTTTTATGACTTAAAATTTTATTCTTGGGAGGAACCGGACCTTTTCCGTAAATGTTCGGATGGGATAATCGAAAAATGTGTGCCTGATAATGAAATTTTAAGTGTTTTATCATTTTGTCATGATCGTGAGGCGGGGGTCATCATGGAGGTTGGAAAACTGCTTTTAAAGTTTTACAATGTGGTTTTTATTGGCCTACACTATATGTAGATGCTTATAAGTATGTTAAATCTTGTGAATCTTGTCAAAAATGGGGAAATGTATCTAAAAACATGAAATGCCTATGCAACCTATTTTAGAATGTGAGTTATTTGATGTTTGGGGTATAGATTTCATGGGACCATTCCCTATATCTTTTGGAAAAAGATTTATTCTAGTAATGGTAGATTATGTTTCAAAATGGGTGAAAGTGAAGCTCTTCCCACTAATGATACCAAAGTTGTCATACGATTCCTTAAAAGAATATATTTACCCGTTATGGCATTCCGAGGGCTATCATTAGTGATAGAGGTCACACTTTTGTAATAGACCATTTACCAAGATAGTTGAAAAATATGGTGTAACACATAAGTTGTGAACGCCTATCATCCACAAACCAAAGGGCGGTAGAGGTGTCGAATAGAGAAATCAAAAGAATTGTAGAAAAGACAATGGATTCGAATCGTAAAAGCTCAAGAGCTTAAATTAGACGATGCATTATGGGCATACAGAACAGCTTTCAAAACACCAATTGGTTGTTCTCCCTATAAGCTAGTCTTTGGTAAGTCTTGTCATCTCTCAGTTGAGTTAGAACACCGAGCCTTTTGGGCTATTAAATTTCAATTTCGATCCTAAGGTCAAGCCGGTGATCATAGATTGCTTCAATCGATGTAGTAGAAGAATTTCGTCTCGATTCTTATGAAAACGCCGAATCTACAAGAGCGCACGAAATCTTTTCACGATAAGAGAATATATAGTCGTGAGTTCCATGTAGGTGATCGAGTGCTCTTGTACAATTCACGTTTAAAGTTATTTCCAGGAAAGCTTAAATCAAGATGGACAGGTCCATTTAATGTAACGAGGGTTTACAAATCTGGAGCTGTTGAACTAACTGATGGAAATACAACTTTTATAGCCAATGGCCACAGAGTAAAGTTATTTGTGGAAGGAGAAGGAATCACACCGAAAAGAAGAAGTAATGCTCTTGATCGATCCCCGACAAATTGAAAAAGCGAGAAAAATCAAATTTTGAAAAGCGAGAGTCTGAAATCACCAAATATCAGTGCTATTTATCTTTTCTCTACTTTTACATGTTTTATATGTTTGAACTAGTTTAGTCTTTTACCGGATAGACGTAAAAGAAGCTGGATGTGTTTTTAGATAGAATAGGAGTTTTTATTTTGCTTTTGAAATTAGGCCTGGATAAAGATGTCGCGTTTAAAATAGAAGCTTCAGTTTTTGAGAAAAACAAGCAATTGTTGAGAGAGATCAGATTTAACGAAGTATGTAATGGAAAATCGAGAAGTTCGATAAAGAGAAGGACAAAGTTTTTAAGGAGATGCGTAATCTGTGGAAAAAGTGAGCATGATGGGAAATGTAGGGAAAGCACAACCAAATCCCAGGATGAGTGTTTGAATGTTGTTAAGAAGGGAACGATTAGGTGGTTATCCGAAAATCCCGATGGAGATCAAAGGGAAAATTCGAACGCCTCATTTCTTAAGATTAGGTTGATAGAACGTTATGTTAGAACCCTGGAAGATTTAGAAATAATGGAATTAGGACCCTTATGAGTTTTATAATATTTATAAAAATTTTATATAACTTTTGAAAATTTTATAAATAGGATCTTTATGAAATTACTTAAAAGTTTTATAAATTTTTTATAAAAGGTTTTATTTAAAATTAGCAGAAGTATATATTAAAGTTTTATAAAATTTTTATTAAGTAAAAAAAAAAAAATTTGGTCGGATCGATCCGACCTAACCCCGGATCGATCCGGAAGCTAAAAAACCTAAAAAAAGAACGGGATCTTCCCTTCTTCTTCCTCTTCCATTTTTCTTCAAACAGCCGCCCCTCCCTCTCCCCATTCGAAATTTTTTTCTTCAAATTATCACATAACATTACTATTTAACTACCCCAATCCTTATACTCTTCTCATTTTCCTCTCTTCTCTTCAAATTCTTGTTTAAATTGAAGAGATTTTCAAAGAAAAGCTTCAACTTTCACTCCGGTGATATTCAACTTTTCCGGCCAACTTTTCAACCTTTTAAGCATTATAAGGTAACATTGTAGTCATTTATTTTGTTAATTTCGTTTTATGCAATTTTATTTAATTTCAACTATTTTGTTACTCATTTGTGTTGATTTGTGTTGTTTTGTTTGATTTGTGTTGTTTTGTTATTGTGTCACTATCGTAGAATGGCCAAATCATCAAAAGCCAGTAAAAAAACGTAAGCCGCATATCCCTAGCCAAATTCGGTTATAGAGACTAGGCCTTTAATGGAAGAAGAATTGGCTGTTAGTTTTGAAAGAACCACGTCTGCAGCAGCTAGAAAAGCCTTAAAAAATAAATTTGGACGGTGTTTAGTTGCAATAGAGAGGGGTTTGGATTTCAAGGATTTGGGAAGGGAGGTAAAAGAGATTTTCGGCGGCGATTGGTTGGAGTTAGCCGCTTTAAGGTCGGGTGAAATTAACACAACCTTAGTAGCTGAATTTTATTCTTTGGTAGCAACTCACAATGCTACAGTAAAATGGTGAGTTAACTTTTGTCAACCTAAGAACTAGGGCGATTGTCGCTTAATCCTCAGTTATAAATGCTATTTATGGTATCCCGATATACCGTAAAATGAGGATTATTATATCAGTATGGAATTTAGATGAGCTGCCAGACTTTGACTATATTGTTTCACTAGCCCGAAATGAGTTAGATCCCACTTGCCGTGCGGCATGAAAACAAGTTTTCCTATGGAAAATGTATACGGGATATGAGAGCTATTAAACGTTTTATTAGCCACACTTTTACCCTACTCATCATTTTACATCTTTTGGTAAAGAGGATCTGTGTGTATTGCTTGGGCTATGGTCAATGATATACATGTGGATGTAGGCGGGGTAATGTATAGAAGGCCAAGGAATTTGTCTCGATCGCCAAACCAGCAATCACATGCCTTTTCCATGTTTTATTTCTTCCTTGTGTCGCTGAGATAGGTGTCCCCGAGCTCCCAAATGATAATTTGATGATGGTGGATGACACACTTATAGGTCCTAGTTTACCACTTAGGCCGGCAGGAAGAATAGATTTTATGGACCACTAACCGTCAACGACCTCACTTACTCCATCCACTTCATCGTCCCTCCTTCATCCAAATCAAACTCAAACTCAACTTTCAAATACCATCACATACGACATGTTTCAATCCATGGCTTATGATGTTCATCGTGCCAATGCCAATATGGTCATTTGTTTTACGCAAAGGAATATGCGATTGGTCTCAAGATTTACGTCCAAGGCATGCGAGGTATATATCAAATGAATATCTTGCAAAACCCTACCTATGCCGAGATGGATATTCCGCATTGCCAATCCCACCATATACCTTGCCCGACTTTATTCCACCGATGCCACCTCGCTCGGACTTCCAACAAATGCCACATTCTTTTAGATTTCAAACTAGTGGTACAGGGGATTTTTCGACAGGTACTACGGCAGCTGCGACATCTGATTGGACAGGATTTGGATCATTTGTCCATACCGCGACGGGATGGGGAAGCACTTTTTCTGATGTCACGAGAGAGATGAGTTCGATGGGATTAGACAACTTCGGTTCGGATGTCGACACATTTTCAAGATCCATTTCAAGAATCGACTTATGATCCGGCGCTTCTCGAGCCATGCCTAGTTCGAGCCACGTTGAGATGAGTGATGAGGAGGATTAATTTTCAACCATTTTATGATTATTGACATTGAAAACAATTTATTTTTCGTACGATTTTATGTTACTTCATTTTCGTACAATTTTAGGTTATTTTGGTTTTATTTTAATAGGATTTTATTTGATTTTATGTTATTTTATTTTACTTTCGCTTGATTTTATGTTAGTACACACCGTGAAGTAAAAGTTATCGTTATTTTGATGATATAATAAAATGAAACGGGTTAGGGAGAAAACATATCACATAGAGAAAAAATTTTGGGCACTTTACAAGCCGAACAACTCGTCTCGTGAATAGTGATGTTCGGATCGATCCGACCTAAACCCGATCGATCCGCCCGAGTATACCGACCGACACGATTGCTTAGTTGAGAGGCCGGATCGATCCGCCCTTTCCCGGATCGATCCGCCCTTTCCCGGATCGATCCGGGAAGTATAAAACGCCAAAAGGAGATCTTTCCTACTTTTACTTGATAGATACATTTCTATAAAAGGAAAGAGCCGCACCTTCAACTTTGCTCATTCCTTCTTTTTACTTCTATCTGCCTTAGTTTACTTTCAGATCCGAAAAATAAAAAAATGTCTAACCGCCTCTCCTCGGTTAATAGTTACGAACCACATACGCCCGATGGTGTGGTTCCCAAAGCCATGCCTCGTGTTTTCATAATGACGTTCGAGACGTCTAAATTTCGCCCATTCTCCTATTCTCGATGGAGAAGGCTTAAATACGAAAAATTGATCGGTGGGGACGAAATCTAATCCGAGGTTGCGGATGGAAAAAGTGATTAGACTCCCGAGGTAGAATAAACATTTCAATTGTCGAGATTTTTATGCGCTCTCTTCGAGATAACGTCAAGAACTTCGTCTCGACTTATTACAGTTAGGGGCATCGTTATTTCATTTTCGCTAGTCATCATAAATCAAATCTTTCAAATCCCACCATGTACTTTTGAACAAAACCCACACTTCGAGTTTCTTTGGGAACTCGGAAATGCTTATAATGTTGTAAATCGTACTACAGAAGCCTTTCAGTTTGTGTTTCCATTGTTTGATCATAACTACGATTCTTCAACTCTGGCCTTACCCCCTCATTTAAGGGCGTGGAAACGCTTCATTAATTCCCGGATCTATCCAACTAGAGATTTTTTTGGGGTTATGGATGATGAGATGCTGCTGTTGTATGCACTGACCGTGGGAGCATACATTGATTGGGGGATTTTGATGTTTAAAACGGCAATTAATTTTGCGCAGAGAGAGGCGTAATAGAGGAAGACCACTACCGCTTTGCCTGGTTATCTCTCAACTTTGTGTCCAACTGAATCAAGTGCCTGAGTTTACTACTGACGAGATTTTTCCATCTCGTGACTCGCAGTTGGGATTACTTCCGGTGGATAATCCCGGATGTTCATCTACGGTTTGATAAGTTGTTGAAAATCGCTAGAAGTTGTTGTTGTTAAGTTAGTACTCGATTAAGTTAATCGCTTAATCGCTTTTAATTAGTTTTCTTTAAAGTTTGTAATAGTTTCCTTAATGTTTAATATATATGTCATTTTCTTTAATCAAAATAATATATGTTGACAAAAATCAAAATTGTATAAAATTTTAATTTTATTTTCTAACTACTTTTTATTACTCACTGAACATCGGGACGATGCCATTTCGTAAGTGGGGAGTAGAGGTAAGTTAGTAAATAAAAATTAAAATTTTCTTATATAAATTTATACTTAATTGCTTAATACTTAGTTTAATTTTTCTTGAATCAAAATAACTAGATAATATATAATTAATATGAATAAAAATAATATAAATTGGTAAGAATAGATTTTAATTAAGTAAAGTAAATTAGATATATTATAATTATATTATATATGTCAATTTTAGATTTTTATAAGATTTTAAGTATATGTAACTACACATAAATATTATCAAGTAATTTTCATATGAAATTTAGCGAATATACTTATATCTATAATGAAATTTTAGAATAATTTTCTTTTCAAAACGAAATATGAATATGGAATCGGATTAGAATGATGAGATTTTTTTAAGACCACAAAATATAAACAATAGCCAAATAGCTTACATAAAATTCTAATTTTTGTCCCTACCTCACTGATTAGAGTGATCAAGACCTCACTCAAATAGCCATTTTTGATTATAACCGACCCTTAGCTTATTTTGGTCTACATTTCCTAAAAATCCCACGAGTTTGTACATACTTATGAAAGGAGATGATGACACAGAAGCTAAGAATGGTGTATGCTGAGATTGAAAAAATTAGATAAGTATTAGTATATTCGATCTTACCTCATAACGCTTACAAGATAGTCGATTTTGGTAATAAGTTCGGATATGTTAATATTCTATAAAAGGATTAAGAATGAAGCATCATATTTACACAGAATTAATCAAATACCATGTATCTTCCTTATCTTTGATCGACAACTAAAAAATTACAAATATCGGTAGTAGCTACCAATGATTTGAGTGCAGTAGGGTATTATCTCGAAATGTCCTATATCACTATGAGGTTTAAAAGCTCCCGATAAAAAGTCGAATCATAAGATCTCAAGAATGATTACAAGTTTAAGGAAACCGGACTAGTAATTTTCGATCGAAAGAGTATTACTCCGATTAATCTTGATGAAGCAATGCTTGTAAGTTTGATTTTCTACACACACGCACGCTTTTAGTTCTTAAAAAAAAAAAAAAAAAAAAAAAAAGGTGATAATATCAGAATGTTATTAATCGAGGTATTTTTGATCAAAATTATGAAGGTGTAAGTACGCATTTACTTGCTTCTTTCTCTTTTGATTTTTCTTTCTATCCTTCCGATTAACCAACACCCCTGAGCCTAAAAAGTATAAGCCATTTTGTCAACTACTTGACTTAGTCTTTGATTCCAAATATTTCATATAAGTTGAGATAGGAGAATAATTCTAGAATTTTAATTATATTTATTGAGTAGATTATGTGAAATTTCATTTGAATAATAGTTGATAAATAATTTATCAAAGTTATCTACACTTTTTATCTTGTTAATTTCTAAGAAAGATATAATTAATATGTTTATAATATTGAAATGATATTTTACTAATTTGAAATTTAATCTACCACGTATATCATTTTATTGTAATTTTTATATATATTACCGCTTATTTTGCTCTATACGATCAAAGAGCTAAGTGGGAGTAGTTGATGTATAACATTTATATGATAAAAATTACGATGTTTTATATACGTTATCGACTCTTTTTATATAAAATATAAGAAATTATAACGATAATCTTATAAAATATTAATAGTTATGAATAAATCTAAATACTATAAAAATCTAGTAAAAGTGATAAAAAGTTATAAATTTTGTACCGGGTTAATAACCGAGTGTCGTGGTCGATTTACGTGGGTATTTTTGGTATTTTATTTACATAGATCTTAGGTAAACCAAGACCCCGAGTGACGACACTTTTTGAAGTAAAATCGTATCTTTTGAAGGAATTAAGGAAGTGCCACGAGATTTAAAGTTCAAGTGGATCAATGGTTCGTGACACCATTATCGAATTATATTTTCGACGAACAAATGGCCCATCAAAAAGGCATTTTATGAAGAAGAGTCCTTCATGGAAGTTATAGATCTTTTCAAGAGCTTTCCAATGCTTCTTGAATTATGTCATTTGGAGATCCAGAGCTCAAGTTATGATTTTATCAAGTTTCAGATCAAGTTATGGAATAAAAAGCTACCCGGATCAATCCGGATTAACCTCGGATCGATCCGAGGAAACATAATCATTATCCAAAGATGTGGTCCCGCAGAGAATAATCTGAGGGATAATATTTTTATTCCCGGATCGATCCGCCCTTTCTGGATCGATCCGCCCTGAAATTCTCGCTTATAAAAGGCGCGCTTCATACAAAGACACATGAGAGGGTACCAATATATTTTCTTAACCTCTTCTTCTTAGTAGTAGTATGTATGTATATAGGCCTTATGCCATAAATAAAGTAGTATCATTATAATGCTCGAGAAATTATCGAAAGATCAATGTTGTTGAAGTCGTTGTAACATCCGGAAGAATACGACTTTCGATTCAACAAATTGTAATCGGGTAAAATTTCTAAAGTATTTATGTTTGTTATGTTTGTTTTTATCTTTTATAATGTTAGTAGGCTAAATCTAATAACTAGCCAAAGTTATGTAATCGCTTTATTTCGATCTTTTCGGTAAAGAATGTCTTTGTCTAAGTAAAATTGACTAAAATTGAGTTAATTGAATCTTTTTCTATTTTGTAACGTATTGATAATATTCGGATTGACGTAATTAACCAAGATGAATCGCACCATATAACCTAACGATGAACCCACCGCAGAGAAGTTAGGATATGAGATAAAAGATAGAAAACCGGAGGGTAAAATTGGCCGTCGAAAAGCGTGACTACGGAATCCTATTTCCTAACCGGGTGATTTGTCTTGGGAAAGATAGATCTTATTAAAATTGTGCTCGAGATCATAATAATATTAAAATCAACAGTTTAATTGAAACTAACACTGGAAAGTTAAATCGATCCGCCTGACAACCGTAGCCTTTTGAATAACATCGCCCATCCGACAAATGGAATAACCTCTTTTATCCGGGGTAGATTTGTACTGCACTGCTCGCACTAAACGAGATTAGCATGGGGCGGCTTGTGGAGATTGAACTCGATGACAATGACATATGACAATTTCATACGCCGTGTGAGGAGGAATTGTTAACCTCAGTGAGTGCACCGCTTCATTTACTCAATTGGACCTAATATAAAAGGAAAGATCGAGCGCATTCCATTCACTCAAAAGATCTTATAAATCAATTATATAAACTTTGTCTAGTTCTATAAACTTATCTGTCTAAACTATATATTGGTAACGATATATTTATATCTATATATATATATATATTTTGCAATTTATGTACATCTATATATATTTATATATCTATATATATTATATTAGAATAACTTTTAAATTACGTATTTATTTTATGTTAAGTAGAATAGTAGTGATCTCGTGTTATAAAATTGCGATTTAGATCGAGTTAATAATGACTCTTTGGTGTTTAACCTCACTTAGAAGAATTACCAAGTTTCCTGAGGATTCGACACTCGACTCACCATACTAGCACTACAGTTTGACCCGATACACTGTCGGTTAAGGACTGGTATTAGCACTAGAAAAGGCCACGCCACAAGGACATGGTTCTCTCTCTTATTTTTTGGGCATTGAGGTAATTTACAATTCAGTTGGGTGTATCTTGTCTCGTAAAAGATATGCCATCGAATTTGTTGGCTAAACTTCACATGGATCGTAAGCAATTCGTCACCACTCCTCCGATCGCTAAGTCTAGCACGCCTGATGATCCTTCTCATCGCATGGTTATTGGCGCCTTCATGATTTGATTTTTACTCGGCCGGATATTCCCTTTGTCATCAATAAGTTGTCTCGCTTTATGCATGCCCCTGCAGATGTTCATTGGGATCATGCCAAGCGTATGCTGCGGTATTTGGCTGGGACATTGGATCTTGGTCTTCAGCTATACCGTGACTCACCTATGGTTCTTCATGCTTTTTCTGATGCAGACTGTGGTGGTAATAGAGATGATTATTCGCTCACCGGAGCTTATATTGTTTATATTGGTTGCAATGCTATCTCATGGAGCTCCAAGAAGCGTGCTACAATTGCTGTCCTCCACCGGTTCGAATATTGTTCGGTGGCCTCGACTATCGCGGAGCTTAATTGGGTTACTTTTCTTCTTCGTGATCTTGGTTTTCCTCCCAAGCAAGCTCCTGTCATCTATTGCGACAACCTGGGCTCCACGCAATTTTGTGTTAATCCTGTGTTTCACTCTCGTATGAAGCACGTTGCGATAGACTACCATTTTATTCGTGATCAGGTACAACGTGGCTTCTTGCGTGTTGCTCATGTTAATGCTCACGATCAACTTGCTGACCGTTAGACCAAGTCTTTGCCTCGCGCTGTTTTTCAACAACAACGAAGCAAGTTAGGTCTCATCCCTCGTCCAACTTGAGGGATGATATATATATATATATATATATATATCTTAGGGTTTGTAATTATTATTGTATGTGCCGTTTATACCCCTAGTTTAACCTATATAAACAATGTATATCATTCATTCCAAAGTGTGAATAAAGTTATTTTATTTTATAACTCTGTCACTCTCATGGTCATTGAAGAAACAACGTGTGATTGCTCCATCAATAGAAAAAGCGAAATATTTGATAACAACAAGCTACACAAGCATATTGTGGTCGAGGCGCATTCTTGATTTTTTTGTGAACAAGCAGAAAATTATTGTAATAATAAATCTACTATTGAACTATCCAAGAATACGGTCTTTCATGGTCGTAGCAAGCACATTGAAATCATTTATAGTAATAGATAGTTGGTTCGTGAAAAAGAAATTGTCGTTGATTATCATCCAAGAGAAGAAAATGGTTAAATCTTAATCACGAGACCATATCCATTAATGATATGGTATTCTGAACTCAGGTATCCTCTTAATAAAATGGGCTGAACCGTAATTTTTTTATCAATTGAAAAAAACAATGAATGAGATTTTATTAATGAAAATAAGAATCGAACTCTGATTTTAGTCGAAAAGTGCAATAGCCTCAATCATTAATTAGGCCAAATTCAATTACCTGAATAGTCACCTTATTTATATATATATATATATATATATATATATATATATATATATATATATATATATATATATATACAGTATATTTATATATATTATATTATTTGTCTGTTATCTCAAATGATAATCATTAGATGCGAACATGGTATCATGTGATTGCAGCGTTTGACATGAACGTATTAGATTCATGATGACCATATTATCTATTATATTATGTTATATGTTATCTTTATCAAGTTGTTGTTGAATGATTAAACTCTGATCACAAGTAGAGATGTTAATCGATAACCTAGCCAGTACTGTAGAAGTCGTGAAATTTACTATTATAACAAATAGATTGAAAGAAGTCGCCTATTTACGAGATTCGAATCTTCACACTCCAACTTCAGATTCATCTGCCATTTTAAAATCTTCCCTTTATCACTGCGCCACGCCCCGGTAACTAATCGTTGTTGTTATGATATTTAGTTAGTTATTCTTGTTGTCCTAAAAATAAGTTAGATACTTTGAATTTTCTAAAAATAATCAACTAGATTTCAGAGAGAGTTACATTCATGTTTTGTATGTGGCAAATTTGGAAAGATAAAAATGCTTTCATTATTTAGCATAAGAAGAGTAGAAACTTTGATTCTAAAAATTCTGTTCTTTTTTGTGCTCAAGAATACATTTATGTTTGTTGGTCTAACTTGATTTCTTGTGTTGGTAAGGAAACTCGGTGGATCGTTTGGTCCCCCCTCTTGCTGGATGGATCGAAGTCAACACTAATGCTAGTTACGTTGACCATGATGAGGGTGGAAAAAGTCATATTGCCCTTGGATAGGTGTTCAGAGATGAAGAGATCAGAGGCTTCAGATGTGCTAAAGGCAGAAATTGTAAGTTGGATGTAATATCGCCGGACGGATCTAGATCCGCCCGATTACGCAGCGGAATAACAAGGATCACGATCAATACAAATTAAAACATATAAATAAATAGATCTAAACTACAAGAAGGGTGGATCTACTTACCAATCGAAATATTAGATCCGAAGATTGAGAAGCCGAGATCCAAATAGTTGAGATGCCACAGCCTCTTCCGACGTGTATCTCCAAGCAACAACACGTGGATGTTAATCCTTGATGCTTGACCTCCTTGATATCTTCCCTGAAAATCCCAAGATTTTCCCTAACTCAAACCCTAAGCTTGGCCGAAAAATTCCAAGCTTATTTTGTGTGTATATATGCGTGTAGGATGTGCTAACAAAGCGCAGGAGAACTCTCTTTATATATAGAGAAAATTATTGTCTTCCAAGGGTTTAATAATTAATACAAAATCAATTATAATAATCATTTTCCATAAAAGATACTCCTAGAATAATCTAGAATAAATCTAGAATATTTAAGGATCAATCTAATATATTTTCCTTAATTAATTATTTAACAAATAAACAATTAATCACATGACATGTAATTATCCAAGAAAACTAATTCTCTCTAATTACAACATGTAAATACACGCCTATCAGCCCTAAAATTAGGGTTTCACACGCCACACTTAATTACGTCGAAATTACTATAAAATGCTCTTTTCCATTTATTTAATTATTTAGCCCACTAAATAATTATTTCAAGCACATCAATTAAATAGTCCAACTACTTAATTATTATTGAGGCCCAACGTCAAGAAACATATACATGTTAGGAGGCGCGCCACATCTAATACTTACTGACTCTATAACCAAGAAATTATAATAAATTAAATAAAACTATTCATCGAACAAAACAATTTTATTCAATCTATTAATTCCGGGATTCCGCCAACATAAACCCGAAATCGAACTCTATCGATTATAGATATATACTTACACTCTAATCATTGAGTAAAAGCGTCCATTGATATAATCATTACATACGGATAAATCCTCCATAGATCGCTCGCTTTGATTCGGGATATTTCCGTAAACCCTTCTCAAAACATCTTATCCTTATTTACCATTAACCCCTAGTGATCAATTAGTTCATAACTAATATAATATGAATCGGGCCCATCGATCGCTTTAGGATTAACAAATAAGGGAATCGTCTGCGCTACTTCCCGCAGAAGAAGAATGGATTCCATATATGTGAAGTCACGTACTACTCACTCATTCCGTATAGAGCCAACGAGAAGTGTTCGGATCACATGTATCCAAGTGATCCTTAACTAACACATCAAACCCTACTTTGAACCAAGTAGTAGACTGTGATCACATCAGGATTGAGATTAATCCATATATGATCATCTTGTGATTCGATAAGATTTCTCGATCGCGGAATTATATTGAGAATTCAAATCAAATCGGTCCAGTCCTATATGATAGACATCATATATAAATGCCCTACTAGGTACCCGATACCGACGGTCCGGATAAGGCGGTCACACCGTTAAGTGTTCTGGGCGCATTATTAGTATATTAATCATGAGACCCATACTCTGATTAAATTCACCACGGACTAACTAGTTTTAAGCATATCATCACGAATTCAATCCTCGTGTGTATGCCATACACTGAGTTATGTGATTACATACCGATATACTTAGGGTTTTCAGTAGTGTATTAATATAAGCATAAATGCAAATATTAAGATGAATTATAAATCCTGTCAAAAACAATTATAGAAATTGTCTTTCGGGCACTACACCTAACAGAAATACTATCTTCCTTGTTGAATTAATGTCCATTAAGGAAGCTATTTGGATTGCCGAGGACTAAAGAGTGCCACCTCTTTGGGTGGAGTTTGATTCCTTGGATGCTATTTTGGCTATCGAAATTAGAAGGATGAACTAAAAGAGTGTTGCCATTATTTATGATATTGTTGTTATGCTGGACTACATCCGGTATGTTAAGGTCGGTTTCAAACAAAGAGAAGCCTACAGAGCTGCTGATCAGATTTCTAGGATGCGGCAGCAGATGGAGTATGAATATAGATTTTAATTAAATCCATGATCCAAGCATTTCCTCAATATGTAAAGCATTGCTTTGCGATCCCAAAGAAGTTGATAATTAAAATTTGAGAAGTTGATCTAGGGTTTCTTTTGGGGCTCTGAAGGTGAGAAGCATTAAATTTAAATTCATTAGAAGGCATGTGAGACTTGCTATAAGCGGAAGAATGAGATCGAGCTAGGATTCAGAGATTTAGAATGCTTCAATGTGGATTTGTTGGCCAAGCAAACTTGGAGCATTCTCGCGGACCCTTTTTTTGATCTCCTCACAAATTTTAAAAGCAAGAATTTTTAAGGAGCAACTATGACTAATCATACCTCGGCTATTTAGCGTAAAATCTTGATGGGTAGAGACCTTCTATTTCAAGGAGTAATATGGAGAGTGGGGAAATGAGATCAAATTTGCATTGGATTAGACCCTTGGCTGCTAGCTCTACCTTCATTTCGAGCACACCCCTTATCAGATGTCTTTTCCAGCTAAATTGGTAGGCTCTTATATAAAACCAAACCACTAGAATATGGAAGACCGATTAAGTTTTAACCCGTATGAGGCCGAGATATTCTTAGTATTCCCTTATCTATGAATAGTTCACCAGATAAATTGATTTGACATTTTTTATATTAATGAAATCTAATCAGTGAAAACTGATTATAATCTCCCAAAGGATATAAAATCCCGATCGAATGAGGTCAGCACCACATTTTCTTCATATGGTTTTAATGTATGGAAGGGCATTTAGAAATTTAAAGTCAAACCAATAATTCTTCACTTTGCATGGAAAATGTCTAATAATGCTCTACCAACATCCCAAGCTCTTCACCTTAAAGGAATTGGGGATGGCTTATACCGTGTTTGTAATCGATTTGAGAAATCCATCTAACACTAATTATTCAATTGTGATATTCCTTTAGAAGTATATATAGAATGAGTATCCTGCCTTGGAGTTTGTGCGAGTTCACCAAATTCACACTCCCAGCAGTTTCTTTACACTATTGATGCAGGCTAAAGATGAAGAAGAATGCTAGAGGATTACAAATGTTTTTTTGGAGTATTTGGAAAGTCATGTTGATGTGATCCGTAGCCAAGGTTCTTAGTTACGAGTTAGCTAAGGGTCGCGGTGCTCGTTTTATTGGTGCCTTCAGTCGGTCCTTCGGCAATTTCGGATCTGATTCGGCTACGGATCACATCACATGTGCTCTTTTATTTTTGACGATGAGGATGTCTATGTCAAACGTCTTCTCAATACTGCATCAAGTGAAGCTGAAGAATACAGGAGAGCTCTTACAATTGTTCGGGAGCCGAATGAAGAGATTCCTCCCCCGGTTACATGGTTCCCTCCGGAAAATGGTTTTGTAGTGTTTAATGTCTATGCAACTTTTGGTTTAAAGGTGCAGCAATAGGACGTATCCTATAGAATTCCGAAGGCCGAATGGTTTACCTTTAAAGCTAGATGCAGTATAAGGTGTACTGGTTGGAAAAACCATTCCTATGTATATTGCAATTTATTATGCAATCTCAAGGGTTTTTTAAGGGTGATTATTGAAGGCGATTATCTTATTATCTACCAGAAGTTTCTAGCTCAAGAAGAAGATTTGTCTCCGGTTGGCAGTATAATAGATGATTGTCATACTTAATTATCCCTCTTTGTCTCAATAGCCTTTTGCTTTGTTAAGGGATGTCAGTAATGTGACTTAAACTCTACATTTGGTGGAACCAATCTGAAGACTCAACTGTGTGATGGGCAGCTGAGAAGGGTATTCAATTATGTGCGTCAGTAGGGTGGAGTCTACTGAGCTTCACAACAGGTAACTATCGCCAGGGTGATAGTCTGCTGAGTAATCTTACATCTGGCAGGTCCCACATCCGATAATTCTCATTATGTGACAATCTACAAAGGTGTCATTAAAAGGAGGACACGTGTAGGGGTATTTATGGTGCATCGAGACAAAGATTCCTTGCGGCTAGGGTTTAGGGATTTGTGCCTATAAATACAGCTTGTTGTCTCATTGTCTGGGGTGTGTTGAAATCAGAAAATTCAAAGGCATAATAAAATATCTCTTTTCGCGCCGTGGTTTTTTACCTCTCCCACTCGAGGGGTTTTCCAAGTTAAATCTGTGTTCTTCTTGTTTCTGTTATCTCCTTTGGTTGTTTATGTTTGATTGCTTTTGTTTCTATTTCTTGCGTCTGAAGTTATCTCCATCCGTTTTATAACAAGTGGTATCAGAGACCGGTTCTAGAGAAAACAATCTGTACGATCAAATTCATCTTCACCAAGACCTTCAAAGAAGGTGCTAGGATCTCGTGATAAAGTTGTGATCTTTAGCAAGAAAAGATGTCACCGTAAACGTAAAAATCGATAAATTTACAGGAAGGAACAGCTTTTCTCAGGGCAAATCAAGATGCGTGCAATCGTTGAAACAAAGCAGGTTTGTGGAATCCTTTATCCGACAAACCAAATACAGTGCGCAGATTATGCCGGTCTGGAAGAGAAAGCACATTCAACCATCATGTTGTGCTTATCTGATGATGTTATCACTGAGGTTGCTGAGTAAGACACCGCAGCCAAGTTGTGGAAAAAGCTTGAAAGCTTGTATATGACCAAGTCACTGACCAACAAGTTGTTGTTGAAACAGAGGTTGTTCAGTTTGAAGATGCATGAAGGGAGTGATGAGCGTTTTTTCACCAAACAAATTTTATATTACTCAAGACAACGGTGACTAAACAAGCTCTCTAACCGGCAGTGGACCGGGTCGATTGCTAGTATAGCTACAGGAGTCCGAGGTCGATCCCACAGAAAGGTGTGTTTTGTGAGTACCAAAGTGAACTTCTAACTTAGTCTAGGCAAACAAGCGGTTGGTTGGTTGTTATTACACTATGCTAAAACATAAAAGAGAGAGAGAAGATTAAACTACTAGATTCAACGAGGGAGAAAGGGACATAGCCGAACCATGATCAAAATGACTAATTTCAACCCCGAGGATAGACAAAACCGGGAGTGTGCAATATAACAAACGAGCTCTTGCATTCAATTTCACGGGTGCGAACTCCTAAACCCGGTGCTAAAGCGTCTGAACAACTCTCTTCTAACACCTTATGCCATGTTAAGGTCCGAACAACTCTCTCCTAACAAGTCATGTTTTGCACTCGAGCCGCTTAAACGTATAAACGAGTAACCTCACGATGAGCTCGGTTTAACAACTAAACCGAGACTACACTGCGATCCTAGAACCCTTTTCCCACACCCCTCTCTCTGAACAACTCTCAAGAGTGATGTGTGTGATATTTGACCTAGGTAGCTAATCTAGCTCAAATCCGTTATAACAAGTTCTAAGACGTGAAACATGCAAGAAACAACAATAAAACACACTACCCACTCCCAATTTCATTACCCAAAGGGTGATTTCATCACATATCACATGACCCAAGCTATGGGGAGGAATTAGCTACACATTATACTAGTTAAAACATAAAGAAAACAATAAAAGAGAAGCATAACAAGCATAAGAGGGAAGAAAATTACCATAAATTGCAGAGAATCGAAGTTTGGAGAAGAAAGGTACAAAAGAGAGAATCACCAAAAAGATAGAGACTTGTTGTTTGTAATGAAAATCTAATCTAAGAAATGAAAAGAGTGAGTTAAGAAGTCTTTGATCTACATAAAAGGAAAGTGCAACAAACTATTTACAAAAATCGAGCAAAACCTAGCTAAGGGAAGGGAAAAAGTCGAAGTCCCTTCAAGAAATGGAATGAGGGGGTATTTATAGTGCAAAGGGGAAAATCTGCAGAAAATTGGTCCAAACGCTGGTTTGAGACATGGAACCAGCGTTTGGAGTTGAGGAGATGAATACTGGGAGTAAAGGGGTTCAAACGCTGGTTTGGCAGAGCTGGGAACGCTGGTTTGGGAGCTGGGAACGCTGGTTTGAGACATGGAACCAGCGTTTGAACGCTCCAAACGTGCGTTTCGCATGATGCAGTTTTTCTGCTGTAGTAAAACCTTCATAACTTCTTCATCCGAGCTCCGATTGGGGTGATTCAAGATGCGTTGGAAAGCTCTTTCAATTCTCTACAACTTTCATGAAGAAGTCATGACCAGAAAATGCCTCCATCATGGGTCAAAATGCTTCTGAATCAGAACAGTCACTCGGGCACCAACTCTTTCTCGTCCTTTTCCTATTCTTTCTTCTTTCTTGGCTCATTCTTGCACCTTGATCACACCTATCATCATAAATCTTCGCCTTCGGGTTCTCGAGACACCAATACCCTACATCATCACAACAACCAAAAACAACCAAAACATTCCGGAGGGTAAAAGTGCTCGGAATAGGGTCAATATCACTAAAAAGAGGTAGTAAACTATCAAAGTGACGGATTTACTCCCGTGCTAATAATTCACGATATTGCCCCTAAAACGGTCTAAATCACCAAGAAACGTGCTAAAAGTGGGATAAACGGGGTAAAAGATGCACCGAATCAAGTAAAGTTGACTCATCGTGAGTCCACCGAGGAACATCTGGACTAAATTAACACAATATTACTTGATTTAAGGAATATTGACGTTAAAATTGAAGATGAAGATGCAGCCCTAATCTCGTTGGTGTCATTACCGCATCATATGAAAACTTTGTGCGCTTTTCATAGTTGGGAAGGATACAATAATAGCTTTAGAGGATGTGAGGTCCGCTTTACATGCCAGGGAGCTTAGACACAAGGTCAGCCGGGACAGATAAGTCAGTTTCAGGCTGGCTAGTAGCTAGCAAAGAAATAGTGGAAAAAGGATATGGACGTAAGAAGAAAAAGAAGTCGTGGTCCAAAGGTCCAAGTCTACCGATGTCTGTAATTATTGTAGTGAGTCGGGACATTGGAAGTCCAATTGTCCAAGGAAGAAGCAAAACAAGGCAGTGCAGTATTTCGCACAAAGAGCTTGGCTACCGAGCAATCGATGAGGATCCGGTTTCTAGTTGGTAGGGATTCTACACACCACAATGATGTGTGGATACTTGATTCTGGAGCATCTTATCATATTTGTCCAAACAGGAGTGGTTTTCTACTTATGAGCGGATGGATGGTGGTCAAATCTATATGGCCAACAAAGAAGGTTTGCAAAGTTGTGGGAATTGGCTCAAGAAAGTTAAGGACAGAGGATGGTAAATTTTGTACACCGAAAGATGTAAGACATGTTCCACAGATGACCAAGAATTTGGTATCTCTCGATCTACCTGGACGATAAGGGTTCAATTTCAAGGGTGAAGGTGGACAAATTGAATGTCTTCAAAGATTCAATTGTAGTCCTCAAAGGCATCAAGAGGGGAACCTTGTATATATTACAAGGATCTCATCAGATCCGCATCGCTATCATTGCATCCTCGCAGCTTCACCGATCCTCAAAGCAGACTACCAGTGGCACATGAGACTAGGTCACATGGGTGAAAGGGGTATGCAGATTCTTTCTTCAGCAGGTTTTCTTGGGGGATATAAGGTTAAGAATCTGGACTTTTGTGAACATTGTGTGTTTGGGAAATTACATAGAAGTAAGTTCTCAGCAGGGTTGCACAACACAAGGGCATCACTTGATTATATCCATTCAGACTGCTGGGGTCCATCAAAAGTTGAGTCATTGGGTGGTCACAGATATTTTGTGTCATTCATAGATGACTATTCAAGGATGACTTGGGTGGTAATGATGAAGAACAAAAGTGATGCATTCAGTAACTTCAAGCAGTGGAAGGCCCTAGTGGAAAATCAGTTAGGCAAGAAAATCAAGAAGCTTCGTGATGTATAATGGTCCGAATTACTGACGGATTTTGATTCATTTTGTGCAAATTGAGGTATTGCTAGACATCATATCGTAAGGAATACACCTCGCAGAGAATGGTGTAGCCGAAAGGATGAATCAAACTCTACCGGAGAGGGCAAGATGTATGCTTTCTCAAGCCGGGTTTATCAAGGAGATTTTGGGTAGAGGTCATTAAGACAAACTTGCTACTTAATCAACAGGAGTCCTCCCACAGGAATCAATCTCAAGACACCATTTGAGATGTGGTCAGGCAAGCCTGCTGACTACTCATTTCTAAGGGTTTTTGGAAGTACAGCTTACTATCATGTTAGTGAAGGGAAGTTGGAGCCAAGAGCCAAGAAATGAGTGTTTGTGGGGTATGGTGATGGAGTGAAAGGATATAGGATTTGGTCATCAGCAGAGTCCAGAGTAATCCTCAGCAGGGACGTTGTGTTTGATGAAAATTCTATGTTAAACTCATCAGTGGGGAGGTCTACTGAGTCTGAAACCAGTGCTGAATCTGATAGTGTTGAGAAACAGGTGGAGCTTCAGGTGGAGTCTACTGATATGCAACAATCGATGAATCAAAATCAACACAATCATCGATCCGGATAATGAACCGTGAATCGATCCAAGCCACCATCAAAACCTCAAGAGAGGCGTCATACAAACATTGATCAGCAGAGTCTAGCTGCCAGCAGGCCTAGAAGATCTAATGTTGGGATACCTCCAAGGAGATATGGGTATGATGATTTGGCTGGATATGCACTCCAAGTTGCAGAGGAGGTAGAGGTTGCTGAACCTACTACTTACAGGATGCAAAGGACATGTCTGAAGCATCTCAAAGGGCATGCTGCCATGGGAGATGAAATGGAGTCATTGTTGAAGAATCAGACTTGGGAATTGGTCAAACAACCTACTGACAAAGGAGTTGTGACTTGTAAATGGATTTTCAAGAAAAAGGAAGGAATAACAAAGGCAGAAGGGGTCAGGTATAAGGCACGTTTGGTTGCAAGAGGATTCAGTCAAAAGGAAGGGGTTGACTTTGATGAAATATTTTCACCAAAGGTCGACACACACTTCAATCGGGTGTTACTAGCAATGGTGGCACAAAGAGATCTCGAACTTGAGCAATTAGATGTGAAAACTGCTTACATGGTGAGATGGATAAGGAGATATACATGACACAAATGAGGGTTTTCAAGTTCCCGGCAAATAAAATTATGTTTGCAAGTTGAAGAAATCATTGTATGGTTTGAAGCAAGCTCAAGGCAGTGGTATAAAAGGTTTGACAGTTTTATGCTTCAGCAGGGTTACAACAGAAGTCCTTATGACTGTTGTGTATACCACAGTCTGCTGAGAGATGGATCATATATCTATCTTGTTCTGTATGTGGATGACATGTTGATTGCTGCTGCAAGAAAGTCTGATGTTCAAAATCAGAAGAACCTTCTTAATGCTGAATTTGAAATGAAGGATTTGGGTGCAGCCAAGAAAATCTTGGGGATGGAGATCTGGAGAGATAGAAGTCAGAAGAAGTTGTTCTTGTCTCAAAGCAGGTTATGTCTGCGTAAGATATTGGCCAAGTTTGGGATGTCTCACGCAGAAAACCAATAGATACTCCTATGGCATCAAATGTTCATTTGTCTGCTTATGCTTCACATTCAAATTGAAAAGAAGGAGTATATGTCAAAGTTCCCTATGCTAGTGCAAGCTTGGCGCCTAATGTATGCCATGGTTTGCACTAGGCCTGATCTGCTCAGCAAATCAGTGTTGTCAGCAGGTTTATGGCTCAACCTGAAAAGAACACCGAAAGTCATTAAAGGATATTCAGTGCACCGAGAGGTACATCCGATGTTGGTCTCATTTATGGAGGTGATACTAGTCTGGTCACAAAGCACCGTGATCTTGATTATGCAGTGATGATGTTGATGAAGATCAATGACTAGTTATGTGTTTACATTGGGAAATGCAAAGTGGTCACCGAAAGCTACTCTTGAGCTCTGATAGCCTTATCAACTCTTCAAGCGAATACATGGCTCTTACCAAGCAACTAAGGAGGGTATCCGTTGAAGGGGCTAGTCGGTGATCTCGGGTTGCATCGATCAGTGATATATATTGTGATGATCTTAGTGCAATATGTTTAGCCAAGGATCAGGTTCATCATGAGAGAACCAAGCATATTGATGTCGTATCATTTTTTGAGGAATGAGAAGAGGTTGTAGTGAAGAAGATCGGCACTAAGGATAATCCTCGCCGACATGTTCACTAAACCAAGCCAAAAAGCAGAGTAAGTTCCACTTTGCCTGGACTTACCGAATATTCAAAGCTTATAACTGCTTTCGAAACTATACCGAGGGCGATCAGCTGGAGTGGATCTTTGTGGAGATTGTCCGGTACAAGTACATCCGGCATTGACGAATGCATCCGTACAAGTACATCCGGTTATGCAACTGCTTTGACTCTAGTGAGAGTTGAAGTCAAGGTGGAGATTTGTCAAGAATGTGACTTAAACTCTACATTTGGTGGAACCAATCGAAGACTCACCGTGTGATGGGCAAATGAGAAGGGTATTCACCTGCAATGCGTCAAGAGGGTGGAGTCTCATCGAGCTTCACGTCAAGGTAGGTAACTATCGCCAGGTGATAGTCTCACCGAGTCTTGAATACAACAGGTCCCACATCCGATAATTCTGTTATTTGACAGCTATACAGTGTCATTAAAAGGAGGACACGTGTAGGGGTATTTATGGTGCATCGACAAAAGATTCCTCGCGGCTAGGGTTTAGGGATTTGTGCCTATAAATACAGTTGTTGTCTCATTGTCTGGGTGTGTTGAAATCTGTAAAATTCAGTGCATAATAAAATATCTCTTTTCTGCCTGTGGTTTTTTACCTCTCCTACTGAGGGGTTTTCCACGTTAAATCTGTGTTCTTCTTGTTTCTGTTATCTCCTTTGGTTGTTTATGTTTGATTGCTTTTGTTTCTATTTCTTGCGCCTGAAGTTATCTCCATCCGTTTTATAACAAGGGAAATGTTTCTTCCTCATTTTTAGTTAATGAATGTCTCAACTTAGTTGAGTGTGTAAGTTGGAGACGTTCCGACAACTTGTAATTCTAACACTGATTATATAATGGTATCGTTAATTTTCTGGCTCTCTTTAGGTATGGATATTTTGGAATGACATTTACTAAAAAAATGAATTTTGGTTGAAATTATATTTAGATGGTATCGGGTTTTATGTGAATACTATGTATTGTTAGGAGAAAAGTAAGACATATATAATTGGTTTATTTATTCAACCCAAGGATAATTTAGTAGGGATAATTTGTTTCATGACTTGCTCTTTTTAATGTACTAGAAAAATGCACGTGCGTTGTATGTGTTTCGGTTAAATAATGTTCATAATATTATAAATTGTATTTTGTGTCACATTCCTAGTGTGAGCACCATCTGTTTCTTGACCACGAAAACATTTCTTTAAGCCCTTAAAAATTAATATTGTAAAATCAACAATAAAATTTAATATTACTAATATCAAGTATGTATTAATACACTAATTATAAACACGCTAAATAATATTATTAGAAAGTGTACCTTTTGCATTTTGTTTCTACTTTGAAATTGTGGATACATTTATCATTCATTTAAAGATAATAATCATTCATAATTGTATTACTCTTGTTTATTACAAAATGATCTTTTGCAGGACAATATGTCATTTACTGCATACATTTATATTTGATAAATGTGTTTCATGACGTTTCTATGATTACTGATGTTAATGAAATGCATAATGTTATAAAGAACAACATTGATATGAGTATCTAAATATATGAAATCAAATGTAAATCTTATATAGAAAACACAATCTATATGTAAATATCTATGTGGAGTAGAAGAAAATAGCATCATTGTCTACGTAGATATCATGATATGTAAATATCAATGAAATCCGAGGCTTGTTTTGGGCTCATCTATGTACGGACTTCAGGGGCTCGTCAACATGGACGATTTGCTAGAACTACCATTCCATGGCCCATATTTCACATGGTCTAGTTATGTACATAATACTCATGTGATTGAACAACGGTTGGATCAAGCTTTGTGAAACTCTAGCTGGTGGCATTAATATCTTGGCTTCTCTGTGTACCATCTACTTGCATGTGCATTCCGATCACCACCCCATTCTTCCAACTCTAGAGAGTATACATGTCATAGACTATATTCACGCCCTTTTGAATCCAATCTTGCTGGATGAAACACAATGACTTTTATAATGTTCTTCTTAATGCTTGGAATGTTAATCACAATAATTTGCATGGGGCTCTTGATACTTTTGCTTCAAAATTAAAAGAATGGAATAAAAGGGTCTCCGAGAATGTATTCTATCAGAAGAAGAAATGTAAAGCTAGAATTGAAGGAGTCCAATATTCTCTCTCAAAAGATCCTTCGGGTTTCTTGACTAAGCTAGACAAGGAATTACAGCAAGATTACGAACAATATCTATCTCAAGAAAATTTATTGGCACTAGAAATTGCATTTTAGTTGGATTGAGGACGGTAAACGTAACAGGCGATATTTCCATCTCTTTACCAAACGAAGAAGAGGCAGGAATAATATTCTTTATCTGAAAGATGCCAATGGGACATGGATCAATGGCAACGAATCCCTTCATGCTATGGTTTGGCAATACTTCATAGATCCTCATATTGAAGAACCAATGATCCCATTTCCAAGGCATGTTCTCTGCGCCGGTTATGTTGAAATAGTGTTCTAAACCCAATCGGGTTGGACCGAATCCGATAGGGTCGGACCATTTCTACTATTTCTTTATGTTTATACATATGTTAAATGGCTTTTCTGTTGTCATATATTTATTCTTTTAAAGAACCAATTGTGAATTGTTAGTGCAGATGAGGTACACCCTTCAAATCACCGGATCAAATGGCTTCCTCCCGGTCTTCTATCAAAAGAACTGGGATACAGTTGACCACTCTATCACGGCTTGGATCGCCAAGGTATTCCAGAAAAATAGCTTTCCACATGATATGAACCGTACCTTCATCATCTTAATTCCGAAAATTAAGCCACCTGAATCACTCTCTCATCTACGCCACATAGCTCCTGCGAAGGTCACCACCAAGACTATCACAAATTGTTGCAAATCGGCTGCATTTCATCATCGACAACAACCCAAATGCCTTCGTTCCTGGCAGACAGACTTCAGACAACATCATTGTGACTCAAGAAGTTTTATACACTATGAGGAAAAATCGGGCAACAAAGGGATCATGGTTGTCAAAGTCTATCTTTAAAAATCCTACGACAGGGTCAATTGATCCTTCCTTCGTCAAATTCTATATCTATTGGGATTTAGTGACGGTATTGTTGATCTAATCATATTCACATTATTTAGCACGTCATTAGAGATTCTTTGGAATGATACCGTCTCCAGGGATTCCGACCTCATCATGGTCTAAAACAAGGCGATTGTTTTTCTCCGTATCTCTTCATACTCATTATGCAAGTGCTGAGTTGCTCAATCAATCAATCCATTACAGGTGGGAAATGGAACCGCTTAATGTTTCATGTGGAGGACCGAGAATTTCCCATCTCTTCTTTGCGGGCGACCTCATTCTCTTCTCGGAAGCAACCATAAATCGACCATGCGCGTGAAATTGACTGTGTCCTATCCCTTTTTGTGACATGTCAGGCAAAAAAATCAGTATCTCTAAATCAAGATTCACGGTTTCATCCAACTCGAATACTCAAGCGGTACACTATTTTGAAAAAAATACCGAGTTCACGTAAGAACTCGGTATGTCCCACTCTATGTTTTGAAAAATATATTTGCTTCCCATTGCATCATGGTCGGGTTAAGAAGGGTTTTCAAGGAATTATAAATAAAGTCCGATCAAACTTACAAACCTAGAAAGCCTCCACTCTCTCTAAAGCAAATGAGTAATCTTAATGCAAATGCTCACCACGACCCTTTATTACCACATGCAAACGTTCGCCACCGCTTTTGTCATAAATGAACCGGACAAAATGGAACGCTATTTTTTTAGGGCCGTGATATAGAGAAGAGAACGTTACATCTTGTAGCACGACAATCCATATGTCGACCTAAACTTAGCGGTGACCTGGGAATATGTAGTGTCCGAGACATGAATACCGTGCTTTTGGCTAAACTTGTGTGGCAATTGCTTACTGAGAATGGTAAATTGCCCAATGGTAAATTGCCCTTGGGTAAACCTTATATGTAAAGAAAATCAAAACAATATAGAAGACTGTTTTTTCTGACCAATCAATTAATACAATATTACTCATTTATATATGAGAGAAATCATAATACTATTATTTATTAGCAATATTCACACACTAATTATAGATATTACGTATTAATTACAGAATAATTATATATTCTGTAATTATTATGTATTAATTACAGAATAATTATCTATTCTATAATTAATGTGTATATGTTGTTAATATTATTTATTTGAATAAATTATGATAAACACTATATTTATTTTCATATAACAACTTTATCTCTTATTTTGATCAGCATCTGTTTATCTCTCTTGTCTTTATCTTCTAATAATATGAAGATATGTTATTCATCGGCAACATTGGACCTATTTTACCTCGACTATTGAGATTCTTGAGTGGCTCAAGAGGTGTCTTAAAGTGAATATGTACAAGCACGATACCATCAAATTCTGAAGATATTTATTTCGTGAACTCTTTCAAAGCATCTAGTATTGGCGTAACCAAGAAAGGCATGGTACTGACACTCACCGACCCTCAACGATGAATTTTATTTATGGAGTTGTTCATAAAGCTCGAACTTAGATTAGCTTGGACTTGATTAGTTTTGTTTTGCTAGCCTACAAATTTGGTAGTATTTTTTGCCTACTCCAACATTTTTCTCTCTTACACCATTAAAGGTAATTAAACAACCAAATCTTTCCATTTACATCTTTAAAAATCTGTTTTAATTCATTTTCATTACATCCATTGGTTTCTATTTTTGGGATTTCGTAAATAAACAACAGAGAAACTTGTATATAGTAATAGTAATTAAGTAGCAGTACTCTGTAATAACAACATTGTGTTATAATGTCACGTAGCAATACTTCACTTAAATCGAGGGTTTATGAAGGTCTGTGCCTCATTTGATGTAATTTCGGCCATTAAGTCATTTAATTTACAGTGTCTTATTCAACAATTTAAATGAAATTTGAAAATGATGGTATTAAAAGAACTCACAATCTCAATCCACATGCAAGACTAATATTCTTGACAAAAGCAAATACAAGGTAGCAATGTCGTTAAAAATAGTCTTGAGAATATTGTGGAAATGATAAATTGGCTTTGAAAATTCTGATACAATTTCTCGATTGCATTGTATCATGTCACATTTTTTTTATATCGAGAGACCACATTAGCAGTTTTTTAATACTAACAAAACAAGCACATTGAGAATGACATCTTTAAGACAGCGGGTGAAATTTACACCGACAGAGCATTGTGACAGTGATTGTGAATATTATTATGTTATTGTGATATGCCAATAATATGTCATTGTGTGTTGTCATTATTCCACTTGTACTTGAAAAATAAACCGTGATATCCGAAATCATGTCTAAAAGACATCAAATATAAAGAAAGGAAAAATTATTAATTATGGCAAAATAATTATAATTATTAAATGTGTAGATCAAAAGATACGTTTGTATAAAATGTAGAGAACAGAGAAAATGTAGTTTAATACTTTTAAAGCACAAAATGTAGTTTAATATTTAATCCTTTTAATCAATTATTTATTATATTTAATTAATAGTAATAATTAATGATTCCTTAATGTGTGATATTGGTGGAAATATCACAAACAAGATTTAGCGGTAGGTTTATACGGATATCTGGATTGGGATGTGGGTTTGTGGGTTTTAGCTCAAGAAAATGCATGGAGATATGAAGAACGTGTTAGGTGTAGTGTCCGAAAGATAATTTCTGTAATTGTTTTTGACAGGATTTATAATTCATCTTAATATTTGCATTTATGCTTATATTAATACTCTACTGAAAACCCTAAGTATATCGGTATGTAATCACATAACTCAGTGTATGGCATACACACGAGGATTGAGTAAGTGATGATATGTTTAAAACTATTTAGTCCGTGGTGAATTTAATCAGAGTATGGGTCTCATGATTAATATACCAATAATGCGCCTAGAACACTTAACGGTGTGACCATCTTATCCGGACCGTCGGTATAGGGTACCTAGTGGGGCATCTATATATGATGTCTATCATATAAGACTGGACCGATTTGATTTGATTTGAATTCTCGATATAATTCCGTGATCGATCGAGAAATCTTATCGAATCACAAGATGATCATATATGGATTAATCTCAATCCTGATGTAATCATAGTCTACTGCTTGGTTCAAAGTAAGGTTTGATGTGTTAGTTAAGGATCACTTGGATACATGTGATCTGAACACTTCTCGTTTGCTCTATTCTGGAATGAGTGAGGAGTCTGTGACTTCACAGATATGGAATCCATTCCTTCCTGCGGGAAGTAGACAGGACGGTTCCTCTTATTTGTTAATTCTAAAACTAATCGATGGGCCCGGTTCATATTATATTAGTTATGAACTAATTGATCACTAGGGGGTTAATGGTAAATAAGGATAAGATGTTTTGAGAAGGGTTTACGTAAATATCCCGAATCAAAACGAGCAGTCTATGGAGGATTTATCCATATGTAATGATTATATCAATGGAGGCTTTTACTCAATGATTAGAGTGTAAGTATATATCTATAATCGATAGAGTTCAGTTTCGGGATTATGGTGGCGTAATCCCGAAATTAATAGATTGAATAAGAATTGTTCTGTTCGATGAATAATTTTATTAAATTTATTGTAGCTACTGGTTATAGGTCCATGGTCCCCGATGTGGCTCCTAACATGCATATGTTTCTTGACGTTGGGCCTCAATAATAATTAAGTGGTTGGACTATTTAATTGATGTGCGATTTATTATTTATTGGACTAAATAATAAAATACATGGAAAATACATTTTTCGTGGACTCGGCCCAATAGTGTAAAAGGCGTGTGCCAGCCTTATTTCCTAGGGATGGCGTGTTTTTTTGTCCTAGTAATTATTAAGGAATTAGTTTTCTTGATAATTATAAGACATGTGATTAATTGTTTATTTGTTAAATAATTAAGGAAAATATATTAGATTGATCCTTAAATATTCTAGATTATTCTAGGAGTATCTTTTATGGGAAAGGATTATTATAATTGATTTTGTATTAATTATTAAATCTTTGGAGGACAAGGATTTCTCTCCTATATAAAGAGAGTTCTTCTAAGCCTTTTGATATATCAATATACACGCATACATACATACAAAATAAGCTAAGGAATTCGGCCAAAGCTTAGGGTTTGGAGTTGGGAAAATCTTCGAGATTTTCCGGGTAGCATATCAAGGAGGTCAAGCATCAAGGATCAACATCCACCGGTTGTTGCTTGGAGATACTCATCAGAAGATCGTGGCATCTCAAATTGGATCTCGACTTCATCAATCTTTTAGATCTCCTTTTTTGATTGGTAAGTAGATCTCACCTTCTTGTAGGTAGATCTTAAATTATGTGGTTTAATTTTATTTTATCGTGATCCTCTTGTTATTCTGCTGCGTAATCGGGCGGATCTAGATCCGTCTGGCGATATTACATCTAACAAGTGGTATCAGAGCCTACGATCTATAAATTAAAGTATATAATTGATAGATCTAGGAGTGGAAATTGCATGTTTAGATTGCATTGTTTTTTCGTTTTTTTTTTAAATTCGAAAATCATGATGATGAATGCTATTATATGTTGTGGTTGAAGAGATAGATTGGGGTTGGTACTGTTTACCCGTTCGATCTATTGTAAACTCATATAAATTCGTTTATATGAGTATAGGAAAATTTGTAATTTTTGTTTCCTAGAAGTATATCTGTTTTGTCTCTGTTCGTTTTTTTAATTGAGCCGTTGAAACGACAATCCCTCCGGTCAGAATGAAGAATAAAAGTTAATGATAAAGCCCTCAAAATTTGGTGTCGAACGGAGTTCGTCTCGATATCAGATCGCTGCAATAAAGTTACTGCCGTAATAGAAAAGTACAACAGCTGTGAGTTCGTCGAATTTCAGGAAGAGTTTGGAACGTTGAAACATAGATCCGACCATTCAGATTGACCAACATGGAGTTATGAACAAGTCCTAAAAATTTCAGGTCGATCGGGTTTTATCTCGATGCCCGATCGGCTCCGGGAAGACACTGTTGCGCCGCAGTTATAAACAGATGCAGCAGTTGGATCGGCGGCTTGATGGGATCAATTGGGCCGTCATAACTTGGATCCAACCGTCCATATTCAAGTAGGAGGAGTGAAGAACAGGTACATAAAGTTTTGTGACGATCAAAGTTCGTTTGGATGTTCGATCATCGATAAAACGGATCAGAAGCATTTTTTAAAATAGTAAACCCTAGTTAGGGTTTGTTAATTTTTATTTTTTTCTGTTTAATAGGTTAGATACGGGGGTACCAACGATCCATCTGGTGTTTATTTTCCGTAATTGCGTGTATGATCGTATTTATGTGTATAACCGGAAAATTGCCCATGCATCATATTATGAATTTCACTCCATATGTATACATGTAGCTATTTAATTCTGGATAATTAATTAGGCATGTATTCAACTCGATTAATTAGTTTAATTTTTTAATTAATTGTTGTGGTAATTAATTAATTAGAAACTAATTGAAGAACCGAGGAACCGGGTTTTGTCAATCGTTAAGTTTTCGGTGATGGATTCTCGGTGAACCCCACCTTAAACCGGAATGAGATTGCGGGTTTGTTCCGTAGTGTCCACGGGAAAGTTTGACAAATTTAAGAAATTGGAAAATCATGATACATGGGTTCGGAAATTGTCTAACCATGGTTGGGTAAGTTCAACTGAGCTACGGCTCGATCGACTCACCCTCCACGTGTGACGATTGCACGGGGGTTTGGCAAGACTTAGCATATCCGACAAGCCTTTACGGCTAAACGGGGCTTCTCTTAGCCGGATCCGACCTACAGTCACATATGTTCCAACGAATAAGACGGGTAGGCTTGTCTACATTACCGACATCATTCGGGTACATGATTTGTTGTTTCTTAAAATTTTATCAAGTCCAAAACCGCAATCAGTAAACCCACCACTTTTTCAAAATATTGAGTGGGAGCGGGGAAGGCGACAGCCGACCCCACGGCCTCTACTATAGATGCAAGCAAGTGAGAGAATGGTGACGCCTTGTGCCGCTTTGATTTCGGCCCCCTTTGGATGGTGTTCACCGCTATCAAAATTCAAGGTTTGGTCTCCGAAAGGATAGGACCTTGAGGACTCGCCGGTCACCGACCGCCTCTACGTAGGCATACTCGGGGCGTACTTAAAGGTCTGATATAGTAGGTCACACTCATCAGGATATTTGAAGAAATATCTTGGCTGAAAAAAGAAAGGTAATCGACGATTAAAGTATGGGATGTATGATTCCCATGAGATGTTTGATTCTCAGAGTTTAATCATCAAGAGAGATTGTCTCAGTTTACCCGTCATCATCTTTGATACCGACCCCTAGGCGGCGATAATGATGTGAGTTAAATCCTTGGAATGGTAGGAAAGACTTCTACAGTTTATAATTCCTAAAATTTATCTAATCGTGTATGTATGAATTTTTTCGTCAATTTTGTTTACAACTATCATCTCTAGGCTACTAAATCTGCTAGTGTAATGACTTCGTTAAAAGTGGAAAGTAACAAGAACGTTGAACTCATTGAAGAATGCAATTAAATTTCGGAAGACATATTCCTCTTGAGCCTTTAAATCTTAAGTGACATAGTATAGGTATGTCACTCATTGTCCTAAATGTTGAGCGAGAGACGCACTTAGTTCAAAGATGATGTAGGACTATATGAAATTCTATTAGTGAATTTTAATTGTGTGAGTAATCACACAAGAAATTTCTAATTGAAAATTTGGAAAATCATAAATAAAGTGTTGCTGGTTAGACGGTATTTGGAACCGATAAACTAGTGGGAGCTTTATTCTTATGCTTTGTTGTTTTTCTGAATCATTAGAAATGTGTAAGAGACTGCACAAGAGTTTTTTTTTTTCCATTCCTGGAAAAACATGAACAAAGCATTACTAGTTAGACGGTATTTGGAACCGATAAACTAGTGGGAGCTTAGTTCTGGTGATTTTCTAATCTCTGAAAAATCATAAATAAAGTATTGCTAGTTAGACGGTATTCGGAACCGATAAACTAGTGGGAGCTTTAACCTTATGATTTGTTGATTTATTAGAAAAATCAAATAGTCCAAACGAGTAACACTATCATTAGACATCCCACAGTTCACGAGTAGTGTCTACTCAAATGAACTGCTAGTTCAAGACTGTTTCCATATAAGGAAAGTCATGAATGGAATAGAATGTCTATACGTGTTAGTCATCTAAACTAAGTAGTTTTAAGGCTAAACCGGAATATTAATAAATAGAAAATCAGAGGATAAGGAAAGTGATTTGGATCACCGACCAATGCATCCTTAACGATTTCCTCAAAGCTAAGTTCTTTGGAAGAACAATGTAGCTATGCATTAAACGATAAATAGAGTAGATAACGGGCGCTTATTTCAAATAGAATAGTGGGAGTGATATAAGGAAATGAATTTCGGATTCAATCCTTGAATATCACAGAAAATTTATTTTCTGTTTTCAGATTCGTTGAAATGAATGGATTCACTTTCAATTCGATAATTTGTTTGTCTTATAGAAAGTGAATATGACATTTGTAGCACGAATCCAAGACTCGGACTTTTGTTTGATAAAGTCAGAACCACTAAGAAATGCTGAAAAGGTATATGTAACACATCTTAAACTATTAAAGGCAAAAGGTTTCCATATTTAGATAAACACTTCTTCATACTCTATTAATTAGTGCATATTTCCTAAAGACAAGATTTAAAGACTGGCTTAGGGTGATTCCTATCTCCCAGTCAAGTAACACTGTCTCATAAGGAACAATGACTAAGCTTCCTTTCAATCGGGAAAGGGTAATAGATTTAAAGAAGTAACATAGCTTGTTCATAATGACCTTCGGGGTCTTGTGAAAGATACAAGTTAGAAGGACCTTCTGAGTAGTGACATCTCATCAGACAACTACTCGAAACGCCGGTAAGATTATCTAAAATATTTGGAGGTATCTCTGATTTCACCAGAGATAGAGTATTCCATGCTCAGTAATAGGCCATAGCATAGTCTTGGGACTGATGCCCGTCCTGCCTCCCAAAGGAATTTATCCACCGAGGATAACACCATAAATTTGCCTCATATAGTTATTAATATGCTACAATACAATCGCTTAACTCATTTAAGATATTGGTTGCGAAATAACGGTTTACACTATCATGTAAAACCGAGAAGTCTACCTAGAAGATGCTTACAAATTTGTGTATAAGGAGTGAATTTGGTTCACCCTACTTCCGTCAATATAGGCATTTAGCACTTTGTGCTTGAAGGTAGGTCTGGAAATTTTGCGTACACGTTCAGATGATAACTGTTCGTGCAATATCTTATACGTTGAGTAAAGGTTGGTTATAAGATTCTTAAGATCAGAAAGTGACAGTTATACTATCAAAACCCCTTCGAAAAGTCTCTGAATAACAACCTTGGACTTTGGAGTACGGTTACTCAAGGTAGTTACTAATTGATTAGATCAAACCACGTCCAACATTGGTTGTTGGTGATAACACTGATAATTACTACTAGATCAGAATATCGATCCACATAGAACACAGTGGGAGTATGGTTTAACCATAACCTTTAGCGGTTTTCTACAGACTTTGAAGTTTACAGAGGTGATTGATAACCTATGGTTCCTTATAGGCTGTATAGGATTCTGATCATAGAGGTTGGTTTAAAAACCCAGTGAATGGAGTTTTGGTACTCCAGTTCTGTTTACACTCTAGTAGAACCACCTGAGTATCTCAGGCCTATTGGGAGTAATTGGATCTACATGATAAGAGTCAAATGAATAGAAAGTTTAACTTTCGGTACAAAGCTGAGTGGTCTAGGGGTGATTCCCTAACAAGTAGAGAGTTAACCAGACCGTGAACTCTTTCACCACTCGGTCTTGTTTGATTCCATTAGAAAGCAGAAAATAGGGGTGATTCCCTAAGACTTTCTTTCCGAACAAACGGAATCTGAATTCATTCGGAACAGAAGGGTTTTAGCTAAGAATAAATGCATGATTTCGTTGGAAAGCAGGAAATAGGGGTAACTCCATGAGACTTTCTCTCCAATCAAACGGAATCAATTGATTCAGAACCAAGTCTTATATCCTTTAAGGATCAAAGCAAACCTCTAGGTCATATAAAAGTCACATATTTCAAATATGTGACTTGACCGTAATATTGATAAGTTTTTCATAGATCGGATGTCGGTATTGGTAAAGTAGTATATACATTACTGTTCATGAATGGTAACACTGAAACAGTTGGAAACAACATGGGTGTGTTATCTGAAGTCGGAAACTTACATGCCAAGATTCTATTTATGAAAGAATCGGACTACATTCTAAAGGATTTGATTCGGTCAAATTCTCGAGAATATGTGACTGGCAATCCCATCTATCCTAATGGTTAAGATGATTTTGCATATCGGTATGCAACATTCAACGAAGTTGTCCTACCCTACCTCTCACGGAATGCTTCTCTAAACCTAGGATGAATAGAAAATAGGATAGACTCTCTTTTGATAAGAGAAAGTCAGGTAATTACAAGTTAATCGAATCTTGGATTCGAGTATTAAATAGCAAGTTTAGTACGCCCTCAAGTATCTTTGGAGAACGAGGAATAATATGCTAGTATATTCGGGTGCGAACGTGAATATAAATGATTACACTGATTCTGACTTTAAGTCAGATTAAGGATGATCGTTAAGTCGATCTCGGGCTCAGTGTTTACTCGTGTGATTCTGATGTTAAGTAAAATTGAGTATTTCCTTCCATATCTGGGAGTAATTCCAGATCTGGTAAGCCGATACCACTTCATTGTGAAAACAGTGGAGAGGTAGCTGATAAGGATCTTCGCAGTCATTAGAGGTCAAAAAAAAAAGTCAAAAGCATATTGGGAGAGTACCACCTGATTAGATGGACCGGCGACTTTTCGATCCTAAAGATCGTCTCGAGCTGACAACCTAACGAATCAGTATACTGAGTCACGTGGCATTTATATGTTGCATACTCACTTTGAGTCAGCGACCGACCTACGGCGCACACTCGAGTGTATTTTGACATCAAAACGGTTTGATGCACTTGGTCGGGCATGCAGGTTGAGGATATATCTCATTTGCTTTTAGAGCAAGTGGGAGAATGTTGTGTATAAGGGGTATGCTCTAAACAAAAAATCACTTGCCTTTCGTGCAAGTGTGAGATTGTTAGGTGTAGTGCTCGAAAGACAATTTCTGTAATTGTTTTTGACAGATTTATAATTCATCTTAATATTTGCATTTATGCTAATATTAATACCTTCTTGAAAACCCTAAGTATATCGGTATGTAATCACATAACTCGATGTATGGCATACACACGAGGATTGAGTTAGTGATGATATGCTTAAAACTATTTAGTCCGTGGTGAATTTAATCGAGTATAGGTCTCATGATTAATATACCAATAATGCGCCTGAACACTTAACGATGTGACCGCCTTATCCGGACCGTCGGTATAGAGGTACCTAGTGGGGCATTTATATATGATGTCTATCATATAGAATTTGGACCGATTTGATTTGAATTCTCGATATAATTCCGTGATCGATCGAGAAATCTTATCGAATCACAAGATGATCATATATGGATTAATCTCAATCTGATCACGACTTTACTACTTGGTTCAAAGTAGGGTTTGATGTGTTAGTTAAGGATCACTTGGATACATGTGATCTGAACACTTCTCGTTGGCTCTATTCTGGAATGAGTGAGTAGTCTGTGACTTCACGAGATATGGAATCCATTCCTTCCTGCGGGAAGTAGGCGATGATAGTTCCTTATTTGTTAATCCTAAAAACTGATCGATGGGCCCAGTTCATATTATATTAGTTATGAACTAATTGATCACTAGGGGGTTAATGGTAAATAAGGATAAGATGTTTTGAGAAGGGTTTACGGAAATATCCGTAATCAAAAGCGAGCGATCTATGGAGGATTTATCCGTATGTAATGATTATATCAATGGACGCTTTTACTCAATGATTAGAGTGTAAGTATATATCTATAATCGATAGAGTTCAGTTTCAGGTTTATGGTGGCGTAATCCCGGAATTAATAGATTGAATAAGAAATGTTCTGTTCGATGAATAATTTTATATAATTTATTGTAGTTATTGGTTATAGATCCATGGTCCCCGATGTGGCTCCTAACATGCATAGGTTTCTTGACGTTGGGCCTCAATAATAATTAAGTAGTTGGACTATTTAATTGATGTGCGATTTATTATTTAGTGGACTAAATAATAAAATACATGAAAAAGACATTTTTCGTGGACTCGACCCAATAGTATAAAAGGCGTGTGCTAGCCTTATTTCTTAGGGATGGCGCGTTTTTTTGTCCTAGTAATTATTAAGGAATTAGTTTTCTTGATAATTATAAGACATGTGATTAATTGTTTATTTGTTAAATAATTAAGGAAAATATATTAGATTGATCCTTAAATATTCTAGATTATTCTAGGAGTATCTTTTATGGGAAATTATTATTATAATTGATTTTGTATTAATTATTAAATCCTTGGAGACAATGATTTCTCATATATATAAAGAGGAGTTCTCCTAAGCCTTTTGATATATCAATATACACGCATACATACACACAAAATAAGCTAAGGAATTCGGCCAAAGCTTAGGGTTAGAGTTGGGAAAATCTTCGGGATTTTCCGGGTAGCATATCAAGGAGGTCAAGCATCAAGGATCAACATCCACCGGTTGTTGTTTGGAGATACTCATCGGAAGATCGTGGCATCTCAAATTGGATCTCGACTTCATCAATCTTTTAGATCTCCTTTTTGATTGGTAAGTAGATCTCACTTTCTTGTAGGTAGATCTTAAATTATGTGGTTTAATTTTATTTGATCGTGATCCTCTTGTTTATTCCGCTGCGTAATCGGACAGATCTAGATCCGTCCGGCGATATTACATCCAACAGAACGCTCATGAACACCAAGATAGTCGGGCTGGGGTATGACTGGCCCAACTCGTCTTGTGTAAGTGTGAGCTAATTGGACCCGTGACCCTATTCGATATTGGGTCTGCTTAAGGCCCAACCTGAATTCGCGGGCTCCTTTACTGGCTTGGCATATCAATGTGTTTCCTATTCCTAAAAAAATATTACATGTATAAACTAAAATAATAATTCGGTACCCCTAATAGAATAATAACATAGAATACTATGATGCAATTGATTGCCCTTACTTTTAATGGAGGATCTGTTACTCATCGTATTGTTGTTGGTTTCTTTATAACAGATTTGCAATTATGTGCTGTAAAAGTCTCTCTTCGAGTATCAATCTAGGTCAATTTGTGTGCAATTATGTATATAAATTGTGTTTGTCTCGTATGACATTTAAAGGGGAAGTTTTATTATTATTGATCATATGTTTCCTTAGATGATTAAATTGCGGTAATTATTGAACCTAGGCTTCAAATAACAACAAATGTTCCGTGGAGGGTTAGGAATGTTTTGTATTTATCATTATTGTTGTTGTTGTTGCTGCTGATGCTGCTGCTGGTGGTGCTAGTGCTGCTGCTGGTGGTGCTAGTTGTTGTAGTATTTGCTGATATTGAGAATTGTGTAATATTTGTAAATAAGTGCTTTGCATATATTTGAGAATTGTGTAATGTTTATAGATAAGTGCTTGCATATATATCCCTTCTCGTTGAAGATAGATTAGATAGATGTAGTTTTAATTGTTGTTTAATAATATTATATTATAAAATTGTAATTATTATAATTAATAAATAGGGAGAAACACTTATTATATTATTAAATTGTAATTATTATAATTAATAATTAGGAAGAAACATTTTTTTTTTGGGAAACAAACTTATATTTTTAATATAATAGAGATAATTACTATACTTAATAATTAGGAAGAAACGCTTTTTGAGGAACAAACTCACACTTTTTAATATAGAAGAGATAGAGATTTAATCACATATGAACTATTTAAATTCTACAAAAATAATCATGTTACATATTTTTACTACGATTTTTCCTTGTATTCTTCCTCTTGGAAAAAAAAATGTAGAACTTTTTTGAACTTTGAAAGTGGTACGTCAGATTGACGACAATTTAGCAAGACTTTAGAGTCTTTGTATCTAGATGGATTAATTAAAGCGACAAACGCATCAAGGGTCATCTCATTTTACGGCCTTGACCTTTTCTTCCCCAATTATGTTATATTTGAAACTTATAATATCTTATAATATATATGGAAAGTATGTTACTTATAAGTTATTTTAAATAAAAAAAAAGCTGGAAAATTTTAAAATCTTTTTAAGTATTGTGTGACATCATGTCGACGACTTAAGAAACTTTAAATTAAGCATATACATTATATATTTTTTTGAAAATTACAATTTAATCCCATAGAATGGGTAATGACGTCATATCAACGGCACACATAAGATGGATAAGGAGTTCTAAAGGAGATGGATAAGGATATATCATATAGAATGGAAAGAATTCATATAATTTACTTGATATATTTATTTTTTTGAGGAAAATAATTTACTTGATCAACAAAAAAAAATCCCTCAAATGATATCTTTATTATCATGCCTTAGAAAATTTATGCCAAACAAAACTTTAAATTGTGTTATTCAAATAAGAAATACAAAAAATCGTTTATGAAATCTTTATTCTATATTTGGCCAGATTTGAAATTTTAGTGCTTTACGATCTAAGACTAAAATTTGAAATCAACTAAATATAAATATCATTTGTAATGCATTTTTTTGTATTTTCTTATTTGAATAACACAATGTAAAGTTGTTTGAGACAGCTTCCTTTATAGGTATGATAATAAAGAGATCGTTTTGAGGGAATATATTTTTTTTTTGTTGTTGTTGATCTAAGGTCTCTTGTTCCTATTTTGTCATTTAATATAATTTGTTTTATCCTAAAAAAAAAAAGTTGTTTTACAATACTTGAAGGACATTTAATATTTTCTTTCATCTTACGTGTAGTTTACATATATTAATCACTTAATTTTTTTAGGGTAACTAAACCGCTTAATTTTACTTAACAACTACTACGTCTGTCCTAAAATATAAATCATCTTAGGTGTTTTTATACAGATTAAGAAAGTGGTTGAATATCATAAATTTGAAGTTATATGTCTAAAATACCCCTTGACTATCATTAATGTAATAATTGTTAAGTAATAAAAATGGTTGAAATCAGGGGCGGAAGAAGGATCCCGGGCAACTGGGATCGAAAATTCTAAATATTTTTTGCAATCAAAAAAATGTATAGTAAATTTTTTCTGCCCCTACGATTCGAACAAAAATACTATTATACACTGCAAAAAAACACGACTATGCAGTTCGATTTATATGATAAAAATAACACTACTATATATCGTAGGATCCGAACATATTCACCCTTCTACTTCTATCACTACAAACAAAGTTTTTGAAGGAAACCAATATTCTGAATTGATTAATATTTTATTAAATATATCACTTTGGTAATAACTATGTATTTTTATTTACATGATAAATGTTTTATATCAAATTATCAGATTATTACAGATGATAGGGGCGAAAATAAATTTTAAGAATGATGAAAATAATACATAGCATGTATATAGTAGTGTATTCTCTGGATCCGATGGGGGGCAAGTGCCTCCTCACCCACAAGGGTGCATCCGCCCATGGTTGAAATGACTTATATTGTGGGATAAATATTAAAATGTAGACTGACTTATATTTTGAGACGAAGATTATATATGCAAAGAAAAAAAAGTACTCCCTCCGTTTTTTTATCAGTTACATTTAAGAATTTACTCTTTATTTATTTATCTGTCATTTTACATTTCCAATGCATCATTTATTTATTTTATTTTTTCCTTTTTTACCAATAAAATATTTACATCTCCAATAAAAAAATACACATTTCCAATACTACACACTTTTTTACCAACAAAATATTTACATCTCCAATGAAAAAAAATACATTTCCAATACTATATTTTAGACATATTAATTACTTTCTTAATCCGTGTGATTCTTCTCTCTGCGACTGACGGAGGGAGCAGTATTTAATAGCTGCTATACTATTAATAATCATGAAATTCATTAGGCATTATAATTTACTCGTTTCGTTCCAAAATAACTGATACTGTTGCTAAAAACAAACATTTTAAGGAGGTGTGTTAATGCTTTAATTTGAATAACAAAATGACTATAAAATCCCTAGACAAGCATTGTTATTTTTATTCTCTCATTTCTTAATAAATAAGGATAAATATAGGAAAAACAGAATAAATGATCTTTTGGAAATGTATCTCTCATATAAAATGGAACAAATAATTTCGATAATGGTATCGTTATTTCAGAAGTAGCTGAGTAAAAATTATGATGTTTAAACATTTATTAACCCTTTTTTTTTTTGGAGGATTTATTAACCCTTTTGAAAACTCCAAAAGCACCGGGACTATTTTGCTTTAAAGTCAACTCATTGCGACTATGTTGTTATTATAATATGGTACTACATCCGTCCTATATTATAAATCATCATAATTTTATATACACAGATTAAGAAATACAATAAATAATCTAACTTTGATAGTTTTAGAATAAAATGCCCTTAAGCCGATTTATAAATAGTATATGAAAGGTTATGCAAATGGGTAATACAAGAAGAAAAAACATTTATTATTGCATTGAAATATGAGAATGACGACAATGTTGATCTTGGTGCGAACTACGGCAGCCACGACAATGTTGCTGATCAGCCAAAGAAGCGAAATGTGGGAATAACTTATATTGTTGGACGAATGAAAAATACTAAAATGACTTATAATATGGTACGGGGTAGTATATATATTAGGCTGGCGAAAAATCCCATAATCCCGACCCATCCCGAATCCCAAACCGAAGCCGACCCAACTTTTCCCGACCCGAATTTCTTCCCGACCCGTACTATTCGGGAAACTTCCCGACCCGACTTACTTCGGGATGGGATCCGGGTATATGTTGAAAACCCGACGGGATCCCGATCCCGACCCGACTTATTATATATTATAATTAAGTTTTATAATTTTTCTTTTCTTAGGCAGAAATGTATCTTTTTAAAATAATTATTCTTATTTTTTAGGGAAAAATATTTTACATCATAGAAATTGAAGAAATTATCGTCAAAAACGAAATAGAGTTTTTCTAAAAATTCATTTTCTTCGTTTTCGAGTTGTCCATTTATTCAATCACATTAATCTAACTTTCATTATTTTCTTTTTTCCTATTTTATCACTTCTCAATTCACTTCATCACCTTGTATCTGTGAATGCTAAATAAGAATTTGCACGACAGATGGCTGAAGATGTCGCAATGAGATTCAGCAGACGATCAATCATGATTTAGGAGTTAAAAAAGGTGTTTAATTTTTATTGATATAAGTCTTTGTTGTGAGTTAAGTGAGTATTAATGCTACTAACGAAAGTAAAATTTTCCTAACTTCACTCAAAATTGCAATCAGAAAAAAAAAATCGTGAAAAATCTATGATGAGATTTTTTCGGGATATTTACTCCCGACCCGACGGGATCCCGAACATTCGGGTATCCCGATCGTCGGGTCCCGACACTTGTCGGGTACAGGGTCGGGGAGAAAAATAGATTCCCGATTCACAGTCGGGTCGGGATCGGGTATGAGAGTTACAGGACGGGTCCCGACCCGATGCCACCCTTATATATATATACTAGTTCAAAACCCGTGCGATGCACGGTGTAGTGTAAAATAAAAAAATGATTATAAATAGTGCAAACATAGTGCAATCGTATGAATGCCGCAATTATCCCCTAGAATTCATGAGACATCAAATTACAATAGCAGTTGCAAACTTTAAATTTCCAAGTGGAGGTAAATAAAAATTATATAGATACATTTCTCCAGCTTGTGAGAAAAATTCATCAACATCCCTCTCAGGTGCCCCCAAGAGCATCTAAAACCAAAAGATACCAATTGTTACAATTTTCCTTCTTATCAGTTAATCATGAATCATTCACATCATAGTAACACCTTCATTTCAATATATACATGCCTATTTCCACAAAACCAAAGCAATAAAATAACACAAAAGATACGCAAGTACTAAATACCAAGGGTAATTGCTAGATGATATCCTTAATAGAAAATATTTCAGAGGTAATTGAGTCTCATGACAAAGAAAAGAAAATATAATTTGACAAATTAAGTCAAATGAACCAATTCTACAATGCTTCTTCAAGAAGTGCTTTACACAATTTTAAAAACAACAGGAAAACCCCTCAAAGGTAGCAAGGGGATAAGTTGTCAGGGTCAACTTAAGGACTACGAATCCAGCGGAAGTAAAAGTTTAACTTTATGCAATATTTTGATTTAAGACCGAAGAAATTCATTTCAAAAACTAAAAACATTGCTATATTTTATTAGCAGACATAAGAAGAAAACCATTATGACGATCTTACCTTATGTCATCAAACAATTACTTTGTGTCAAAGTGATCGCCAAATAAATAAAAGAGACAAAGATAGCTTGATGATGTTTAAGTAAGCGATAAAATGATTTGCTTAGCGGGACTTGTCGTCCTTGTGCAAAATGATTCATACTGAAATAGCTATAGGTTTATCGTCAACACTTCTTCGGTAGATACAACCAACAAAAATGAATAAAAAAATAAAAACCATATGAAAAACACAGATTCAAGCATACTGAGCAAGATGAACTGCTTGCTTGACGTTGGGGCTTCTTAGAAACCCCCTAGATGAATAACAACAATGCTTGAAGAACACACAATGAAGCAATTTAAGATTGAAAAGCAAATAAAAACCTTGATATTAAATCATATCTCTATATTCCTTCTTGAATCCATTCTATAGCTAGCATGATACAATAAACACATTGATAATTTGTATCTTTACAATAAATGGTAATGAAAGCATGATGCAATAAATATATATTGTGTCTCGCATGTCCATATAGAGTGCGTAAATTGACTGATGCATTCTGTTTTACAGATGAGGGTGCACCATGGCCATATGAAGAAATTGCTTTTTCACCCGATCCACTTTTGAGGTAGGGAGAATTTTGATTTCTGGTTTAAATAACCATACGACCTTCTGTTGTAGACGATGATGAAACTTCATCGAACCAACATGAAAAAAAAAGGTGAAAGGAAGATGCGGGATTTATCCAAATATGTCGTCTAAAAAAAATTATGAGAATACAAAGATAATAGTGATTCCACACACACACACACAAAAAAATAAAAAATCAATCAATCAACACACACAAAAACAAATTAAATACTCCTCAAAAAAAATTAAATGAATAAGTAAACAAACAACTTTGCAGAGAAAAGCTTTTAGAAAAGAACTTTCTCCACAAATAATCATAAGAACGAAAGTATGTTAAAATGAAAGATTCTCTTACGGTGAATTAAGTTAAGCCCATTTCTTAGCAAACTTGGAAACATTGCATCCTTACTGGATGGACATCGTAGTCCTGCTGTTGGCAAAGAACCAAAAAAAAAAAGTCAATGTATACCGAAATATCATCATGAACTGCAAAATTCAACATAATTCAAGTATCTCCAGAATGGAAAATGTTTTTGTGCAGAAACTCTGGATCTGCACTTTGGAATATTCAAAATCGTCAATAGAGGTCAGTGGAAAGTTAATGGAATTTTACCAATTACCAAAGCAGAGATAGGTAGGAATAAACAAAATTTGTTGTAGAGCAAGTCTTATTCCGAATTCCCGCATTGAAGATTCACAGTGCCATATGCAGAGCTTTTTCGAGTTTCCGGGGAATGATAATTAGAAGATTTTGCAAACAATTTATTTATTTTTTTTTTTTTTGGGTTTGGAATGCGAGTATTATAATGCGAATGTCGGGTTAAATCTTCCTTTCAAATATATATAGATATATATAGATTTTTTGATAATGGTATATCTTTTTTGAAGTATTATAATTACGCCTTAAACAAAAGAAATATATTATAGGTAATCGATCCACATCCCACAATTCGGCTGATGGCTTTTTGCTCGGTGCTTTCATATCGTCACCATGGATATGTAAAGCCACGAAAATAAACACCACTTGCATCTTATATTGGACAAAAAATATACTATCTTTTTTTTCTTCTTTAAAATATGGGTTTCTTTCTATTTTTATTGTTTTTTTCTTTTTCAAAGTAGAACTTTTTATTATAAGCAGAAGCCAAAGGGCAGCGGTACAAAGTAGTCAAGAAACATAGCTTAGTATGTATCGACCTATCCGTCAAACAAGTCTAAGGTTTCTAACGATTTTTATTACATTAGACATAAAGACTTGAAGTGGAGGAGGGTAAACTGATGCTGCCAGAAAATAGACTCGTCCACGCGTGGCGCTCTTTGGTGGCGACACTTGACTTAGAAGAATAAACTACTTTCGACTCCTGGATCCGATCCCAGAGAGCCCACTCGTACACCTTGTCATCGCTGGTTCCGTGCGACCGACCCCACGGGTCGGCCGATCTGGCAGTCGAAGGTCGAGCACCGGACCACTGGCGACCTTCATGTTTCTCTCGATCTCGTAGGGCGGGCTAAGCCTTTAGACTTATGCAATTCCCGATGGTGAAGTTCGGCCCTCGTTCCCGCCTCCCAGGGGCGCCTCTAGCCTCATGGATTTATCCCGAGAGAAAATCTTATTTGTTACCTAGGCAATAACTGAGATAATTATTATAAAATCCTGGATAATAAAGGCTCGAATCTTTATCCTTTAATATTAATATTTGAAATACCATATTTATCTCCTAAAATCACGGGATTAATCAATTGTAATCTTTTCCTTAGGGAACACGTTGACTAGTGTCTCTCATAGACACGCCACATTAAACCCTAGGGCCTACGCCCCTCTATATAAACATTCCCTAAGGAACTACGGAGACTTGATTCCAATTCAATAATTGGATACGTAGGCAGCTTGATCATCATCAAGTGCAGTCTAAATCACCCCCAAACTATCCCCCTCATTATAATCTTCATATTCTGGAGTTCCCCTAGGTTGTCACTAAGAGTAAGAACCCTAAAATAGAAAGAGACGATTTTTGGATTGTCAATTGGCGCTAGAAGGAGGGCTCTTTTACTAGTGAACACCTCGTTAGTGGAACCTGCCTGAAGATGAAGAACGTGAATACTGTCCCCAGAAGACATGACGGTTGTAGCCAGGCGCTGAAAAAGCGAAGATTTGTCAAGGAGGTGGTGTACGACGCCACCGATCCCATCCCTATGGAAGCCAACGAGAATGGTCTTGTAATGAAGCCATGGTGGAACAAAACTTGGTAAGCGCGATCTGTATTGACACCGGAAGCGCAGTAAGTATCATGTATCACTCTACTCTACTTTTAATGCATTTGGATAGCACTGAATTAACTCCAACAAGTTCTCCCTTGTTCGGCCTTGCCGACTCCCCAGTATACTCTGTGGGCACTATTGTCCTCTCCACCACCTTCGGCCGACCTCCCTTGGGCCGAACCCTTCCCGTCGAGTTTGTGGTGGTCAAGGCCTCGTCCCCCTATAATATAATCCTAGGACGCCTCCCGTTGATTGCCTTGCGAGCCGTCGTGTCACTTGTCCACAACAACATAAGGTTTATAGTCAACGATAATCCCGTAGAAATCGTAGGCGATATAGGTCAGATAAGCGGCTGCGTTACATCCGAAGCACACGGGAACGGCCAAACGGCACCAATCTCCGTTGAAGAACTACTGCCCGAACGCGAGGAAACCTGGTCCTCAGATGACGCAACCGAAGCAGTTTGCCTATGGGAAGGACGGAGTGATCGAACTATCGAGATAGGCGCATGGATCCCCAGCGTGCACAAGTAACGGCTAGTGGCCTTGTTAAAAGAATTTAAGGAGGTATTCGCCTGGACAACAGAAGAGATGCCAGGGTTATCCCCAAGTCTGGCCATGCACCGACTAAATGTTGACCCATCCCGAAGGCCTATCCGACAAAAGAAGAGACACTTCGCCCAAGAGCGGATCGATGCCGTGCAGAAAGAGGTGAATAAGCTACTTCAGGCCAACATCGTTCGAGAAGTAAATTACCCCGAGTGGCTAGCAAACCCCGTGCTAGTAAAAAAGCCGGACGGCAGCTGGAGGATGTGCGTAGACTTCACCGATCTCAACCAAGCTTGCCCAAAGGATGTTACCCCTGCCCACGCATGGACCGGATGGTGGATTCGACCATAGGTTTGAATATTCGGTTTTCTTGATGCTTATAGAGGTACCATCGAGTTATTATGGATCCCGCCGATCTTTGAAAAGACCTCGTTCATCACGGAGTTTGGCACGTCTTCGCTACCGAACCATGCCATTTGGCCTCAAAAACGCTGGAGCAACCTACCAAAGAGCTGTCAATAAGATATTTAAAGATCAGATCGGGAAGTGTGTGGAGGTATATGTGGACGACCTGCTGATTAAAAGCAAGTCCCTGGAGCAATATCTGGAAGATGTGAGAGAAGTTTTTGGGGTGCTCCAAGCCTCGCGGATAAAGCTCAACCCCAAAAAGTGCACCTTTGGAGTTCGGACCGGGATTTGGGATATATGATCTCGCAAGAAGGTATCAGAGCTAACCCAGAAAAAGTGGAAGGACTATGCCGACACCAAGAAGCCTCAAAGAAGTACAAAGGTTAACGGGTAGGATGGCCGCACTCGGGCGTTTCCTGTCGAAATCGGCACAACGAGCTCTGCCCTTTTTCAAGATTCTGAAGCAAGTTAACCCGTTCAAGTGGGATGAGAATTTCCAGCAAGCCTTTGAAGACCTAAAAGCGTATTTGGCCGAACTGCCCACGCTAACATCACCACAACCGGGAGATACCCTATCCATATACCTGGCCGCATGCGGCGAAGCCATCAGTGCGGTCCTCGTCAAAGAGCAGGATAATACTCAAAAGCCAATCTTCTATGTTAGCAAGGCACTTCGTGGCCCAGAGGTCAGATATACTGATGCCGAAAGGTTAGCACTATCTCTAGTACACGCCTCCCGGAAATTGAGACCTTATTTCCAAGCACATCCGATTGTCGTGATCACCGACCAACCCCTTCGACAGATCCTGTCCCGACCAGAGACGTCCGGACGCCTGGCAAAGTGGGTAGTGGAATTAGCCGAGTATGATCTTGACTTTCGCCTCGAATGACCATCAAGTCACAGGTATTGCGGATTTTCTTGCCGAGAAACCGCCATCATCCTTGAACAAGATCAATCAAGAATTGAGGGCGAGTCGTGGGCGTTATATGTTGATGGGGCCTCTAACAAAGAAGGAGCGAGTGCAGCCTTACGCTCGTCGGCCCAAACGGTGAGGAATTCCCTACGCGCTTTCGGTTGGATTCTCGGCCACAAACAATGAAGCCGAGTACAAAGCGTTGATCACTGGACTCAACCTGGCAGCCAAGTTGGGGGCAAAAAATTTGCGTGTATATAGCGATTCCCAGTTAATAGTCAATCATGTGAAAGGTGAGTACAAGGCCAAGGAAGAGCCTATGAAAAATATCGGCCGTAGCCAATGCTCGGCTCAAAACATTCAACGATGTCCCATCGTCGAGCAAGTGCCCGATCTCGAGAACGGCGAGCCGATGCCCTTTCAAGATAGCATCTAACTTCACACCCAAAGAAGAGAGTACCGTGAATTACTGCAGAAAAGGAGCTATGACGCTCAGGAAGTTCAACCCATCACTCAGAAGGATACCTGGATGGACCCCATAGTATCCTATCTCCGAGATGCCGCGCTGCCGAGTGACAAAGTTTTAGCAAGAAGAATGAAATTCCGAGCAGCGAGGTACGCGCTCTTCGACAACGTACTGTATAGGAAGTCCTTCGTGGCCCCATGGCTCAGATGCGTAACAGAGGATGAAGGGAACTACCTGCTCCGCGAGATTCACTTGGAAATCTGTGGGAACCATCCGGGGGCTCGAACATTAGCACGAAAGTGCAGGCTATTCGGTTATTATTGGCCGACTATGCAACAGGACACCGGGGACCTCGTCCGGGAGTGTAAATCATGCCAAGTACATAGCAACATACCTCACCTAGCCTCACAACAGATGACACCCCTTGTTGCAGCCTGGCCGTTCGATCAATGGGAAGTCGATCTGGTCGGACCCTTGCCCCGGGCACCGGGCAATTTCAAGTTCCTTATAGTAGAGCCGTGGATTACTTCACTAAGTGGGTGGAGGCCGAACCCTCACCACTATCACCGCAAAGGTTATTCGAAGTTCATCTGGAAGAATATCGTGTGTGATCACGGAATCCCAAAGGCTCTAATATCGGACAACGGAACACGATTCGATGATAAGGTGTCCGATCCTGAGTGCGCAGAGTTAGGAATTTCCGAAAGATTTTACCTCGGTAGGCTATCCGCAGCCAATAGGCAAGTCGAACAAACAAATAGACAGATCAAAGTCGGTTAAAGAAGAGACTCGAAGAAGAAGGAAAGAATTGGGTAAAGCACCTGCCGAATATTCTATGGGCATACCGAACAACCCCGAACTCCGCGACAGGAGAAACACCATTCTCCCTGGCGTATGGAAGTGAATCTGTTATCCCTGCTGAGATAGGACTGCCATCGCCACGGCTCGAGCTTCAGGACAGAACGGATATGGAAGAAGAAATCAGACATGCAAAGGACGACCTCGAGGAAAATAGGGAAATTTCTTTCATTCGAATGGCAAGGTATAAACAAAGAATCTCCCAATATTACGACAGCAAAGTAAGGCACTCATACTTCAAAGAGGGAGATATGGTCCTCCGAAAGAACGTAGTTAGCCGACAAGGCCCTGAAGACAAGTTAGATCCGAACTGGGAAGGACCCTATAAAGTGGTAAAGATACATGGCAAGGGCGCTTACCAGTTAGCCGACTCTCAGGGGAAAACTATCCCCAGAAGTTGGCACGCCAATAACCTACGAAGGTTTTATCCGTAACAGACGACTCATGGTCGGTTTCTACTTCAATGTTGTTTACATTCTGCTATTCTTGAATAAAATTGTTATTATTTGCAAAACGCCTTGTTCAATTCTGTAATTTTTGCTTATACTGATTATTAGCCCGATCTGGCATTGTTCGGTGAGAAGTCAGCACAAGCCTGGCCCCGCTCACCCACCTTTATTAAGAAAGTCATCAGTCCGACCTGGCCTTGTTCGGTGAGAAGTCAGCACAAGACTGGCCCTGCTCACCCACCCTTTTAAGCAAAACGCCAGCCCGAACTGGTCTTGCCGGTACTGTTCCAAAACAACCTGATTGCGCAATCTAACTTAAAACATACTAGTACGACATTCTTGAATAATCATAGGCATTCCGTACTAGGGGGCTACCACATTACTGAACAACCAAAAAATCAACTTAACAATCAAACCAAAAAAATTTCATTAATTTTCATTAAACTTTACAATCACAAATTAGAATTAACAATGAGTTCTATCCTCATAGAGGATATTTTATTCTGAGTCCACCGCTTGAAATTCTTTCACCCGAATGGAGTAGTCCGATTCGGCGTCGAGAGCATACAAGGAGGGTGAGCTAAACCGCCGATTGTAAGGTCAGGATGATGAACCCGACAGTCGTCCACCCCTTGCGTATAACTAGCCCTCACTACAGGACTCAGTAACCGCTTCAAAGACTCGACCAAGTGAGGAGAAGACTTGTAAGGACCAACGGCTCGAACGGAAGCCTCTTGAAGGCGAACGGGGCGTCTCGAACAAAGCAGACCTCGGCCGACGGCGAAAGCTCTCCCGAAGTCTTGTAATATGCTCCCCAGTTCGGCCTCCTTCTCTAAGTGTTCACCATGAACTCTTGAAAGCGAACCTCATATTCGATCTTAACCCTTTGGCCTCTTACGCTTGTATCCGCAAGCGTTCTTCAAGTTCTTTTATCGATCATCTTTTAACTTCGAGTCCAAAGCTCTTTTTCTTTCGGTCGGCCCGAGCGCTTAGCGGCGAAGATCTCTTCTCCTACGATCGCCCCACGAAGAAGCACGACTGGTTAAGATGCTTGAAAGCGAATCACGGTAGGTATTAGAGGAATGGAAAGATGGTTACTCGTCTCATGGCCGCGCGTAACCGGCTTCGTTAGCTCCATGAAAGTCATCTGCGAAAAATCCCGCACCCATCGACCGTATGGCACGAGTCGGAGGGGTCGACCCTGACCTCTTCATGACGAACTCCCGATCCTCCAACCCCCTGATTCTCCGAGCCCATTCCCGTTACGGCTCGGCACCTCTTTTCTCCTCTCTCTTCCAGACACGCATCCTCCGACCTGGAGCGAGAGGATCGGCGTGATAGAGAGTCTCGGGCTCCTACTCTTCCTCCTCCTCTTCTTCGCTCCTTCAAAGATCGGTGCCCCGTTACCATCGGAGCATCCACATTCCGGAAGGAATGAGGTCCCCCGAACATCGTCTTCCACTCGGCCCGGCCGAGTAGCCGTGTGAGAACCGACTAGCGACCCCACCACCTGGTGGCGACCGGCGACCCGAGTGCAGGTGGTGGGATCGGTTGTCCTGTGTATCTTGGCCCTACCCCACTCCCGGATCGGGGCTGGGAGACCGCCAATGTCCACACCGCAAAAAAAAAGTAAGTTGACACCGCCATCATTTAGGAAGGCAGATAGAAGTAGTGCATACCTAGTTCGCGGCAGACATCATCCAGAGGGTGATAAGGGTCCGGTCCGGCGTCGTCCAGCCGTGCCGCAGTGATCAGTTCGGACGTTATCTCTCGCAACCTTAGAACGATCCTCGCGTTCCGAATGGCGTCTACCTTAGTAGTGTCAAGAAGCTGTGGGCACTCGTCCCTCTGTAATTTACTATTGTTCCAGCGTCCCAGCTTGGAGTCTCCCCGGTTTCGGACAAAGAAGAAGCGACCCCGCCACGCGCCGTATTTGGGACCCTCAGGCATCATTTCTGGAACCCCCGATCGGCGGGAAAAGTGATACCATCCTCTCGGCCCCGGACTCTGGGATAGGCTATAAAAAGATCGGAGCAAGCCCACAGAGAACTGCACCTCGGCCACCCGGCATAGTATGATAAAACCTATTACAGTCCTCACTCCCGAAGGGGCCAGCTGAGCCACACCCAATCCGTAATGCCTCAGCACCGCTACCAACGCGGGGCACAATGGTAGCCTCAGACCCGCCTTCAGTTGGGCCTCATAAATTGCAAAATAGCCCTCGGAGGATGTGAAACAAATGGCCGAGGCTCCATTTGGAAAGCAAAGGAACAAACTCTTCACGATTTATTTCATACTCTTTCTGAGATGTACTCACACTACTTTGGGCCAAGGCGTGGACAGCCCATGGGCCCCTATAATATCGTGAGTGGCCTTTTGAATCTTGCACTGAAGGAAGAATCAAAGGTGCTTGATGACGGCGCCGACGTGATGAAAGATGGTTGAGAGGGACCCAAGGAATTTCTTCAACAACCACGGACCTGGTCCAAGATTCTCTGATTATTGCCTCTGATCTTGGAGTAAGTGGCTCCTCTCCAAACGAATCAGACATATGGAAAATGGCGTAATGATAGTGTATGCCAGATAATATCAAAAGAATGTGACCACACAAAAATTGGCGTTTAAATAGATCTAGAGCGTAACTCCCCAGTAACCTCGGCAACGCCCCAAACGGGGCGATGGCGCCTCGTTTCCCGGAATAACCATAACTGCGTCATACCTAGCCTCGCCACTTGGCAACTCCTAAGTTAGACTCAAAAGCCATAGACAAAACTCTCGTGCCGATCCACCACCTCGATAGATCCGATCCGACCATCCAGGGGTCGGCCGGATCTTGGGGGCTATGATCTTTGCCGCGAAAAATGGACTCGTCCACGTGGCACCTCTTTGGTGGCCCGACACTTGACTTAGAAGAATAAACTACTTTCGACTCCTGAATCCGATCCCGGAGAGAGCCCACTCGTACACCTTGTCATCATTTGGTTTAGTCGACCCGACCCCGCACGGGTCGGCGAGTCTCTGCGGTCGAAGCGGTCGACACGAACCCTGGGTGATCTTCTGTGCTCTCTCCCGATCTCGTAGGACGGGCTAAGCCTTTAGACTTATGCGATTCCCCAATGGCTGGAGTTCGGCCCTCGTTCCCGCTCCCTAGGGGCCAGCTCTAGCATGCGGATTTATCCCGAGAGAAAATCTTATTTGTTATCTAGGCAATAACCAGATAATTATTATAAAATCCTGGATAATAAAGGCTCGAATCTTTATCCTTTAATATTAATATTTGAAATACCATATTTATCTCCTAAAATCACGGGATTAATCAATTGTAATCTTTTCCTTAGGGAACACGTTGACTAGTGTCCCTCATGGACCACGCCACATTAAACCACTGAGGCCTACGCCTCTATATAAACATTCCCTAAGGAACTACGGAGACTTGATTCCAATTCAATAATTGGATACGTAGGCAGCTTGATCATCATCAAGTGCAGTCTAAATCACCCCCAAACTATCCCCCTCATTATAATCTTCATATTCTGGAGTTCCCCTAGGTTGTCACTAAGAATAAGAACCTTAAAATAGAAAGAGACGATTTTTGGATTGTCAGTAAACCAATCGATCATCATGGACTCTCCTAGTTTTCCAAAATCAACTGCCTTTGATAATTTCTCCGAAAAAGTAATTTCAGCTATATTTTCCAAATGGAGGGATGGGAGTAGGCCCGATTGATATCCAGGTCAAGTCTTGAAATATTTTATAAAAGTGTCGCAATATATCTTTTAAAATATTATGACAATATTTTCAACATATATAGCTAAGTACCGTCATTGATTCGCTTTTTATGAGTCAAGAGGCACAACCATTTTCCGAGGCCCCAGCGTGACCACGACCAATCTCAAAGGCATGTAAGCTTGATTCATCGTCTTGATGACATAAAGGACAAGCGAGAAGAAGAGGCAATATGGTGCCTACATAGAGTGTTTAGTACCATAAGAGAATCGTGGCAAAGCAACCAGACATGAAAGTTACCACGAAGCGGGGCTTTAAGACACAACACTAAGCTCCAAATGTTTGCATCGTTCATCTCATCATGGGTATCACATTGGACTTTGTAACTTGAAGATACGGTGTACTTTTTGTACCCATAGGGCCCAAACGCAACAAATCATTGTCGCTCTCAACATGTTTCCATGAAGTTGTTTCCATGAATCACATACATCTTTCCAAATCTTAAAGAACTAGTCATGGCCTCATTGTATGGGTCACCATTTTTGTCCACTATAAAAATTGGCCCCTAATGTTTGAGAATGTGTTACAAGGCTACAAGAAAGCTTACCCAAGAGAGTTGTGTTCATCTTGGATAGATTCTGAAAGCCCAAACCTCCCAAAGATCTTGGCTTGCATAGTTTGTCCTATAGATAGAGAGAAATCTTTGGCGACCGCTCTCTTCTCCCCAAAAAAAACACCTACATATTCTCATCAATTTCATGTAGCGTTCCTTTGGGTAGCTTCGTAGTTTGCAAAGTCTGATGAGGATATCGCGGACTAGGAGGTCTCGATGAGAAGCGATCTCCCACTTTATAAAGTGACTTCGCCTTCCAAGCATCGGTTTTCTACGCGTCTTGCCGAAAATATGGTCATACATAGCTTTAGTCACCTTGTCCTGGAGTAAAGAAACTCCCAAATACATCCACAAGTTATTCGTATGCCTCATTTGTAAAGTGCTTGCAATCAAATTTTATCTTGCCTTTTGACATTTTTAAAAGTGTGGAAAATGCAGACTTTTCACGCTAATTTTTGCTCCGAGCATTTGCAAAAATTGTCAAGAATTGTATCCATGATTTCTACCTGCTGAGCAGATGTTCTCGCCAAATAAGAGTTGATCATCCATAAAAAAACACGTGAGATATGTTTTCACCGTTATTTCACTTTTGATTGAAGCATGATACAATATAATCATTTTTGACCCGACTTATTTTTTTGGTACCATGACTCATGCGGTAGTGACATCACACCAACAGAGACCAACATGGCTATGAATCCGGGCCATATCCGGGTTTGTGGGTCAAGAACCAATAAATGAATACCAACGCACTCATCATCGATGAACAACTTATGAAACTTGACTTTGACCTCACAACCTTATAATGGTCCGGATAATGTCAACATTACTTAGGTTTTCTACTTCTCCCTCGTTTGATTACTCCATATCCTTGTCATATGCCAACTACCTTACACTTACAGTTACACCTCCAGAACACCACCCTATGGTCACTAGATCCAAAACAAACATGCTTACGCCTATCATCTTTTCGGACTTTATTCATTATCCCCTTCAAAAAGCCCTTGTTTCTGAAGTGAACACCCTTGAACCAACCATGTATACCGAAGCTTCTAAACATCGTTTTTGGCGTGATGCAATGAGAGATGAAGTTAATGTTTTGGTTCACAATGACACTTAGGATCTTGTTCCTATCAACATAATATTAATCTTATTAGCCATAAATGGGGTTTTCAAATTAAATGTCATGCAATCACCAATTGAAGCTAATTGGGTGGTGGTCACGAATTCTCTGATACCTTAAGCACACCAACTCTGTGGGTCTTCATAATACCCGCTCCTCCGTTCTCTTAATCCAAGCTTATTCTAATGCGGACCGGGCCTCGGATATGGATGATCCCCGGTCTATTGGTGCTTATTATATTTTCCTTGGTCCTAATTTGATTTGTTGGTGCACGAAACAACACCAGACACTTTTCAAGAGCAGTACAAAAGCCGAGTACAAGTCCTTATCTAACATGACTGTTGAAGTTCAGTGGATATCGCTATTCTCACATAAATGCTTGTTACCCCTCCTACTCCTCCCACTCCGTGATGTGATAACATTGGCGCCAATGTATCTCGCGATCCTGTGTTTCATGCTCGCCTGATGCATATTGAAATCGACTTCCATCGAGTTCATAAACTTGTTGCCTCCAAGAAGTTACAACTTGGCTTCATCTCTTCCAAAGATCGATTGATTGATCTCCTAACAAACCTATTGACAATCCAATATTTAAAGCTATGATGATCAATTTCCATATCTATATCATTTTCTCGTGGAATTGAGAGAGTTGAAGAGTCCTCTCTACTCTGAAGGTTCTAGTACTCAGTTAATTACACTATGGATATAATTGTAATTGTTATATATTATTAGGCTATATAAACACCATTGTACACACAAACACACCAGCTCAAGGATGGAACTGGAAGGTGGTGGGTGTTCTAGTATCTGACCATTTATAACTCAAATTTCACCCAACTTTTAGTATGCAAATTCTTTTGTAGACAAATTTTATAATCAATGGTTGTTTAAAGGTTGTGCAAAGTGGCATCATTCTGACCATTCATTTCTAACCTCTCACACACGATAAAAGTGTATTATGTGAAGAGAGTAAAAATGAGAGACCTAATGATGTGCCTTGCAGACAACCTTCTTACAACAGATGCTGTACCATAAAGTTTCTCCTTTTGTAACTCCCATTTGTAACTCAAACCCATTTGGAAGGTGGTGTGTTCTATTTAAGGGACTCAAACGATTTTTTTTTTTCGTGACATTGAAAAAATTGCCCTATAGTATAACGTCACTAAAATTTTGATTCTGAACTTAATTTCACCCGAAAAAAAAATCACGATTCCGTCCGCACACCAGCTTTTGGGTGTAAAATCGGTCCCCTCATGTGGAGGTACGTAGTAGCTTTATCCGGTGGTAAAAATGTCTACTTGTAGATATACTCTTCTCCACACTAGTCAACCACAAATTATAAAGAAAGAACAAAAATCATTTTCCACCGGAATACGTTTTATCCTGTTGTATTTGTAGTGTATGTACCTGTCCAATATGTAGTGCATGTAGCCATGTAGGCTTCAAGATAATTAAATGCAGGGGACAGCATGCAACCCGCCATAAATTCCATTTCTGCCAACCTCCTCAACAACTCTTTCCTTTTTTTCTCTTTCTTCTATCCATTTTTCAACCTTTTCTTTTGGCTATTCACACTTCAAGGTTTCAAGAAAGTGCAAAAAGAAAATGGGTTTTGATTTTTTTCTCTTGGGTTAGTAATATCTTGGCACATTCTCAGGGTAGTTAGTTTTAGTTGTATCTTAAGTAATTTATTTTGTTGACAAAGCTGTCCTGTTTCTTCTTCTTTTTTGGCTACTTAAACTTCATACCTGGTTTTTTTCCGGTCCTCTCCCTAATTGCAATTGATTTATGCCTCTCTGAAGTCAGTTTTTTATATTTCTTAATATAATATGTGCAGTAGAGGAGAGGAAATTGGCTGAAGAAGGGGGGTTGAGATTGAGAAGATTTGTTACTCCCAATGGGAGTTTGTTGGAGTGCTAAAATAAAGGCTGAGAGCCCATCTAATACTGGTAATTGAATATTCATTTATTAGTTTACCATCTTTTAATTTACATTTTAGTTTGTAAATCATGAAGAGTTTTAGGGAATGAAGTTTTTACAAAGTTTGGAGCTTTTTCCCTTTTAGTTTTGAGCCCTCTTGATTTACTAGTATTGTAAATAATATCTGAGCTTTTGTTGGTGGAAATCTCTAAGCACCTTTTCTTGATGGAAATTACTTCAATTTCTTAAGCATTTTAAACAGGGCATCTTTGGGGAAGTCGATTTTGAGTCAAGAATTGAGATTTTAAAGGTCGATTCGTGAGCAAGTAGTGAAATTGATTAAGATTTGGAGTGTGTTTCTTGAATTTTCTATTGGGTATGTTGTTTATGTGGGCAGGTATAAATTCAAGAGTACAAGCACAGATGGGAAGCCTGTAAGGAATTTAAGTGGCAGGGACTCGTCCATAAGATCGTCTGGTAGGAGTGAGGGTGAGATCTTGCAGTCCTCCAATTTAAAGATCTACTGTTTATCTGATCTCAAGAACGCCACTCAAACTTTAGGCCGGATAGCGTTCTAGGTGAAGGTGGATTCGGGTCGGTTTACAAAGGTTGGATAGATGAGAATACATTAGCACCTGCTAAACCTGGTACTGGTATTGTTATTGCTGTTAAAAGACTTAAACAAGAAAGCTTTCAAGGTCATAGGGAGTGGTTGGTAAGTTCGTTTTAACCGATATATAAGAAACTAGTTGAATTTAACCGTCGCTTTTTTCATTAATTTAGTTGTAAATTGTGGAAAATGTAGGCTGAGGTGAACTATTTGGGGCAGTTTTGTCATCCTCATCTTGTGAAGTTGATTGGTTATTGCTTGGAGGATGAACATCGACTCTTGGTCTACGAGTTTATGCCTAGGGGCAGTTTAGAACATCACTTATTTAGAAGTGAGTAATTTTTCGTGTTCTTACACCCGTTGTTTTATCAAGGATTCATGTCTTATGTATTGTAACGAACAGGGGGTTCTTATTTCCAACCTTTGAAATGGATTCTCCGGTTGAAGGTTGCTCTCGAGCTGCTAAAGGGCTCGCTTTTCTTCATAGTGCTGAAACCAAAGTGATTTATAGGGATTTCAAGGCGTCTAATATCTTACTTGACTCGGTATGATTCACATCGTGTTAGCTCGTTATTTTTCTTACAGTTTCAATGCGTATGCTCTGTTAGAGTTCTTACCATATGTGTTTTGAATATGTTAGGACTATAACGCCGAAGCTTCTCGGATTTTGGATTGGCTAAGGACGGACCAACCGGAGATCAAAGCCATGTATCCACAAGAGTTATGGGGACTTATGGATATGCTGCACCGGAATATCTAGCCACTGGTATGGTTCGGTTTAATGCGCGTTCTCATTGTAGTTCTTTGTTGCATACAATAGGTCTAAATGACAACATTGCCCTTCCCTGAACCAGGGGCGGGAGCAGGATCTCGGGTAAGGGGGCAGTAAAAATTTTAAAGGCGAATAAAAAAAATTAAGAGGAGGGGGGAGGGGGGGGAGGAAACTATAAACATAGTACATATATTAGTGTATTTTTTTTTCGGATGCTGCATAAACGGGATGCTGTCCTGAACACTGCATAAACGGGATGCTGTAATGCACCGGGGGCTACCTTTTAGTCTAATTTTTGACCGGTTTTTTTCGATGTTATGATTTTTAGGCCATTTGACAACAAAGAGTGATGTATATAGTTTTGGAGTTGTTCTACTCGAAATGCTTTCCGGTAGAAAAGCTATTGAAAAGAACAGACCAGTTGGAGAACACAATCTTGTGGCATGGGCTAAGCCATACTTGGCTAACAAGCGTAAACTATTACGTATTCTGGACAACCGTCTCGAGGGCCAATATTCTTTAGATATGGCTCAAAGAACAGCTGATCTTGCCTTGAGATGCATATCGATGGACCCGAGGTTAAGGCCGAACATGGATGAAATAGTGAAGGAACTCGAACAACTCTATAACTCAAGGATAACGAAAAGTTTAGCAGCAACAATGGAAGCAATAATAAATCTAAGCCTAGAACAAAGAGTGCTGATTATTATGCTGCTAATAAACATGCTCCTCCTGTTGCTTACCCAAGACCATCAGTTTCTCCACTTTTCACCAAATAAAATTGTACTTTACGGGTAATCCTTGGTCTTCGTTTAGACTATATCATAGCCGTTTCGATATGGAGAAATTCTTGTATAAAGAGTCTCTGTTATTTCAAGATCGTTACATGAGTGACATGTGTGCAGGATGACATCCATCCGACGATCTGGTGCAAGAAAGCTCTCTGATCCAAAATCTCATGTTGAATTGGCCTTTTACTTATGGGGTAAGCATTTGGTGAAAGGATAAAGACAGTTTTGATCTCTTTTGTTTTTGCATTTTTACCCCTAATGTTTCGTCTTGACACTTATACCCCCATCTATGTATATTTTTACATGTTTAGTCCATTTTGGTCAAGCATATTACACCTTCAATACTCGTTGTCTGACATCCGCCACTTTCGACAGAAAATGTAATTGATATTCATAGATGATGTGAAACTCGATGAAGATGAAACATTTGAAATAGGAATGCAAAAATTGTAAAATTAAAGAAACAAAAATGTCTTTTATCCTTTGGTAAGAAGAGAAAAAAAGTAGAGATACTTGTATTACAGTCTATTTTGTAAGTGTATAGTTTGTAAGTCTATATATAAATATTATGCTTAATTTTGTAGCTCAAATCGTGACCTTTTGTTTTCATGTTTATATTTATATATCATTATTTCTTGTTTTTTGTACTTGATTGATAGACCAATTTTTGTTCTGAGCAATCTTTGATTTTTGATATTTTCTAGAACAATTTAGACCTTTGTATGCTTGTTCAAGTGAAGGGTGGGTAGTGTTTTGTGTTAAAGAGAAAGGAAAGGTCAATAGGAAGTTGAAGCTATTTAAAAGCAAGTGTACCCTCCAAAAAAAAAAAAAAACAAGTGGACAAATTGTAGCATACAGCCAAGCTTTGTTGGACCAACTTTGAAATTATACGTGAGTAAACATCAAGGCAAAATGATTCTCATATATATATATATATATATATATATATATAAAATATAGGAAGGGATTTAACCCGTTTCCTTCAGTCACCTGACCTAAACTGGGTAAGAGAACAAAAAACAAAAAAACCCTAAAAATGTCAGCCGCATGCATTAAAATGCAGAGTATTATCGGTACTTTTCCGAAAAATCTCAACAAACATATTCACTCCTTTGTCATCAGGGTTCCGCCTCTAAATTTTGTTTTCAAAAGGCAAAAGCCACCTAATCCGTAAAACCACCACGCCAGCTGATCGTCTATAACAACCCATACATTTTGTTTCATATCCTAACAAACCCATCCACAAACTCCTCGAATCGTTTAATACAATGATACCAAGCCAGCTGCAAATAGTGCAATGGAGAAGAAGCAGAGTGGAGAATAATTTTTAAAAAGCATCGTTATTTATGAGATTCTTTCCGATTTAGGTATTATCTGAGATTTGGTCCGATTTAGGTATTATGTTAATGAATCACAGCCAATTTGGTGATCAGTTTTTCACACACTATTCGATTTTTGCAATTTGTTTTAGGAATTCGCCTGGGAAGCAACTGTAAGGGAGATTCACATAGCTTGCGGATAAGAAATTTTTGTCGAATACATGATATTGAGATCATGTACAATACAATTGATTTAGATGATGCGTTATTTGGATTCTGGGCTTAGCTGCCATTGATTAGAAACTGATGATTTCACATCCAGAAATCGAGTGGATTTGGTGGATGGATAATGAGATTTTTTTTGGTATTTATTCAGTTTCATTTGAAAATGATTTTTTTTTTATTCTTAACCATATTTGCTTATAGTTTTTTTGGCAGGAAATTCGATTGAATCACATACAATGTCATCAATTGTACTTATCAACTATGTCGCCGAATCGACAAGAGAACCATAAACCATTGTATGTGAGCAAGAAAAAGTTCTATTATTTTTATGTATAATTTATACACTTTAAAGGTTGTTGTTCATAGCAATGTGTATGCATGTCATGTTTCGATCTTTTCATCTTTCATTTTTTTTTATTGGTAGGATATTAATCTTCTTATGATGTGTTTTCTTTATACATGAATATAATTTCATAATTTTTGTTACACTTTTGCCGATTTGATGTAGGTCTTTGCATTTGGGCGAATTGAATTAATTCCAAAGTAGCCGATAGTAATTGGACCACGGTTGCGCCATTGCATTTCTTTCGATCTCTGCATACCTTTTTGTGCAGGTTAATTTTTTCCTTATTTCTTTTAAATTTGTAAATGATTGGTGTGTGTGTGTTCAGGTAATTGTAAAATCCAATGTGAGCAGTCATGGGTTAAATGGTTAGAGATTGGATGTTTGTGCATTGCAATTACGAATGATTTCTTATTCATAATAATTTAGATGATGGGTGATTGTGGTAGCGAGAGTCGCTAGCTTTCAGAGTACAACCACATTCATATATAATTGACCCTCGCATCAAGGAAAGTGATCTGCTCTACTTTATTAACTAAAAGAGATATTGATTCAAGAATGGGACTTCTTGCCAGATCCAAAATATATATTTATATTAGTATTGATTTGTTTTATTTTCTCTGCTTACTAACATCTAACTCTAAATATTACTAACCAATCGAATCGATCTAACTATCTAACCCGGAGAAAGTTAAAATCCATGTACTTTGCATCGAAAGTTAATAATAGCTTCTGGTGTTTAACCCCACTTAAAAGAATTACCATGTTTTCCCCGAGGAATACGACCACTCCACCGCATTGAGAGCTAAATTGACCCTGTACACCGCCAAGTTAGGACTGATAGTTTTCCAGGTAATGTCCGCCGCCTTCTCGGGCGCCGTTTCTAGCAAGTTAGGTTTAGGTCTGTCGCATGATTTTGGCCAAGTTGCGGGAAAACGCCGGCACTTTCTTTTCTTTTGTGTCAGTGTGTTACTTATCAGATAGTCTCAAAATTTCTCGGCGATAAGCCTTCAACACTCTTCTTATCACATTTCTTTATTTTTCCGCTGGTACCTACCTCTTTTAGTTACCAATTTTCTTCTTCTTCATCAATTTGAGTTATTTTCTATTGTCGATATAGAAAGAACGCAATCATAATAAAATGTATGATAAATCAACACTTTTCTCACTTCATTTTTTTTTTTTTCTTCTTCTGTTGGTACTCACTTATTGGAAAGATACTAATTTATATATATATATATATATATTATATATATATATATATATATACATACATCCTTATATATATATTTCTCAATGCATTGTAAGATTCCACTTTAAAAATAAAAAAATGCGATCGGTAAATACCGGCAGTGGAGTCGGTATTACTGGAGAGAAAAAAATGTGGTTTCTTTTTTATCGATTTCACATATTTTCATTCGATATTTTCATTCCACAAGAATTGTCAAATCGAAGTTATTAAAAACGTGCCTAATCGTAGAATGAAAACACCATCTGATTCAGTTTTATCGGTTTCAGTTATTTTTCTATTTTTCTCATAGGCTGATGACCAGAAGTGGTAAGGGCGCCACTCACCCTTATAGGCCTGGGATGAACACTCACTTCACAAGGCATAAGAGGTAGAGTAAACGCGTCATATCGTACCAGGGAAATCCCCACCAAGTATCATTTTCAAATCGGAATACGAGTACTGATCGAAATCAGCTGATGAAACCCCTAACGAGGGCTTGATCATGCCTGGGTGGAATATTAATAAATAAAATAAAAGCTAGAAATAATCGAATAAAAGTGAAGCTGCTTGACTGGAACCAAGTTTGAAAGCACACATCCAAACTGAACCTTATCCACCAACCCAAATTCATCTCGGCTCAACCAGAGCAGCAAACACCATATCCAATGGATATTTTTTGGAAGAAAAAGGTAATAATGATGAAACACATGCCATCTTCGAGCAAGCTTTACCATTATTCATCTAATGTGACAAGTAGGTGTGGAGGTATACATTCATCCCTATTGCAAGATGAAGTTGATAAAAAGTATGTATGTTTTCTTGACGATTTTAGTAAGGAGAAGTTTGGGAGTTAATCACGAGCGCTTGTTCCTCAAACACTTTACACCATTGAAATATCCATGCATTGGTACCACAATCTTGTTCTTGTGTGTACACTTTGTGTTTTTTTTTTTTTTTTTTTTTTTTTGTTTTTTTTTTTTTTTTTTTTTGGATTGTACTGAATTACGCAGGTAATTGAAGCACACTTAAAGAGCAATAATGTGAAAGCCTCAGAAACCTAAAGCTCAAAATCAAAGGAAAAGGCCATGAATCAAGCTTGATTGGTGGGAATTGCTCCAACCTCTCCATGAAACCGTATTATTAGAAGATGCAAGGCGCGAGGGAAGGACCCACCACCAAAGGCTTTAAAAACCTAAGAACGGTAAACCGGCCATAGACCATAAAACGTAATCAATGACGGGTACTATCCTTCCTTTTACTCCTTAAGCATTTTTTTTTGGTGATTACGGTTTTAATTGTTACGCGTTTTTCGATAATTGTTAAGATATCCGCTTTGTTTAAGATATTATATTAGTTAATCCTTATCATTTTGGCTCAGCAAACGACGCAACTGTGCGCCACCGGAGTGGCAAACCTGAAAATGTTAAATATAATAATTACTCATACTTTGATGATACTTTGCTAATACTTAGGGATTGATTTTCATTTTGTTTCACCAAGTCTTGATGTAATGTTTTGAATGTCATTATAACGGAATGATTAGTGGTTATCCGAAAATCTTCCAGGAAAAAGAGAAAATTCAAATGCATCATTTCTTGACTTAGGGGGTTGTTAGAACGATTTGAAATAACCCTGACAGATTCGGGTATAAAAGACTCAGAGTTAATACTTTCACATATTTCATATCATGATCTAGCCTGCTTTTAAATTTCAACAATGTGTGATGTATTAGTTCAACCACTGCGGGAATATTGTGTGTTTAAATCAATAAAAGTATATGTGTGTTAATCTACCCTTTTGCACCACACCAAGCCACACCTTAATATACTTTTTATTTTATTTGCAATACACTAACGGTCATAACTTTGACTCCACCCACCCACCCTTTTTTATCATCCTGAGTATTTGTTTTGACTTGTTTTATTGTGTCTTATCCTTTCCTAACAACTTTTTTACACTCACTTTATACGGTGATAATGTGTTCGTGTTTCTGGAGTGCAGTCGTTGGTCTAAAGAATGGAATTAATGTTTATTTTGTATCAATAAATCCCTTAGTTTTCGACCTTTTCAGCATTATTTGAAGCATTAAAATAAATCAGATAAAGGAGATATCATGGATTTGAAGATGTAATGATCAATTTGATGTGTATAACCAACGTGAACCGTAAGTACATTGTAATTCCAAATATATTTGTAACATGAATTCCTTCACGTAAGCCTTTTGATATTGAAACGAAAATTTTAATGGCAAAGGATATCCGGAGTGATCGATAGAACGACTAAAGAAGTGCAAAACCACTAATTACAATGAAGGTTTGAGGTGTACATAAGAGTTTGTTGGTGAGGGCAATTGTATTTGTCATCAACATCTCTCACCTCAGCAGCAATAATTTGTGTGGTTGCCTTTGTTGAATCTGTAGGGCATGGCTGTAGGTGTACATTGGGGCAAATAAAAAGCGCATTTCTATTATTTGCACTCATTTCTTGCAGGATATATATGTTTCCACCATTTGGGCTTAAAATTTGGTGTGGAGCAGCGCTTTGGATGCTGCTAAAATGCCAATCCAAGAGCCGCCTAAAGTAAAGGCATGTATCAGTACCGTTGCTAATGCTAAAAAATAAACCAGGTTCTGAGCTTGAGATTTGAATTGACACAATACATAGAACTGCATTCAGAAGTTGCATATCATGTATTCCAGCATAGGTTTAAGCCTAATGTTCATCTGATTCTTTGAGTTTAGCAGTTGTAGCGTATTATTTCTCACTGCATAGTGTATTAAATTCATTGACTACTACGCATATTCTAATGTAACATAATAAAAATTTGTATTTGAGTAACTGTAACCTTGGAATTAGTTTAGTCATTGTTTATAACAAACATCATATATTTGTTTTAACAGTTTTTTTTTGTTTTTTTTTTTTTTTTCCGGATATTCACGATCTCGACCGATAGTATGGAGTTATGTAGCAGCTGCATTCCTGCTCTACCACATTAGTGTGTAGTGTATAATCGGATTATTTTTATTGATAGTTTCTGGTAATTGTATTCTCTATCTTCTTCTCTTGTTCTTTTTTTTTTATTTTTTTTATTTTTACAGGAAGGTAATTATATTATTTTTTTGTTTAAGCTATCTCACTACTCTAAATTTTCTTTCGAGGATGAGAAGTTTCTCAATTCTTTTCAGCAAACTTCTCTTTTATTTTTTATTTTGAATATTATTGCGGAACAATCATAAAACATTGGTATTCTTTTTGTTGCAATTGTTTTTGATAGGGTGTCGAATAAGATTTTACAGGTTGTTGTCCTTCTCATTTAACCCATGATTTCTTCCATTTTAGGAAAGACTACCAACAAACCTTGAGACGATGGACAAATTGAAAGAGTAATAAATGCTCATCTTTCTATTTCATTTTATGTGAAATTTGAATATCAAGTAAAGTTAAATGAAGAATAGATGGAGCAGAAAGATCTCGATGTTGTTAGAAAGGGACAATGATGTATAGTTGGATGAGGTATGAAAAGAAGAATTGTACAAATTCACCCTTTTGATAAATTATTATTTGTTCTGCATCTATTTTTCGTACGTGTAAAGTCCTTTACACAGAACACTGTTTTTTTTTTCCCTTATTTATCTTGAATTTAAGGGAAGAAAAAAATTTCGGTAGTTGATGTTGGGTAGTTTAAACTTTACAAACTCTGTTTCGATTAAAATCTTTTTCTCTCTCTCAAAACTCTCTTTAAGAAGCCTTTTTAATTTTCTACTAAATTAGAACTCTTCTAATTGTGATGATACAAAAGAGCCAAAGACCCACCTTTTACATAGAGGTGGCCTGCGCCCCATATGTCCCATTCCCAATGGGAAAGCTTCTTGCGTGGAGTGAGAAGAAATAAAATATTTTACTAGTAAAATAAGGAAAATAGATATTCTAGATTTATCTCGACTAATATAATATCTTATATTAAATAATCTATTAATTAAATTGCAAAATCCTTCCACTCAAAAAAAAATTTGCAAAATCCATGTGTATCTTATACACACAAACAAGTTCCCCATATAGCCATAAATTGGCATCTAGAATATTCTTAATTAATTAACATAATTAATATATTGTATTTAATTTATTCATAATAAATAAATACCACTCATATTAATTTATCACTATAACACTTTATAGTCGAGATAAAAAGTTTCATTATTTCGTTATCACTATAACCGCATTTTAATCCGGCTAGATATTCTTACGTGTGTGACCCGATAGGCTTCCGAATATGTTGGCCGTAGGCATAAAGTGAATTTACTAAAATACCCTTCACACCTAACGATCTTGAATAGCGTCTAGCAACACGTCATGACCCCCAATCATCGAAAGAGTCAAAAGCGATGACTACTACTTTTCATGTGAAACAGTTACCGTGTAAATAGAATCCTATCGCCGTTATAATATCCATACGATCGTATATTGAGTGTCAATACATTAACGATCATATCTTATAATCTGGATATCATGCTCTCTCGAAATAACAAAACTACTCTTACTTTGCAAAGATTCATGACAGCTAGACATTCCTTATAAGAAGGCACTTTCGGATATTTTCTCCTACCATTAGGATACGTGATTTCCGGACGAACAACATGTATCCTACGCATGCTTCAATATCATACCCGAGCACTACCGCATGATCGGCCTGTGAATAAGGGAAACCTCAATAGTGTCAAAGCATGACAATCCACACCGCGATTCCATGAGGACTCCGGTCTCATAATAATTACATAACTGCCACATATGGCGGCGCGCTTAATGTAAGTGGGTCGATCCCAACGTCGCATTCTCCAATACACGTCCACGTACAGTCCAAGTGTCCCTACACTTCGATAGACGAGATCTATCCATATTTTCAATAAGATAGAAGACATTCAATACGTGCTAGTCTAACCGTACTATCAATGTCCTATTTTATAGTACATACGACTAGATACATTCAAGCATCAAACTTATTAAAATGATTCAAGATCTCATCAACCATAATCACTATCATGGTTTTCTCTTTCACAGTTTAATACCAAGGACGTTACTATATATACAATAACATAATTGGTTAATGAAATAAACAAAATATATAATAACAGAAGTGTTTTTATTACTCATAATAAAGTTATTACATGAACTAAATAGACTGTAAATGACCCGACTCGGTCGGATCCGGTCCGACCCGATTGGATTTATGACACTATTTCAACACCTACACTCTTAAATTGAGGTCCTCTAATTGGATTTTATTTACACTTCCTATTGTGATCTCTTCACTTTCTTTAACACTTCAATATCAAAGCCGCCTTTTGACTCGGCCAACCTTTGTAGAGAATATGTTTGACATAATATTACAAATCCTTCACTTCATGCTTTCACTTTTATTTGATTCGTGACTTATCAAACTCTTTGGCTTTATCTTTGCACGCTCTTCTCACCTGCCTCAAATTACTATTGTTGAGGGTTTCTTGCTTTTGACATATGATTTCCATCATCCTTTGTGGTGGACTTTATGCAACACGGGTGAATGATTTTGTTTTCTGTGTTTTCCTTCACGTAAAACCGTTTTCCTACTCCAAAACTCTTGAAAATTTGCAACCATATAGAAAACTTTATTATCTACGATTTCTATTTTTACATCAACTCGATAATCAAGATGGATTGTTCAAAAATTTCATGTTAATCACTCTTTCCAGAAAATCTGCAAAGAACGCTTTCACTTCTTCTTATATTATGAATGTGGATAAGAACCTCCATATGACTGAAGTTTGGATATGTTGTAGACAACACTTTTATCTACTATATTAATTTTTGAATCAAGATTAAATCCCATTTCTTTTGATCAAAATCTGCAATTCAAATCAGTGTTTACTAATGTGGAAATTTAAACAACTTATGCATTCGGCAAAAATAATTGTGTTTGACCGACTCCTTCTCATTAAATTTTTAATCTTATGTTATCTCTTGAAAAATCCATGACCTGAATCTTTTCTCTTTTGATCATGTACACAATCCTTTTGGTTTGGGCTGCACAAGTCAATGATTTCGTATATGGAGTAAATATCAAACCCACCGCTTAAAAAGGAATCATTACCTCTTTGACTTAAGGTTAGGGCTAAAAGAATAATAGGTTATGATCAATATGTTCTAGAAGTTTGATCTTCTCCTGGTTAAGGCTTTTAGTAAGATGTTTGTAATATTAATGTTATGGTACCTTTCCAGTTATAGTTAACCATCAATTTGGTATCTTCCAACATGCCACACTTGATGTCCAAGCCTTTTCATGCCCTTCCTCAATCATACCTCTTCTAGTAAATTATTTCCCGGTTAATTCCTCACTTGAGGTCTATAAGCTCAACAAGTTCTCTCCGCCATTTTCCATGACCTACCTCAGAAGTATATCTCCTTTAGCCTTTTTTTTAACAAGTTCACACATTTTTACTTTCAAAATCAAAGAAAATGAGTTCCCTTTAGTTCGGTAAAGTTTCACTCCATGTAATTTTGTTTGAACCCTCTAATGGTAGAACATTTTGTTTATTTGTGTTCATTCTTAGCTTCCCTTATAAGGGTAGTGTCATTGTAAGTTTTTCACCTAATGTTGTCTGTACTTTCAAGGTATGCACATCATCTTCTACCAGTCAAATCTTTAAGCCTACCATGACATCTATTTTCAATTACTTGTCTTTAACCTTTTGGCAATTTATGCTAACCTGGTTTCAGGCAGAAGGTATTCGTATACCAAGATGTATTCAAGCCCTTCTAGCCGGTCAACATTTGAACTCCAGACATTTACCAATTTCAATCCGGACTAATACACCTTGTATCATTTTCGTTTTAAATCTCTTTCGGGCCATTTGGAGCAATGAACCGCCAAACACACCTCTTGACATTCCCTCTTCTAGTTCTGTTACACCGGTTAAAATGTATGTATTTTTCTAACCTTTTCATTCAAGCCCTACATAAGAGATAACCTTGAGCACTTATCCTCTGGTGTTTTACTATTTCCTTCGAGTAGTGAAACCTTGACCCGTGTATTTGGATTGTAAGTGATCTTTTAAACTCTTTTGAAAGTTTGAATTAATATTACGAAATCAAACTTTATCACGCAGTTCTTAAGTGTCTTTTCTCCTTCACTCACAGGCCCTTTTCGTTGTAGACCCCTTTCAAACTTTTGACTTCCTCTATGATACCTTGAGGCAACTTTCATCACCTATCAGTCTTGAAATGAACTCTTTTTGACTTACGCGAACCTGAACACTTCTTGACAAGACCTTTATGTCTCACACTTATATGGGGGTGAGCAGGCTATTACTTTACAGATGTGGGACTTTACATTCTCTCCCCTTAAAAGGGACTAGCCTCATCTCCAAGATTTTGCCAGGATTTGTCCTAGTGGAGTTGTCCCAGTTTCGTTTCTACCAGAGGATTTCTAGAGGTGACCCCCACTATCTCTCACAGTGCGGCACTTAGGTTCGTATGATAGTCGGCTTTGATACCATTCTGTAACGCCCTTAGACCCCGGGCCTGGAAGTGCTAAATGAGTCATAAATGATCTGGTCAACTGCCTAGATCGTCGTCCTCGCTTAGTCAAAAAGGCTAACCCGAGTTGACAAGACCTTTATGTCTCACACTTCAATGGAGCATGCTATTACTTTACGAATGTGGGACTTTACGGTATAAAAAGCTAAAAGACCACCAAAGACCATACAAGAGCTAAATAATGGATTAGCGTAAGGTGTGCCGAGCAGAAAGAAAAATAAATCTTCTTCAAAGGATGGAAGGGGCGATCAGGCAGGGGAAACATATGACCAAAACTTGACAACAACCACAAAAATGAAAAGGAAAATAAGAAATAAACAGAACAAAGGAGTACAACAAGAGAAATATAACTTCAAGAGATGAACATTATTAATTGTTTGACAAGAAACCGGCAAGCAAAGGCATCAACAAATGGGGAACCACCGAGGAACAACAAACCAAGCTGAAATCTGTCACCGCTGTCCGCCACCACCAAACGGAGATAAGCCCGAAAGAATGAATTAAACCTCTGCAAAGAAAGCAACACCATAGTCCCCGCTAAGAGCCCGGAGCCTCAAAGAGACTATGAGAGCCAACGTCACCAGACTATATCAGCTCCACTGTTAACCACTACATCCCTTCTGCCAGATGTAACAGCTCCGCCGCCAGCCTTAAGAAGCACCAGACTGCCAAAAGAACAAAACTACCAAATGGGGAACCAAAACGAAACACCAAATACCTGAGACATTACTCAGATCTAACCCAAAACCACCGGTGATGGAAGGAAGAAACTGCCAAACTCCAAGCCAAAAACCATCAGAGAGGCCATCGTTCTAACCTCTTCCACGACATGCAGACCAATAGCCTACATATTAGGATCTGAAGGGAGAATATGCGAGGCAGCTCCTTCAAGACCATGAGATCGGTGACAAAGGAATTATACAAAAGAAGAAAACACAAAAGGAGAAATAAAACAGCCTACATAAAACAAAAAACAAAAATCCTCCTCCGGAAAGACGCCAGAGGGTCGGAAGAACTACACAAAGAGGTTTTCAAACGGGGAGGTTTTTGGAGGGAGAGAGAGACAAAATAAAGTTACAATGTAAAATTTTATTTATACATATAGACATGATTTTTTTTTGTATCTTACCAAGCCGAACTCAAGTCAGAAGGCAAAAATACATTTAACGAGCCAAACTCGAAAACAACTCAAATAATTCTTCTTTCAAACGAGACGAGCTTGAACATAATTTTTTTGATCCTTTATTAAACAAAAATCTCAAACAATCTCGTAAACTAAAGGAACCTAGTTTCAACGTGAAGTTTTGTTCCCTTATTAAACGAACGATCACGAACAAGTTTGTGATTTAAAACCAACCCAGCTTGAACAACAAGTACTTGGCTCGGCTCGACTTCGTCCCGACTCGACACGGCCCAGTAAACAACTGTAGTAGATCATAAACCCTTTTACTTGACTGAACCTTTAATATGTTTATACAAGCAACAAAGTTATACTCGAATCGGACGAAATTCGGATCAAATATTTCTTTTAACAGTTTCTGTAACATCCCGGATTTTTTAAAAAGGGCAAAAAGGTCTTTTGCTAAAATCAGAATATTATTATTATTATTCTTTTAAAGGTTTTAAGTATAAAATTATTATAATAACTCCTTGGGAGTTATTTGCAAGAAATAAAACTTCATTTTTGTTGGAAGTTGCAGAAAGAAAAACAGCAGAGTCCGACCTTTGCAACCTCTGGAAATAAAAAGAAAGAAACATAAACTCTGCAAATAGGAATCTTCACCATATCTCACCAAATTTATATCGGATTTCAGGTTAATGTAGAGAATTGGAATCCTGATGAAGAGAGCAATGTTTTGGTATCAAGTAATCGTAGTTCAAAAAGGTATAGTTTTTGCCCTAATTTAGGAATCTGGATGTTTTGATCAAATTCTTGGATTTAATGTTGCCGATTCGTAGTTCTTCTTGTTTAGAAACCATGAACACAAGTTAATTCAAGACTAGGTTGTGTTTTGATAGGTTTTAGTGAATGTTTCAAGGATTTGTTTCTGAAGTTTGAGGTGCCTTGCTTGGAATTAAGGTAAGAGGGTTTTCATATTGAATAATCTATGTTTTATGATGTTTAGGTTAAGAAATCTTGATGTTAATCATTGTAAAATTACTTGTTCACGACTTCTTTTGATGTATGATGTTATAGCATGTTTAGAAGATGTTTTGATGTTTATAAGCCTAGACATTGGGTTGGAAAATGTTGGAAATCGCACAGGAAAGAAATTTCAAGTAGGCAGGCAACCAGGGCGTTTAGGCGCACGCCTATGGCCTTGATAGGCGTGGTCCTATGAGTACAAAGAGTTATGGGAACTCCCAGTACCCATAGGCGTTGGCCTATGAATTCCTCGGCGCAGGCCTATGGTCCTGGAGTGCTGTTTTGCCCGTATTTGCGTATTTGCGATCGTAGAAAGTTGGGATTGGTTCCTTATCTTATTATAATGATATAAACAAGTTAAATAAAGATAACAAAGCCCGGTCAAGCTTCTAATTCGTTTAGTTCTAGCACTGAATGGATTCTTTTAAGAGTTGAAGTTCGGGACTGTTGGAAGTTAAGCTTGGTCTTGAACTTTGATGAGTTAGTATTCATCAATGTCTGTGTATGTGATAGAGATGTCTAAGGTCTAGATGTCTAAGACGGGGGAGTAGAATGTTGAGTAATTTTACTTGAAATCACTTAGGTGTTTAGTTAACGATTAATAACATAAATACTTGTGTAGATATAAGTCTAAACATCAATGTTATTCTTGGTAAGACACAAGAAAATATCGCGATGTGTGGTCTGGTCAGATAAAGTGGATATCTTCACTGATCCATAAAATGGTCGTTAAGAGTGGATGGACTCTGCCGAACACACACACACTTTCGGGACTAGCCCCTGGCTGCTATTGTATGTATCGCTAGTAGGTTGCACTTAAAGCTTCCACGGTGAGTAGCATCGTCGTCGTAGTCTTGCCTGAATACTTAATGTAACAAAGATAAGCAAAATTAAAAACAAAGTAAGAACCTCACAACATGTTATGAAAATGAAGTGAACCATAGAGTTTTTGTGTCAAGTACATAAAGATAATGTAATTAATATTGTATTACTTTCCTTTCATTATAAAACATGATTGTTCAATAGCTTCTAACTCTTGCTACGTACGCTATGTACTTACCCTTTTACATGTTTGTATGTTTTTTCTTCCCGAGAAGATGTGCAGGATGATCTTATATATGATGAGGAGGAGGATGTTTGAGCTATGCTTTGAATGGAGCTTTATTTCATGCTTTTACCTCGAATTATGTATTTGTAGCGACTTTGTATTTTATTTGGAGACGTGTTGTACTTTTAATTGGCTTTTTGTTCAAGACGTATGTTGTAAGATAAGTTTTTTTAGGTTGTAAGACATCGTATGTTGTAAAATCTTTGTTGTTGTAAGTCATCTTTTCTACCTTTAGTGGACGGCAATGTAACTCTTTAGATCATTATATGATTTTACCTGAGTCTTTTTATCTACCGTGACGCTTTACTTATGATACGATGATGTAAGACTTACGTATAATACTATCTTTATATTTAATTTTATACTTGTCGAACTTTTTTTCTAAATAATAACTCTGTATTCGAGAAAGGTTGTCATCAATGTGCACCAATTCTTAATAATGTCTATACATTAATTGTAATACACATTCATGATTCATACCTTGGTCAATCATGAGAACATTATATCCTGACAATGTATAATTAAATAGTACAGTAATTAAGAAATGGAATGCTTCTTTCTTTACCCAACATATACTCTATCCATTACTTATTCTACCACAACATCTTACACAACACAATCAACACCACATATTTTATTGAGACCCATTACAATAAATAATTTATCACTTTAATCAATGATACACAACATATTATTGTATAGTGCACGTATCATTATTCAACATACATATGAATGTGTACCTTCAAGCTACATAAATAATTATGAACACAACAGAGTACCGTATTGTATGGTCTATTCAATAAGGTTGGAAAGCAATTGCACTTGACCGTTTTTGGCCAACAAGAATCTGGATTCAGGGATTTGCTCTTTATTTTTTATTTTTTATTTTATTCTTTTATTTTTTTATTTTTTTTTTGGACTGAGGACCCAAACACTGTGCCCATACCCTTTTCTGGGCAAAATAATGTAGTATGTGGTTGCTTTTCTTTTTCACACCTAAAAACACGTTTCAATACGTCCCATCAAGCGTGAGTCTATATAAGAGGAGAGAAACCCGTGTGGACCTATAAAAATGAAAGAGGTCCAACACTTGTAAATATAGTTTTTGGGAAAATTTTGTTTGGAGTGGGGTTTGACCCATCTTTTCTTTACTCGATACTGTGTTGAACTAAAAATAAATTTCCGATAATCCTGACTCTCTCCTGAAAAATCCCGACCTTGAAAATTTCCTGACCCGAAATTTAGGGATTTTTTCCGACCCGAAAAATACGGGAAAGAGATCGGGTATAAAACACAATCCCGTCGGGTTTCCGATCCCGCCGTTAAATGATTTCTCTGGCCCCACATTCTGAATTATTATTTTGATCAAGTAATTGTTGTTATTTTTTATATTAACATTAATATTTTTTAAGATCATATGTTTGGAATATTAATTCCCGAACATTCGGGTTATCCTAATTGTCGGGACCCGACGCTTATTAGATACGGGCTCGGAAAGAAAAATGGAATACTAAAACTTGTCGGGACGTGTTCGGGTAGGTGGTTTATGGGTCGGATCCCGACCCAATGCCACCCCTATATTGAACTACAATATCCGAAAAGTTTAAACTGATCGGAAGATCGATAATTAACATTATATTTCAATAATATAAAACACATATTCGACTTTTTTTTTCCTTCTCAAAGGCTAAAGCTGATGAGAGGTAGACAATTAACATTATATCTTAATAAAAAACACATTTTTTACTTTCTAATTATCAATGTTGTTGTGATGGACTAAAAGCATATCGGATGTTGTGCTTCAAAAAATTCATAAGGTGTGATGTTACGAAAATATATTTTGGTAGGGCAAGACCCATACCCCAGTGGTCACCGCTGTGGGTTTACCCTGACCTCCAGTGAAAGGATCAGGGTTCGATTCCCCTCCCTGTAGTTTAATTAAAAATCTTTCGTATCCCATCAAAATATATATATATATATATATATATTCGGTAAAATGCCTTTTAACTGTCGTCTAAAAACATAATACCAAGATAATCAAAACCACACAATAGGAACAAAAGTAATCTATTAAAACACTTCATTATAACTTATAATATATTAGGATACACTGCTTACTAATAAGGTAGGATAATACTAAGACAAATAGTGGTACAAAATATGACCACAATAATACTACTACATTATAGCAGCTGCGGGCTACATGTTATGCTTATGCAGGCAGCCGCTTCAGCTACTTTTTCCCCTAAACATAATTAGTCTTGATAAAATGACCATTTTGTACATCCCCAAGATATCCAAAAAAGTCAACAAACCAGTCTAGGGACAGACTTGGCCCATCCCACTAACCCGGAAGTTTTTGCATATACCGTATCTACGTGCGGATAGCCTCCGTGGCACACCACACACCACACGATTTCATTTTACACTTAAACTGTGTAGTTCTGATCGTGCCACCTCACATATTCACATGTAGATACGTATTACCCAAAAATTTCACCCACTAACCGAAAGCAGTCAAAAAAAACAAACAAAACGGCCCCAAATACTTAAAAATTCTAGTCAAAATACTATACTATATAGTCTATAATATAATAGTAATTTCTTTTTTTTTTTCTTGAGGGTTAGACTCGGTAATTCTTGCCAACAAAGGTTTGACCAAATTGCCAATTTGCAGGGGCAATGTTCCAAGAAGTGGAGGTTCTTCTGTCACTTGCTGTAACCCTAAAGGAGAGTGATTGACCTACCAAATCAGCATTTGATTGCCAATTTTGCCCCCAGTTACGGCTCATGCTTATCCAACCAGTCCTTGAGCCTTTCAAGCTCACCCTCACGATATCCCCTGCACCCGCGACGTTGGTGACCAAAACCAGGTTGAAGTAACGGAAACCGTTTATTGTGTACCTTATCCCTCCTGGTTTCCTGCATGGCACCCTGCGTAATTAACCAAAACACACACTAGGGTTAGTTTGGGGAATTCATTGGCGAAGAGGTAGTTAAATTGGACAAAGTATAGTAAAGAAGGTTTTTGTTCCCATGTACCGCGGACCGGGAATTAAGGGTGCAGATGCAGTACGGAGAACTTTTTCACATTGATTAAAGGAGACTTATCGGAGACCGAGTCGACTCTTTTTATTCTTCAACGGCATCGATTTTGTTGCTCAAACATTCGAATGAAATATTTTAGACATACTAATACTCTTTCCTTCCGTTTCGAAATAACGAGGCAGTTAGAAAACACATTTGTTCCAAAAAAAATTGAGACCGTTATATTTTTAATACAACATTTATTATGTTTTTTCTACATCTATTTTTATTTATTAAAAAATAAGAAAAAAATACAACATTACATTAATTATAGACTAAAGGCTTTTTTAGTTATTTTGTCACATGCTTAATAGGTGCATTTTTAGTAGCTTGGCTCAGTTATTTCAGAAGGGATGTAGTATTTTATAATTTATCACATATTTTTAAAATTTTATACTCCTATTTATTAGTTATTACTAGCTCTCTTTCAAAATATAACTTTTCTTTTTGGCGAACTTTTCAAAATATAACTTCATATAGGGTTTTCGTTTTATCCATAATATTACTTCATTTAAAATATCAAATTATTTCTTACATTTTTTTTCTCTGTTTTATCCCCTATTTATTATAATATTTACTTAATTTTCGCAAATTTACAACTATTGCATTAATAACATTAAAACTTTATTTTAAATTTTAACCATTAAAATTAAACAAACTTAATAGATTACCTTAAGCTATGTGAAAAATACAAATAAATTTATATTTTGAAACACATGAAGTACATATTTTTAATAACATCTTTGACCGTACTCTTACATTACATATTATACTATAAAAAATAATGGATATCCATTTATACCAATGATAATAAAATGTATATTTTTTTTTTGAGAAAAATAAAATGTATATTAAAACATCTAAATACTCAATTTGCAATACCTGAAAAATAAAAATAAGATATTTTGGTAAAGCTTTTTAAAAGCAATAAGCCTATAACAGACTTCCACATGGTAGGCTAGCCAATGTCAGTCACAAGTCACAAGAACAGACTCAAGACATTTCACATTTCAAAAACCATCAAATTTTAATAATTATAAGTTTTACATAAAATACAAAATTTTACTATGATTACATGATACATGGACCCATTTACTAGTAAATATCTTCAATATAAACCTTCTTTTACATAATTATTATTATAAATCATATAGTGAGGCACATGTATTTCGATTAGTAAGAACGTAACAAAAGTTATGTTTTTATCAATTAAATTGTGACTTCGCTTTTACAAATTCATTTTCTTTACTTTTAACCCACGGGAAGGCCATGTGCAACCATTTAATGCAAATGCAAAAAATATACAGTACATACATCTTTAAGTCTCCCATCTACTTATTCACACATCACTTCATATATTACAGGAAAAGGAAAAGGAAAAGGAAACTGAAACGAACGAGAGCAAATAGGAAAGTTATTGTGTGGTGTGCTTTCATACTGCGGAGACATCGCAATGTGTGGCGATCATATCATATAATTTTATTCTGTATTTAAACAGTGTGGTTCTGATTATTTCACCCGTCACTTTATCTTTAAACTCCCTCACCACACAATAACTTCCCGAGCAAATATGACTATTTTACACAAACATGAAAAACTGAAATTATTTACCATATTAAAGAACTAAAACATATTAATATCCGACATTCAGCAAAACCAAGTGACCAAGGAAAATGACCATATGAATACGACCTATCACAACATTTATAAATGTTGGTATTTTACTATTGAGAAATGAATATACTTATTAGTAAATAATGTACATAAGTTTCATGTCTCAATGTTAATTTTTATTTTAATAATAAATAATTTATTTTATCAAAAAAAAAAATTACAAATGCTTAATTTCATAATTTTGTGATACAACAATTGCAGTTCGATTTCATACCGATCACCTTTTTTTAAGGGTAGTCCATCATTTTACTTTAGATTTTATTAATCATATAACAACCACTCATGGGGTCGGACTCATTCTAAAATTGTGATTCCCAAAACATTTTCTTTTTCTTTTCTTAAGGCCCTCGACTAATCGAGAATTCGGTCCATTTAAAGTTCGATTCGGATTGTGTATGTAGAGTGACTTTACTTCGAGAGATAAGTTGATCAATAAATTTCTTTCAACATAATGCCTTCGTTATATATGGAGAATCGAATCGATGACCTCTTATACATTCTTAAGTCTCTTACCACTTAAAACCAAACTATTGGTTCCACAACAATTATTTCATTTGTTATTTTGTATGATAAATTTATCGATTAATTATAAGTGCAATGTTATTGACACCACACCACGATCAACCTACTCTTTAGACATTATATTGAAATTCGATGAATCAATAATCATATTTATGCACAAAACTAACTTCAGAAGCAAATTTTAAGCATTGCAAAGTTGAAATTTCTTCGATATATAGAGCCCGGATAAATTAAATGTGACATCTTAATTAAAAATATGTTCCTAACAATTTATCATGGAAGTAAGACTAATTCGTTTTTATCATTTAGGCTGTCTCCAATGGTTCTCCCTATCACACTCCCCATTTATCTTATTTTCCGTTTCAGATTTACTTTTTCAACACCCTATAAAGCAATCGACTCCAATAAACACTCACTACAATCTGAATACTAATTTTTTTTTTTTTCATTTCAACCAATTAATTCACTTTTTTTTATACAAAATCAAAATAAAATATTTTATACTTTAAGAAAATGAGATTTTAATGTCATATCATTATCAAAAAAATGTTGTATGCGTTTAAACAACCAAATAGAGGATTATTAAATGTCCTCTAATAAATGTCGTATCGTTTTTATTAGAGGAGATTATTACCGAAGTGGTTAAAATTGAGTTTGATATAGTTGAAGAAGATTAGGATAAATAAGTGAAGAGAGAAAAATGAATTGTTTGGTTAAAAATGATTACTATTCACCCCAACCTTCTCCCTAAAATAAGGGAGTGTCTTAGTTTTAATTGGAGATAGGGAGATGGATAGGGCGTTGTTGTGGGTTTTGGGAGTTAGGTATTCACCCTATAACACATTTAGGGAGCCGTAAAATACTCCCATTGGAGACTTATATTTCACATGTGTTGCATGTCCCCAAATTACCCCAAAGTGTGAAAACAAAAACTCACCGGCGGTAAGTGACGGGAACGATTCCGGCACGGTACTCTGCAATTTTGAGAAACATCGGCATGGCAAGATCAAAGTGAGGACGGGGAGGATTGCACCAACCGCCATTGTCATTAGGCAGAGCATAGTTCGGCGGGCAGAAATTGGTAGCAGTTATGAAAATCGACGGACTGCCGGCGTGACACCACCCAGGGTCATCTGCACACTTTATCTCAAAACACGCGCCGCAGCTAAAACCATTGTTGAACAACGCCGTGCTTAACGCCGCCGTGTTCACTCCATATCCTTGACTGTATAGGTTTCCATATCCACATGCTCCGCCTAATTTCACCAAAATTTAACCACCGGAAGGACGGATTAGCCGATTAGGTAATAAAAAACTCATGATTTCACCGGAAATTCGGATTTTTCTCATAATTTTGCAAAAAATTAACCACCGGAAACACAGAATTCATCAAATTAAACTCAATTTTGACTTGAATCAGAAGGAAAATCGAAATTTCAAACTCAAACACAGATAAAGCTCAATTTTGACCTGAATGAGAAGAATATTCTAAATTTCTAGCTTAACAGAAAGAGAAGTTTAAACCTTAACATAATTATCTTGCGTAAAAACTGAAGACATTGTGACCGTAGGGTAGTTTCTTACCCATAGTGCCGGAAGCGTCACTGCCGCCATAGAAAGTAGCATGAGCGGTCTCCCAACCACCGCCGGTGTAAACTCCGGGAATTCTAGCCTCCGCTACTAAACACAACAACGACAGAAAGAAGAATGATGCAGCAACGGAAGCCATTTTCGTTAGTATATGAAAGAGAGAATGTTGTGAGAAGAAGGGAAGTGAAGCTTGAGGAGGAGAAAAGGAGGAGGAGAAGGGGGCTACTTATGGAGAGTGGGAGGTCAGTGGCAGTTGGTGTAAATACTGAGACGGTTATTGTGGAAAGTCGACGATTTGGGGGGCGTAATTGCGTGGAGTTCACGCTCCAATGAATTTGTTCCCCCTTTGTAACGAACTATGTGGGGTCCGAATTAATGCCCACTCTCTTTTATTTTTCATTCAAGTTGTTGTTGCTGCTTCGGCGAAGGATTTCACGCGGGTAATGCCTATAGGGGGTAAATTAATAGCGTGCGGACGCTTTTGCATTTTCACCCACCAATTTCCAGATTTTGTGTATGATTTGATTTTTTTGAGAAAAATTACATTACAATCCATCCGCCTAATTTTACGTGCCTTTATTGTGATACTCAACCATATATATATAAAACTAGTCAATGATATATCCGGATCGGAATGGGCCCTGATTATTTAAATTGGGTCTATTATCTTGAGCCATCAACGTAGATATTGGGCCTCTATCTCCTCTGTCCGCTGCTACAAATCATCTCCTACCCGCTAGCTACAAGCTAGGTCCTATCCGCTGGTCGCAAGTCGGACCCATCCTCTTCGTGTGATTTCCACCCATATAGTCAAGCTGATTTCAAGACAAGGCGCAGATGAGTCCGCTGGTCGCTACCCGCTGCTCGCCATACTTATCGATCCAATGGCCAAACCAAATTGCCACTCCACGACAAATTGGCTAGAGACATCTGTATTGCATGCATACTTATCTTAGCTATTATGTACTCTTAATTATCTTGTCAATGAACAGTAAACCGACTTAGTTTTTAGCCTATAAATATGGGGTCACAATATAATAGAAAGCTAATCTCGAATCCAAGATCTAATACAAGCAGATGCACTCTGCCAATTTGTCGACTCATTCGATTGTTCTCCATAAATACTTATCAGCCACCCATGTTCCTATCCACCACTGTGTCCTCACCAGAGAAATCACTCATGCTTAGCCTCTTATCCTCAAGTTAAACACTGTTACCACAAATCTGGTGTTCAGCGCAACATAAGTTGGCTCCGTTACCGGGAACTTCATCATCATTCAGCTTTTTGAGATCACTTGCTCCACCACAAAGACGATTTCACGGTGTCTCAGGCGAGGTTACCATCACCTTCAGTCCATCGGTCACCAAAGCTTTGGTCTTTTGGGATAATCCAGCCCAAAACTGCTACTCTCCTCGTCCCTGCAACATACAAAGAGGAGAGATCATCAGAATCATTGCAAACTCACACTTGAGTCCATCTTAAATACCCAGGTTGGTTTATACACCCTTTTGTCGGTTTCAGATCTTCAAGTAATAAGAAAGTTTGGTCATTTAGCCGCAAACCGCCTAGAGAACACACGCTTTTTACCTTAATATTTTGAGCCAGAAATATCTAAAACCTATAGCCAAAACCTTCTCGTAAAAATACCCACAAAATACCATAAACCATGGTCAAGGCGGAAAAATTTGAACCCAAAGAACACCGACTAAGGCGCGATCAACCAAGGCCCGCCACGTGAGCGAGCACGCCGCGTGGAGAAGCTAGCAGGAGGGTTAGGTCTGATGGGGCAGATGCCGGACTTGTCCTCACGACCGATATGCGGGCATACATCCGGGAAAGGACAAGAGCTCGCGAAATACATGAGGAGGCGATCAGGAAAAATAAAGGAAATGAGATCGCTGGGACTTCTGACCCAAACAACGAGCAAGAGGTCATTTTTCAAAGTTGAGGGAGCGCCCCACACCTGCACCTCCATACAAGATAGCTCTACAAGCACACATGGAATATGTAGAGGAAATGCGAGTAGGAAATGCATTGCCAATGGCTGAGGGACTACCACCCCAACCTATCCGCAAATTCAACCCTCCTCAACCCGCACAAACTGAGCTACAACCCACCTTTATTCCCCCACAAATAGTCCAACCCCAACGGTCAGAAATGGAAGGAAGCAGCCATGCAACCTCACATCCAAGGGGAGACAGAAAATCTGCGCGTGGTCGGCTGGGGCCCGTGGTCGACGATCGCGGTGCAGCCCCAGGGCGACCAAGGAATCCTCGACAGGTCCGTACTCGCACAGAGGGACATGGGGACTCGCAGGATCAAGGAGGACATCTTGCGTTCCCACCTCTTCCCCCTAATCAAGTGGAAATGGGCATAATGAAAAAACAGATAGAAGAGCTACAGAAGAGTACGAAGGGTGTTAAAGTGGTTCCGACATGGGGAACAAGTGTGCTTCATCCCAGTATACTAAATGCGGCGCCAAGAGGGGGAACCCACTACCCTAATTTCATTAACTACCATGGAGCTACAGATCCTCTGGATTGGCTATCCGCTTTTCAGAGCAGAATCAGTTTATGCACATCTAGCGACAAGGCCTGGTGCATAGCTTTTGTGGGGTCAATGCAAGACAGGGCAGCATCATGGATCCGCAGTCTTCCCCCGGGCTCGATTTTGTCATGGGATGATTTGATCAACAAATTTATAGCAGAGTTTAGGTTAGTGGGAGGACCTAAAAAGACACACATCGACCTGCATGAGGTCCGACAAGGCGACAATGAGGGTACTCGCAGCAACTACGAGCGGTTCTACAAAGTCTACGAGCTAACAAGGGGTTTAGCGGACAACGTTGTAATTAGCAGTTTTGAAACAGGGTTGAAACCGGGGTACTTGAAATCTTATTTTGCTTTATCCCCGCCAGCGAACTTACAGGAAATGTTGAGCTCGACTAGGAAATACATCACTACAGTAGGAAACGAAGGAGCGTCTTTGTCCAACAAAGGCAAACAAAGGACTGAACGTAGTCCGCCTAGAGATACCCGCAGGAATACAGATCGGGAAACAAAAAGCCGGAGAGATTTAAGGAAGAGCATTTCACGCCGCTCAGAATTTCCTATACTCAGATGTTGAACGAGGTGAGAGATGAAATACCCGAGCCCTACCCAATGGTTCTGGACACACGTCGCGATGCATCCAAATATTGCGGCTATCACAGGGATAAGGGTCATACGACTGACGAATGTATCCAGTTCAAGCGAGCAATAGAAAAATTACTCGCTCGCAGACATCATGATCACTACAAGCTAGACACCGGTGGGCCAGATAGGAGGGGTCGGCAAGCTCGCCAGTTCTACAGGAACATCAGAATGATAACCGAGCCTCCGCCCGAAGAATAATCGGATCAAGAGCGCGATCGGCTCCATTAACAAACATGTGGATAAACCCGTAGTTTTGCGAGGAATGAGCAACCTCTTGCTTTTACTCGAAGTGAGCTAGTGACTTCGATCAATCTGAGAGGATATGTGTTTATGCATTTCGGTAGTCATCAATCGGGCTGTATCAACGAGTAATGGTCGACACGAGGAGCTTGCCGCGACATCTTATATTACAAGCAAGCTTCAAAGAATTGGGGTTTGGAGACTCCAATTTGAGGCCGCATAATGGCACCCTTGAGGGCTTCACCAACCACAAAATACAAGTCAAGGGGGCCATCGACTTGGATGTACAGATGGGAGATTATGCACCGTTTCGCACGGAGAGGGTGATGTTTCTGGTAGTCAATCTCCAATCCAATTATAACATGATAATTGGGATGCCAGCTTTGAAACGATTTCAGATGGTAACTTCCATTCCACATCAGCGGGAAAAGTTTTATGTTGGGGACAGGATCGGAACGTCGATCAGCGAGCCAACATCGGTCCTAACATATATACATGAAATGAGGATAGGAAATAAAAGGGCACGAGTCGAGCAACCACAGAACATGGAGAACATCGACATGATCAGGGTCGCTGTCGAGCATGTGCCAGTTAAAGTGGAATGTGAGACATTGCAAGTTAGAGATGAACCCAATTTTACAGCGGAGGATGAGTTACTCGAGGTAATCATCAACGATGAATACCCCGAGCAGAAAGTCAAGATAGGTGCTAGACTGAGTCTTTGCGAAAGGGAAGGATTGGTAAAATTACTCAAAGAGAATTTGAATACATTTTCCTGGGAAGTCACAGACATGCGAGGGGTCGAGGCAGACGTCGCCCTTCACCATCTTAATGTCGACTCTACATTCAAGCCGATACAACAGCGAGCGCGCCAGTTCTCAACCGAAAAGGAAGCGGCGGTGAAAGTAGAGGTCGGAAAACTCCTACAAGCGGGGATTATAAAAGAGCTTACCAATCCAACTTGGCTGGCAAATGTTGTTATAGTAAAGAAGCACAATGGCAAGTGGAGAATGTGCGTCGACTTCATGGACATCAACAAAGCCTGTCCGAAAGATCCTTATCAGCTTCCGCGAATTGACCGGTTAGTAGATTCCATTTCTGGTTTTGAAGTTCTAAGTTTCTTAGATGCATATTCTGGATATCACCAAGTGCGGATGGCTGAGTCCGACAAAGAGAAAATGGCTTTCAGAGCCGCTGGAGGTTTGTATTATTATGAAATGATGCCATTCGGGCTGAATAATGCGGGTTTGACTTATCAACGAATGGTCAACAAGGTCTTCTTTTCGCAAATAGGAAGAAATATGGAAGCTTACATTGACGATATGGTTGTCAAGTCCGCCGGGGACGGTTACACCGCTGACCTTCAAGAAACCTTCAACAATGTCCGAAAGCACTCAATGAAACTCAATCTGGCCAAATGTACTTTTGGTGTCCAGGCAGGCAAGTTTCTTGGGTTTATTGTTAGTCGTCGTGGCATCGAGGCTAATCCGGAAAAAATTCAAGCTTTGATCGACATGCAAGAATCCACGACTATCAAGGAAGTTCAGAGGCTTAATGGCCGCATCATTGCGCTAGGTCGCTTCATATCAAAATCAGCGGAGAAGTGTCTTCCCTTCTTCAAAATTCTCAAAGGTGACAAAACTTTTTTATGGACCGCAGAGTGTTCGCAGGCGTTCCAAGCTCTGAAGGAATATCTAGGGAAGCCCCCTCTTTTGGTTAGCCCTGTAGAAGGAGATATTTTGTTTTTGTACCTAGCGGCTTCAGACTGGGCTATCGCCGCCGTTCTTGTCAAGGAGGCCGGAACCCTCCAAAATCCCGTCTATTATATAAGCAAGGCTCTCAGTCCGGTGGAGAGTCGCTATTTTAATATTGAAAAATTAGCCTACTCGCTTGTCATTGCTGCCCGCAAACTCAGGGCTTACTTTACCTCACACACAATAATTGTCTTAACGGATAGTCCAATGCGCCAGATACTGCATAAACCGGATCTTTCAGGTCGACTCCTCAGATGGGCTATCGAAATCACTGAGTTCGACATACAATATCAACCTAGAAAAGCAATCAAGGGTCAAGCACTGCCGGATTTTATTGTAGAGACAAGTTTCAGCTTGCCACAACCCGATTCGCCTTTATCACACGAGCCCGCTGCGGCCAGGAGTAAACCCGATCAGTGTTGGCAATTATATGTTGACGGGGCATCTAATCGGAATGGTTGTGGAGCCGGAGTAATTTTGATGGATCCCGGAACGACGGAGAAAATCGAAAAAGCTTTAAGGTTCGAGTTCCCGGCCACGAACAATCAAGCCGAGTACGAAGCGGTTATATCTGGGCTCAAACTAGCAAAGGATTTAAACATGGAAAATGTTGAAGTCTATTATGATTCCCAACTCATCGTCAACCAAATCTTAGGGGACTATGACACGCGCTGTGGTATTCTCGAGAAGTACGGTGAGATAGTTCGATGATTAAAAGCCGGTTTCAACTATTGCGAGTTCATCAGAATTCGGAGAGAGGACAACGAGCGAGCAGACTATCTCTCTAAGCTATCACTCAAAGAAGAGCTTACAGACCCTTCAATAATGATAGAGTATCTTGCTGTACCCGCTATTGAGGAAACACAAATCATGGAAATCGACACACCAACGTCGACTACATGTTGGATCGATGAGGTCCAGGCTTATATAGAAATAGGCAACTTACCCAATGGGGCGGATAAATCTCGCGCACTTAAGAAAAGAGCGGCCAGGTATATTGTGAACAATGAAATACTCTACAGAAGGTCCGCGACAAAGCCTCTATTGCGATGTGTTCGAGAGGAAGAAAGCAAGACAATCCTTATCGAGCTTCACCAAGGGGTGTGCGGGGGTCATCCCGCTAGCCGCTCTTTGGCCTAGAAGGTTATAACCGCAGGGTATTACTGGCCGACAATCCTTAAAGACTCAGAAAAGTTGGTTAGAGAATGTCCGGAGTGTCAAAAACATGCGGACATCCCCCGGATACCATCTGTCGAACAAAGCATCGTAGTCGCACCTTTGCCTTTCGACATGTGGGGACTCGATCTCATCGGGCCTTTTCCACTAGGAAGAGGCGGGTGCAAGGTTATTATAGTGGCGGTGGATTACTTCACAAAATGGATCGAGGCAAAACCTATGGTCAAAATAACCGTGAAAGCTGCGGGTTACTTCCTACACGATTAGATCTTTTCACGTTTTGGTGTCCCACGGGCAGTAGTATCAGATCACGCAGTCGTCGGTGGCTTATCCTCAAGGAAACGGCCAAGCTGAGGCCGTCAACAAACAAATAATCAATATGCTCAAGAAAAGCGTGGATGACAGGGTAAAAGCAGGAGGGTGGGTGGACGAGTTACCCGATATACTTTGGGCACTCCGTACCACAATCAAAACACCCACAGGAGAAACACCTTTTGCTCTTACTTATGGATCAGAGGCCATGACTCCCGTCGAAATGGCTCTACCCAACATCATGGTCGCACTATACGACCCAGCGGACAATCTATTGAACAGACAGATCGACTTGGATCTAGCGGAAGAAAAAAGGTTAGCCACTCGCCAATTACAAGCAACTCGCTAAACAGCAACATGACAAGCAAATCCACGATCATTCATTTAAGGTCGGGGATTTTGTTCTTCGAAATAGAAAGGCAAGCTAACAGCAAATTGGGAAGGCCCTTACCAAGTCGCAAGAGAGATCAAAAAAGGAACTGATGTGCTCAGAAATCATCAAGGTTATGAGCTCAATTGGCCATGGCATGCGGACAACCTAAAAAGGTACTACATGTAATAAATCGGTTAGGGTTATGGCTATCCTCTCATTTACGACATGAGTGGTTAGGCTTTCTTACTTGCTTGTAATCTTCACTCATCTGGCGGGATGAGTCGAAATTAATAAAGCCCGATTTTACATTTTCTCTTTTAAAAATACATATTGTTACGAGCATTATGCGGATACAGAATGAATGTTGTTCGAAAAATTTTCAACAAAACCCTCGGCCAGACTTGAGACTGTGTTAAAAATGGGGGCAATATTTGGGAAAAATTAAAGCAATCAACGAGCGAACAAAATCTTCAGGGCTCGGTTTTGAATCTCATCTCAAACAGGGGGCCACCCTCCAGAAAATTCAAGTTTGCAAGCAAGCAAGTTATTTGAGATCAGATTCAAGCGGTGAGCAGAAAAGTTAACATATTTTCGACGAGTAGATATTTCAGATAAGATTCAAGGGGGCATATCTCATGATGAGTCCGCTTAGGCTCGACTGGGAATCTTATCGGAAACAAGGGGGCCGGATGCTATTATAATCGGACTCAATTTAGACAACAAATTCGAGCAAAAACAAGCATACATTAGGCGGACAAAAAACAAACTTGAGAATTGTTATTACAAGGATAAAGTGCGGAAAGAAGAAAGAGTTGAGCAAATACAAATTCGAAATAGTTTTTACAAAACAGAGACTACAAAACAGAGACTACGAAATCGATGATATGGTCGTGAAATCAAGTCGCCAGGATCACCTGGTGGACCTTCGCGGAACCCTCGCTAACGTCAAAAGCCACTCGATGAAGCTAAACCCTGCGAAATGTACTTTTAGGGTCCAGGTAGGGAAATTTTTGGGCTTCATGGTGAGTCAGAGGGGGATCGAGGCAAAGCCAGAGAAAATTGGGGCGCTAATAAAAATGAGCGAGCCAACTAGTATCAAGGAAGTACAGAGGTTGAATGGCAGAGTGATAGCCCTCGGAAGATTTATCTCAAAATTGGCCGAAAAAAGTCTACCCTTCTTCAAAATCCTGAAAGGGAATAAAACCTTTTCGTGGAAAGAGGAATGTTCGTAGGCTTTCCAAGAGCTAAAAGCCTACCTCTCAAGACCGCCACTGCTGACTAGTCCAGTGGTCGGAGATGTTTTGCTATTGTACCTAGCTGCCTCGGATAGGGCCGTCGCCGTAACACTTATCAAGGAAGAGGGTATCTCGCAAAAGCCTATTTATTATGTTTCTAAGGCTTTAAGCCCCGTAGAAAGTCGCTATTTTAATATCGAAAAGTTGGCCTACTGCGTTGTTATAGCCGCCCGAAAATTAAGGGCTTACTTTTCATCGCATTCCATTATAGTACTGTCAGACGCGCCGCTACGGCAAGTCCTCCACAAGCCGGATTTTTCAGGTCTTTTGCTACTTTGGGCCATTGAGCTCAACGAATTGGACATTCGCTACGAACCGCGAAAAGCTATCAAAGCTCAAGCCCTGCCCGATTTCATCGCAGAAACGAGCTTCAACAAAGAAATCCAGGAGCAGACAAACGCAGAGCATAGCCCCGACAAGAATACCACAGCGGACGAGCCTCAGCGGCCAAGTCACTCTTGGCAACTCTATGTCGATGGCGCCGCCAACCTCAAAGGTTGTGGTGCAGGGATCATCTTGCTAGAGCCCGGAACTTCGGAGGAAATTGAAAAGGCCCTAAGGTTTAACTTCACTGCGTCGAACAACCAAGCCGAGTACGAGGCAGTCATCACAGGACTTGAGCTCGCCAGGGCCATGAAAGTCGAAAATGTGCAGGTTTTCTACGATTCCCAGTTAGTGGTCAATCAAGTGACCGGATCTTTCGGCATCCACTGCGAAATTTTGCAAAAATATATCAACCTCGTTAGAACACTCGAGAGCAGCTTCAAATACTGCAAATTCACCAACATCCCGTGAGAGGACAATCACAGAGCAGATTACTTGTCCAAACTAACTAACGAGGACGAAATAAGCAACCCCTCAATCATGGTGGAATATCTGTCAGGGCCCGCTATCAACAGGGCCGAAATAATGGACTTGCAATCCACCAACTCCTGTTGGGTTGATATCATAAGGGCCTATATTGACTCTGGAAAGCTCCCTGAAGATCCAAACGAGGCAAAACCCCTGATCAGAAGATCCGCCAGATACACTATCTTAAGCGACGTTTTATACCGACGATCATTCTCTAAGCCCTTACTAAGGTGCGTACGACCTGAAGAAGTCGAGGGAATCCTCATAGAGCTGCATGAAGGGATATATGCGGCGGCCACCCAGCTAGCCCCACCCTTGCTCAGAAGGTCTTGTTGGCCGGATATTACTGGCCGAAACTCGCAGAGGACGCCAAGGCACAGGCTAGGGCGTGCGACGTATGTCAAAAATTCTCGGATATCCCCAGGCTGCCTTCAGTCGAGCAAAGCATCGTCGCCGCCGCTTGGCCGTTCGACATGTGGGCCATCGATCTCATTGGACCATTGAAAAGGGGCGCTCGGATCGCGAGTACGTGGTGGTCGCCGTCGACTATTTCACCAAATGGATCGAAGCCAAAGCCCTGGTAAAAATCAACACCAGAGATATAATCTATTTTTTACTCGATCAAGTATGGACTAGATTCGGCGTCCCCAGAGTAATAATCTCGGACCACGGACCCCAATTCGTAGAGAAGAGTTCGACACATTCGGAGAGAACAACGCCGGCGATTGGCAATCGTCAGTATGCTATCCGCAGGGAAATGGTCAGGCTGAGAACGCAAACAAACAAGTACTCAGCGTCCTGAAAAAGAGTTTGGGCGAAAAGGCGGGTAAATTGCCTGACCACCTCCCCGCAGCCTTATGGGCACTCAGAACGTCGCGAAAAACAACTACAGGAGAAACTCCTTTCGCTTTAACATACGGATCAGAGGCTATGGCCCCGGTAGAAGTGGCCCTACCAAGGTTAAGGGTCGCCCATTTCAGTGAGACCGACAATCCGCTCACCAGGGAACTCGATCTTGATTTAGCAGATGAGCGGCGGATCGAGGCATATGTTCGCTTGCTCAATTGCAAACAGGCTGCCAAACGTCACCATGACAAACACATTCGTAATCATCACTTCGCCATTGGAGATTATGTTTTGCGAAAAAGACAAGCCACGGGCCACGAGGCCAAGAAAGGGAAGCTGTCGGAAAGCTGAGAGGGCCCGGTGAGAATTGCTCGAATAGTCAAAAAGGGGACTTATGTGCTAAGTGATAACCAAGGTCACGAGTACAACCGACCTTGGCACGCAGATAATTTGAAAAAATATTACATGTAAAATGTGCATCTGCTAAGTGCAAGCAAAACATGCGGAGAATGAAATCAAAATAAAAGAACATCTTCATTCATGAAAGAGGGAGTACAATTGTTTCTATCCAACCTGCGGCCTACAATGCCCTTTGATTTCACCAAAAACAATGGGGCCGTCAAAAAAAAAACAAAAAAAAAACACTAATTCAGGCAGTGAACTCACAACGGTCCAAGGAGTGCGTCGGCACCCTAGCTAAACTACATAGCTTGGCTATCAGCGAAGCAAACGGGATACGACGATCACGGTTCATCGAGACCGCAAAGTTAACTGCCTCACGGTGGATCAGGATCCCCCAATCAATGTCAACCTAGGGGTCACGGATAGCATGCAAAAGGAGAGCTTCAGCTTCACTAACAACCCCAGGGTCCATGACCGGAAGGGCGCGTGAGTTGATGAACTTTTTCCACTCAAGGTTGCTGCGAGACTGATCGGACGAGGGTCCCAGTGCGCGAGGCCGTTCAGAATCTGGGAAAAGCCCGCGGATTGCTCGGCGTAAGCAAACCTGTCTGCTTGACTCATCGCCAAGATTCCAAGCGACCTCATAATAGGATAAGGGATCGATAGCAGGTATACGGAGGGCGCCATTGATGGCCTCCGGAGTAAAAGTGACCGCGACGCCACGAAGGGTAATACAGCAAGCAACCCCTTCGGCTGCGACTTCAGATAAAATGGAGTAGAACTCCCTTACCATTGTAAGATTGGAAACTGTTGGGGGTGGCGAGACAAAATCTGCCCACCCTGAAAGTCGCACACGTAGCAGAGAACCATCACCCTCAACCTTGCTCTCATTTAAACCTCTCTCCCTAGCAGGTCTGACCACGTCAAAGTAGCGCCATAAGTGATCTTTGGCAACAGAGGAAGCAGTAAAGAAGAAAGGGGATACATCACGCATCGGACTAGATTTATACACTCGCACTCCACCCTGTCCAGATGGAAAAGACATGGCTCTCACAACAAAGATATATGCAAAGGAGGAGTGAAGATGAAATCAAGCTTGCCTCCTCCATTTATAGCAGAGGTTAGCCAAAGGAACGGCCACGATCAACCAAATCCTACGGTCGGCCTTCACGCGGTTTACCTAAGATTTGAAATTCAAAAGGCGCATTTAATGCATGTCAGATATCAGGGCAAGATTCTAGCCTATATTCACGCAACAGTTATCAGCCCGAGGTTATAGGCCACATTTACCACGCATGCGCTTCCAATGAACTGTCAAATCGGTTCAAATCCCTAGATTCCCGCGACACGGCGATCGAAAGGTCGATTCATCCAATCGATTCAGTTCTCAAGTTTTAGGCGAACACAAACCTCGCCTCAAACTTAGGGGCCGCAATCGAAAATTTCAAATTAAGCAAACTACGGTGCGTCTCCAGCGACCTTGTTATTTGCCACAAGCCCACAATGACCAAAGAATTATGAAAAATTGTTTCGCCCATGCCCCTTTTGGCCCCGCCCAAGACAAGGGGGGATAGGGAAATTTAAACGACGAGTGAGCAATATGGGTCGCAGTCATCCTTGTTCCAAATAAAGGGGACCACAACGGAAATCTTTGATCAACTCTCACCTCGTCCGCTTTAGTTATTTTAGCGAGCTCAGTAGAGCTCGCCAAAATAAAGGGGCCCGCATACACATACATCCGCGAAAAAGATTGAAAGAAACAAGTGCAAGACATAAATTAAGAGGCCAAAAGTGGCCACGAACCAAATTCAACAAGCCAAACACGGCCACAATATCAGTGTGCGGAAAGCAAAATACTAAATTATTACAATCATCAAATTGAGAACGCCAAATAGTTCAAAAGAGAACCGGAAGCAAAGTTATTACAAGATCGCAGGAAAGTAAAATGTTTCGAAACAATAGCCCAAAAATTAGTTAAACGGAGCAGGGGGGAGTGTCAATGTACTCATCGCCGGGTTGATCGTTCGCGGGAGGAGGATTCTTCAAGATTGCAAAGTTGACAGGATTGACTGGAGGAGGATCCCACACTGGGTCGCCATGCTCTATCTGATTAGTTTGGATGGCGATGATGTGATCTGCTGCATAAGGGATATCTGGGTGAATGGCCAGCAGGTCGGGAGATCGCTGAGACATGTTGACCCATCAGAGCATTTCCTCGAAGGTAATGCTCTCCTGGCCATGATAAGCCCAGAGACAGCGAGCTAGGTGGTTAAAACCTTGGTCAAAACTCGCCTCCTGATAGTCGCAAAACTCTTCCGAGCGCTTGAAGGCTTCCACAGCCGCCGGACCCGCCTCCTCAGTGGCCTTATTCGCTGCAGCAAGCTGTTCCTTCAGACTCGCGATCTCCTTATGCGCGGCCACTAACCCTTCGGCAAATTTACAAGCTTCTTCCTTCAGAGCCGACACTTTCTTCTGCAACTCTACATCCAGTTTAGCACTCTCCCCCATGGCTTTTTTCATCCGCTCAACCTCAGTTAACGCCGCCGAGCTTTTGTTTTCAGAGGTAACCCTGGATTTCTCTGAGGCCCCAAGAGCCGCCGTTACTTTCTTCAGCTCAGCTTTGCGCTTCTCAGCGGCCTCTATCGCCTTGTTTATGCGAGTCCCAAGCTGAAAGAGAGACGAATTATAAGCTCGCCAGATACACAGTATGAAAGATGAAAAGATGCAAGATAAATAAAAACTCACCATTGAGGCAGCAATTCCAAATTGGCCTGACAAATATTTCAGCTCGGCCACCTCATCGCCAGCAGGGGCGTCATCTTGAACCACGACGCGAGCAGTGATTCCCCTCCCGATCTCCATTTGAACCCCAGGCGGCGATTCCCATGCAAGGCGACCTAAGGGAATGACATCAGCGATAGCCTCCCTAATTTTGCTCGCCTTATTCATGTCAAGGCCTTGGATGAAATTGGCATCCAACCACACAGCCTCTTTCCCCTTATAACCACGGGGCAGTGTCCCAGTCGGCAAGGGCTTCGTCCCCTCGGGGACCTCTTCAACAATAACCTCAGTAGTTCGCTTATCCATGCGATCAGATCCTTTGCCCGGCACCCCGCGCCTTGGTTTTCGGTCTGGATCGCTTCTGGCCTTGGGTCTCTTTTACAGGCTTATCAGCTTGCGAGCTTTTTTGGGGAACAGCCTGGCTTGAGCTCGCAGATTGGATCGCTGCGGCAGTCTTGGTGGGATCATAAGTCTCATCGATAATCGAGGCATCCACGTGCGGGGAACCTTCCCCAGAACTTGCTTCAAGGCCGCCTGCCGGGCCTTAGCTTGCTCTTCAGCGAGCCTTTGCTTTTGAGCTCTGCGCTCGGTGGCGTCCATACCTGCAAAAAGGGTTCGTTAAAAACGGATCCAAAAGAAAGAATAAAACAACTTATGAAATGAGCAAATAAAAAGCGAGGAGATTTACAAGACGGTCTTTCACTTGGGTAGCCTCCACAAACAGAACACTCAGAAGGAAAACATTTGCCAAGATGGCAATCTCCTATCCAATCGGAGTCGCTCTCCTCGGGAGCCATGGCAACCAATGGCTCCGCTTTACCTGGGCCCGAGAGGCCAGCCATGCGCGCTAATGGAAGAGCCTGATCAAGAAGATCGACCCAAGCGACGTTTCTTAAAGAGGTCTCGATCCCATCAGATTGTATGAGCGCCATGAGTCCTTTGACAAGGCGCCGCTCTGAAATTAAAGGCTCGTCAATTGAAAGTGTGGACTTCCCCATGGGCTTTTCGGCCTTAGGAAACGGCCAGCCGACCTTGGACTCTACCTTGAGGATCCGCTCCTGCCATCTATGAATCTTATTTGGCAGCAGAAATAGTAAGCGAGGCGTCTTGGTCCTTAGTGATATCTGCCCCGGCAGACCCGTGCCGCAGAACAAATGAAATTGACCTAGAAAAGTTAGGGAGGGCTCTATCTTCATTATCCGACACATCACAATGAAGGCCATGATTTGAATGACGGCCCCAACAGCAAAATCAGAGGGCAGAGCTCCCATCAGCTTGCAAATCTTGACAAAAAAAAGGGTCGAAGGGAGGCCTGAGCCCCACATAAAAGTGATCGAAGTGTAGGATTAGGGTATCATCCGGGCGGCGAGCGCAGACATAATCCTCGCGGTCTCCGGGCTTAAGCTTATCCTCCTCCCTCGTATAATCTAGCAGAGAAAACCTGTATATACTGGTGTCAATTTTAAATCGGCGCCGGATGAATTTGTTGAGATCATCGCTGTCACAAAGCTTCGCCCACTTTTTCTCCAACGCCTTCTCATACTCCGCCAGGATAGCTAACTCTCTCAGCGCCTCGGGATTATTGGGTGTTGGTTTCTTTGCTTTTGCAGCGGCCTCCCCAATGGTTATTTTTGGATCCCTTTTCCTCTTCGGTTTCTTTGGGAGCTGATGACGTAGATCAAGTGAAATTAAAATACTTGACCACCAAAACCAATACTAGCAAGAGGACTAGGTCCATCGTAGTATAGCTATAGCGAGTCAAGGTCGATCCCACAGGGAACCAAATTGAGGGTCATTTTATAAATAATTAATTAAGCATGACAAGCACACAAAAACGGTCTATGACCAACAAAAAACAAGAAAAGATAAATTGACACGACTTGACACAACTCAAATAAATACAACATAATTAATCTCCCCAATTATTACATTATCGCCTGGATCCAGAGACTATATATAATTAAACTAGACTCACTAACTATTAATCCGATTCGTATCTCTTTTATATTGGCTACGGGAGTCATCCCCTAAACTAGATCTAGCTCTGGGTAGGCCATCTAGATCACAATGCTACATCACGTGACTTCGTTTTTTCGGCCTCCATCTCATATGACTCATGACGCTTACAAAACTAGGGGATGCCGATATTAACCGTATTCCTCACCTAGGCAACATTCCTTTGTTCAGCGCATTTCCTAGACGATCGCATCGGTCTCCGTCCCATTAACACTAACCTTTTAGGTATCATGTTAATCTACGATTTACGATAATCAAAGCGCGCAATTCCTAATACAAAGACAGATCTAGATCTCGTTGAAAGTCCCGAAAGATCAATTCATGAGCCGACCTAGGAGCACTATATTGGTATTTCCTCACTACACGTTTTAATTAAAACAGACGAGCAACGTAGCCGTAGCCATACCTACTAAGATAAGAAATTCTAATTGGACAATCACACCATAAAGACGTGGCTAGACTGACTCGGCGAAAAACTAAATCTTAGTGTTTCTCTATACTTATCGGATAAAATAGAAGCTCAATAAAGTAATTATATATACCTACTAGAAACACGATTATTAATCGAAATAAAATCATACATAGATCACAAAACATAGACGTGGGCGTGTGGATCCTTATAGACGAGGAGTCCCCACTGCCTCACGTCACAATCCTAGATCTACATCATTTAACTAAGAAATAAAAATCTCAAACGATAAATAATAATTGGGGAAAATTAATTAAAAGAACTAAGAGAAAATAAATACAAGAACTTACATAATTGAAAAACTTGTAAAAAATTGCTCTAAGAAAAACTGACGATTTTATTATGAATTGTGTGTATTGTGGTGTGTGCATAATGGCGTGTGTATGTCCAAATATGGGAGAAATTTACATAGGATAAACCTAAACCAATCTGAAATAGTTTTCCTAAATCCAAAAGGAGTTTGAAAACACATTAGGATAATTCCCGGCCGATCTTTGGATAGGGGCAAGAAAATGCGCCCCCCTTCTTGCATGCGTCCCAAAGTTGGCGCCAATCCTTTGGATTGGCTTGCCGGCTTTTGTCTTGCCTTACTCCTCTTTTCCGTGCTTATCCGATCTCTATCTTTAATGCATCCGTATTTGCTTGGATTTATCTTGTAGTTTAATTCTTCCATTTATAATTATCCTCCAAAAATTATCTCAATCTACAAAATAAATAATTATCCCGAAATAAATCATATTTAAATAATAAAAAATGGATAAATACTAAATTATATTTTATAAATCACATAACATTAAATACTAAATATAACCATATGATTTAATATAAAATATATATTATTAGGCTCGATTTAAGGATAATGTTGATGACTTTTACGGGTATATTTTGACCGTCATCAGGAGCTCCCAGACAACCTTGCGAGGTAAGGGGGCGTTCTCATCCTCACTCGACCCTATTAGCTCATGAAGAGCGGCGTTATCAATATATGCCTCGTCATGATCAGCGGCGCCACTGGGGCTAGGATCGGCGGCCTGTTCTTCAGCATCAGACATCCCTCTTTCACCAACCTCGCTAGCGCTTGCTCCTTGGGCTCGAGCTATTTCTTTGCGACTCTTCTTACGTCGCGGGGCGGGGTCAGGAAACATAGAATCTAAGTCGAATGGATCGTCGCCTACTCGAGCTGCGACCTCCCCACCAGTTACCTCTTCAAACAGGTCATCCCTAGCAGACACGTCAGGACTAGAGGTGTAGTCATCCTCTTCCTCCTGTGCGTAATCAAAAGCCTCCTGACCTTCGTCAGAATCGCCTCTCAAAGAATTTTCTCCGTCGGACATCCTGCAAAAACAAGAGGAAAATGTGGAGTTTTCAGACCTGGGATAATAAGAATTAAGCCAGGAAGGTAATCGCACCCATCTCGATGCCTTCCCCTCCGTTTTTACAGGAGATATGGAAAGCAAATTATCAAGGAAAAGAAAACACACACATGAATAGTGGCAAGCCCAGGGAAGACAATTTTTCTGGGCTGACCCTCCTCCCTTATCGACATTCCTAGAAAAACCACCCCTACAAGAACACCAACCCACAAAGCCTCGACTTTTTCCTCAAAAACATCTTGCATATGGATACATTCCCATACAATGAATCAAGGCCACTAAAAAGCGGGAAATCCAGCAAGAAAAAACAAGGAAAGAGGAGTAAGGGAGGAAGAATTTACTGCTTTTGGGCGGAAGTTGGAACAAATCGCCACTTAAAACGCTGCCGAATATTTAAACCCTCGCTGAAACCTCAAACTCGCTCCACCACCACCAAGTCCTCCACGAACCTTCACCGGAAAACCCTTGCTAATCCTCAGAAAAGGAGAAGAGAACACTAGAGGAAAAAGTGTGGGAAGAGAAAAGAGTAAAAGTGAGAAGGTGTGAGGGGTGCCAACCTTATATAGGCTATGGAAGCTCAATCGTGCGGCTGGGATTTGATCCATCCAACGGTTGAGATTTGCGCGGTCGATTCGAATTCCGAAATTCAAAAACCGCAATCATTATGGAGGCTAATCAACGCCCACGCGCCTGCTTGGGCGCTACTGGCGGCGCGCTCACCACGTAATTGCGGTTATCGAGAGAGCCAACGTCAGCCATGATCTGACTGTTGAATTGCCCCGATAATCCATGAACGAGCAGATGGCCTCGCATCAGATGATGAGGTCGCAAAAACAGACCCATAGTTGCTTCGAAGGCCGCTTGCTTTGAAAGCACGGTCCTTAGTGAACAAATCGCATCGCATTTACGCAGGTCGCAAAACAGACTGAGTTGCTTCAAGGCCGCTTGCTTTGAGAGCACGGTCCTTAGTGAACAAGTCGATCGCAGGACGAGTCGCAAAAACATTGTCCCTGAGCTCATTACTCCATTCTCGACATTTTCATAAAAATGACCAAGACCCTGAGTAGGGGCCATTGATGATACAAATAATATCGCCACCGTCCTAGTCCCGGAAATAGCCTATGGTTCACCACGCCTGAGGCAGGTCCGCGACCACATCGACGGCGACGCCAATGATATCCATTAAAGGCCGCTGCCATCAACCTCTCCTAGAGCGTCGCCATAGCTAGGGGCAGGATCGAGGCCTTGGACCAATGGCCCTCAAAGGGCCGCATAAGACTCGAGAAGAAACAGGGAGCAAAGGCAAATAACAGTGTTGGTGGCCCCAGGGATCCCAAAGGATCGCCGCCCAGATATTAAATCCACTTGCTACTAGATATTTTACCCACTTGTGGTTAGATGTTTAGTGTTTTCTTAACTATTAAGTAAGATTAGTGACTAAAATTTTCAAAAGATTTGTCTATTACTTGGCTCTTAAGATTTCTCTTCCTATAAAAGGAAGTCTTGTGTAACTCCGAATCATATATACATTCTAATACAAAAACAAAGCCAAAGCTCTATGAAAATAGAACCTCTTTTCCTCCTCCCATCAGCGCCACGCCTCCTCCGGCTAGCATACACTCAATCACTAACTAATAAGCCGGATATCCACAAATCAAACACCACTAAAACAACAAAGTGATGATTTATGCATCATCATATATATTATATATAGATACTTTTAAAAGATATAAAAGTCATTTTTTAATTAAAAGATATAAATCTTGTTGGTATACATTTTCATAAGTGACGTTACCGTAATATCGTCGAGTGATTTTATCGGGTAATTAGACTCTTTTGGAAGAAATGCAAGTACTGAGCTGTGTTGTTGAGACTGTCTACGTGGGTGGTGATACATCCACTACACATAGTGTGTAGTGGATGTGTACTACATATTTTTGTCCATTCATCTCACATGGACACACTTCAATAATTGGCCTTTGACGCCGGAGAGCGAAAAAGAGATGAACACACAAACAGGGTTTCAAAAGATGCTATGAGAGGCAAATATTTGTATATTATTCAAACCTGAGTAAAAATCATTCCACAAGCCTGGATTTTATAGCTGCCCGAATACAATACTTGCCAAATATATAAAAATTACAAAGTTATTACGAGAATAAATCAGCGCGGAAATCAAAATGCTGAAATCACAGACTTTCCTAAATGAACGGATCCGGAATCGGATCTTTATTGAATGTGCAATTAAAATAACAAAAACATGTTAAAATCTTCGGCGGCCAAAATGGAAGGGAAAACAACTGATTTTGGCCTCGAAACGGCTATGAAACGCCTCCGGCGTTCACCATGTCATCGGCGTCGGAAAGAGCTTTCCGAAATAGGGTCCTGCGCGTGAAACGGAAATCGGAGCCGAAAGTACGGCCAAAATACTAGCACATGTCCGAACGCTTCCTTTTGTCCATGTAGTCGATTGCAATTAACGTGGTATCCGACAGCTCTGCATCAGAAGCGCCCGCGACGCCCATCCTTTATGTAGTGTATGTGCACTACACAATATGTGTAGTGCACATATCATTTTCCTCACCCACGAGAATGTTTGTAAGGATCAAGTCAAGTATTGTAGTTATGGAGGTTGAGGATGATGATGTTTTTATAAGGCTCCTTCGTGGGGAGTTATTGAATGGGTCTCTTGATTGCAGGGTCTGTGATTGATGATTAGTGTGATGCCAATCATGGGTATTCATGGCCAATTAGCCTAAAATCGTGGGATTAATCATGAAGTTGGGGTAGTTAAAGGGATCGCCATGAGATCATACCAATTCACGCCGTATAACCGCCATGGAGTTTGGGGCCACCTGCTCACGAGAGTGAGTCAGATAGCCGGATCACCTGATTAATGTTGGAAGTAGTATCTGAAAAATAATTTATGTAATTGTTTTTAGAATTAATAAATGATAGATTTATTCTCATCTTATTATTTGATATGCAACTATATAACTTAGTGTTTGTCACACGTGAGGATTAAGTTTATAGTGATACACTTGAACTGTTAGTCCATGGTGAACTTAATAAAAGTGTGGGGTCTATTGATTAAACCACCATTAATGCGTCCAGAACACTTTATGGTGTAACCGTCTTATCCGAACCGTCAATATTGGTTATCTAAGACTGGTCCGATTTAATCTGCATTTCTCATATAATTCCGTGATTGTGAAATCTTATTAAATCACAAGATGATCATATATGGATTAACCTTAATCCTGAAGTGATTGCAGACTCCTACTTGTTTCTAATTAGGGTTTGATGTGTTCGTTAAGAATTGTCAAGAAGCGTGGTCCGAATCACTTTCACATTGGCACTATCGAAAATGAGTAGGTGAGAATGTTTCACAGATACCGAATCCATTCCTCCTGCTGGAAGAAGAAAAACAATCCACTTATTTGTTAATCCTTGAAACTGATTGATCCCGGGAATTCATATTGGTAATGAACTAATTGATCACTAGTGGGTTAGTGGTAAATATGGATAACATGTAATGAAGAAGGTTTACGGAAAAATTCCCGCTTCATTATGGATAGTTTATGGATGGTTAGTCTATATGTAATGATTATATCAATGGGCGCTTATTGACTCGACACTTTGAGAATTATATCTATAATCGATAGTGTTCAGTTTCGGATTTATGGTGGCGTAATTCCAAAATTAATGAGTTGAATAGAAATGTTCTGTTCGATAAATATTTTATACGATTTATTGTAGCTATTGGTTACAGGTCCATTGTCCCCAGGTTGGCTTCTAACACGCGAGTGAATTCTTGTATTATGGAACCTCGAGAACAAATTAAATAGTTTGTCTATTTAATAAATATGCAGAATATTATTTATTCGGTAAATACTATGCAAAATAGAGATGACTTTTCTATTATTCTTTGGCACAATAAATGGCGGCACATGTGTAGAAAATTGGAAAAATAAATTTTTCCGAATTATTTCACATGTGTAATTAATTATTTATTTGTTAAATATTTAATGTATAAAAGAAGAGATTAGTTTTCTAATGATTATCTCATTTATGGTAATTATCTCTTATTTATGAAAAATATCTTTTTATTTGGGAAAAAGATAATTCTCTTGTGAAAATGTATAACTTTCAGTTGTTCGTTTATTTTTCTATATAAAGATAGTTCCTCCCAACACATTAGACATAACATCTCCTGCGCTAGTTTTTGGGAGAAAAGGGAGAAAAACCAGTTTCTTGCCTTAGCCACAGAGAAGAAGAAGAACTTTAGTTTCTCTTGGAGCATATTCAAGGAGGTTCGAATGCGGGATCGACGTCCACCAGCCGTCGCTTGGAGATACAACTCGAAAGATCACAGCTTCTCTTCGGTTGGGTAAATATTCAACCTTCTTGTAGATTAGATTAGTTAATCATGTGAATCATGTCGCGGTAAATTAGTAAACAAATTTTGATTTGTTGCTTCCATTGTGCATGATTGAGTGTCTCGGTCGGTGCTGTGAATCAGATCTGACAATTTGAAGAAAAAAGGAAAAATTGCTCCGGCAATTGCGAGGACAGGGAGATTTTTCCCGGATCCAGTTTTTCCTGCATTTTGGATCCTGATTCCGGTTTCTGTATCCTGCAATTAATACTTGAGATAAGCTCGGTCGCTTCTACTAGCAAGAGGACTAGGTCTATCGTAGTATAGCAAACGAGTAAGGGTCGATCCTGCGGAGGCATGAAAAATTCTCCAAATAAACTACTAAATTATGACTAAGAAAACAAACAGTAGTATTTGATCAATATGACATAAATTAAATAAAGAGTTAACTCTCCATACCAAATTACTTAGCTAATCACAAGCCTGCTTGTCTCTTCTTGTCATTGCTGAAACTTACCTTTCTTTATAGTAGGACAAGCCAACTAGGCTAGGAAAATTCGAGAACCGAGTACTACTCAAGGCTCGTGTTTATGTATATATATTTTGTCTGAGAGCCGTGTAGATTCTTAAAAAGAAACTTGCAATGGTGGGTGCCTAGCAAGAAACCCTATCAAACCTATTGTTGAAGTTTTCAAGAAAGAGACTTGCAATTGTGAGAGCCTAGAAAAAATCCTATAGTCAAACGATCTACCGGACTTTCTACCCTCCTACCAGTGGATATTCCTTTTTCTGGCAGTCACTCATATTTTTTCTAAAGATACTCACTTTTTTCGCTTTTTTTTTTAATAAACAACCGAACCGGATATCCTATGCCCTTATAAAATCCTAAACTTGCTCTAAATCACCCGAAGTTAAAAAAAAACTTTAACAACTAAGGTCAGCTTGAGCCAACATAATGCATCATTTACACTCTTTACGGGTGCATTCGAGTTATACGTGCTTAAAAGTCGACTCACAAAAAGAATATATTGTTAATGCGCAACAACTCCAATAAGTTGACACAACTCTTATTCATTTATTTGAGAACGGAAGATGTGATTAATTAATTCCAAAAGTTCAAGGACTTCATTTCTTTAAATTTTGCACAAAGAGTAGAAAATATAGTGGTGAAAATTACATCAAAAATATCCAATACTGATGAAATAGCGAGACAATAGCTGAGTGACTAACTACTCCTCACTTAACCCAAACATTGTCCTTAATGTTTGAAAGAAACAAAATTAAAGCAACAAAAGAACTTAGTTTCGATTAAGGGTGGAGCTCAAAAAACAGAATCTGAGATGATGAAAACTCATGCCAAAGAGTATAGGTCAAGGGGAAAATTTGCAAAAGAAATACATCAACAAAAACTATGCCCCAAAAACGGGGATTATGCGCACCAATATAAGCGTCCAATGCAGAAGTAGTAAAGTAAAAGAATTACTCAAAAACAATTTAATCCGATAAAAGATCTTAATTATAATTCAACCCTTACACATTGATACAAAGTTGAGAAACTATAAAAATAAAAGAAAAATAAAAAGACAACAACCTAAAATGGAGAAAAGCAACAACTAAACATGCTTCACCGGAAATCATACTCTGCATCACTATCCTCTGGCTCAGCAGCATCGGACCAAAACTAGGAGAAGTTGGTGAAGATCGTGAAGGTCTGGCTACATCAAAAGCAAATGCTCTATGTCTAGGGGATCTCTCAAAGGAGATGCAACATTTATTATCCTTTTCTCTATCTTATTCTTAATTTATTATCAAACAACCATTTTTCATTACTCGACAAGATAAGATTAATGATAATCGCTTTTATTTTTAGACATTAACTTTCAAATTTTTGACATTCAACCACTTTCTTAATTTGTGTAAAATCTCAGTAGGATGACTTATATTTTGATGAAAGTAGTAGATAAATGAATAAAATAATTAGAAAAAGGTAAAATAAAGTAAATAAAATAAAATGGTGAGAGATGTTTTATATTTTTTTATTTGTAGTCAAGGAATCACGAGAGAAATCGTAAAATATTATTGGTGAAGTGATATAAAATAAATTTAAACCACTTCCAACCCAAAACAAACGGAGGCATGATCTTTTTTTTTTCCCCTACTTTTTCTACTATCTCTAATCTTTATACTACTCTTTCATTACATACGCAATTAAATTTTAAACCGATAAAACACGGGGATTGAACGGGATTCGAAAATCGTGCGGCTTCCATAACCCAAATTAGTTTAGCTCTCACACGCTGGTCAAACTCATTTAGCGCTTCTTTCTTGTCTTCAGTCTTCACCCTTACTGATCTTTTTATTTCTCCTTTTTTTTTTTTTAATTTTCCTTTTGTGTATTTTATCTAGAAAATTCGACTGTGGATATTAATTTATATGGAATCTCTTTATTTAAAACGAAAACACATGTGTTTTTAAGTGTTATATAAAACACGGATGTTTTTTTAATGTACTTGAAAAAAATCGGTAGAAGGTAGTTTCCATGATAAATTTTTTCACATCAACTTCAACATAAATAATAGTAGTAGGTTTTGTCGGGGAAAATTATATTGGGGATAGTCTTTACCACTACTTTCACAAATTGTTCATAAAAAAAAATATATATATATATATATATGAAGTCTTAAGACATTTATATGCATTAAAAAATACTTGAAAAAATCTCATTGTTTTTATGTGAAACTTTCTTACATACAGGCAAATGCTTTAGGACTTTTATATACTTTCTGTGGCAAATATCTTTTTTATTAGTGATAGCATATATATTAGATATTTTATATTTGACATAAGGACATTTTAGTCATTTTGATTTTTTGGCTATAAAAGCCTTTTTTTTATAACCTAAACCTAAGTTTCCACATATTCTTGCTAAGAGAATGCAAGAGCTTCTCTTCTTCTGTCTTCCTCGAATTGTTGATTATATTAATCCTAACAATTAGATCTTTATACACTGATAGGGAAAATATGTAAATATCAAATATTTTAGATATAAAAGTTTAAAACGCCTTTTAAATATTATTATATAGTAGAAGCCGAAAAGTAAAAAGTTATTCGATAAATAACATTATGTCAAAGCATTTTTGGACAATAACCTTTTTTTACTCCATTACCCTAATTTAATAATCCAAACAATGCAAATTTATTTACTTAGTAAATTAATCTTCTATTTTCTTATTTTTCTTCTTACGATGCATCATATTCACTAAATACAAATAAATCCGGATTACCTAATTTTCAAATGGACGGTTATAATTCGGAACGGAAAGTAGCTACAATGCTTTTTGTTGTTTTTGCTTTTTATAATTTACTACTATTTCCATTCCATAAAAAGTCTTCATTTTTTAAAAATTAGTTGTCCCCATAAAAAGTGTCTATTTATAAAATCAATACATTATTTAATGCATTATTTCCACACATACCCTTATATTTGAATTTAATGTTTATATGTTCATTTCACATTTCAATAAAAACAATTATTATGTGATAGGGATATATATGTCCATTAACACTTATATTATTACAAATTAATTGATTTCTTAATTTATATGTCAAACAAAATTTGGATAATTTTTATGAGACGGAGGTAATACATTTTTATAAAGAGTTTTTAATTTGTTAAATTTAGATATGACCGCAGGGCGGCATGTGTGGACGAAAAAAAGGTGAAGATTAAAGCTACATATCACTTTAATTAGAAAAGCAAAAGCTAGAATTTTAAGGTTTGGTGAGTAAACAAAGGGTGTCTTTAAAGGCACCACGCTTTTTCTACCGTGGGCATCACAGCAGTGTGAAAAACAAGTGATTACCCGTGGCACCACACACTAAATTTTTTAATGATAAACCTACCAATTACACCACACCTATTAAAATTAAAAATTCCTATCTCCAGATTATTTTTACTATTTCCAATATTTTTTTTACAATAACATCCTTTCACCCATAAACATTTGCATTTTTCTCCTCAACCTTCAACCAGCATCTTTTCCGCCCTCCAACCACCCACATCACCATTTCCACCACTTCTTAGTTCTTACCATAAAAAAATTCACCATTCTCTTCCAACCCATCAATTAAATCCACATCCACCCTAAAATCGACAAGCAAACGATGATAGTTCCAAAAATGTTTTGAGAAAAGAAAAGGAAAAATACAACCACCTTCCCCTCGCCCCGCGAAGGTTTCTCAGCTTCCAACTCCCTGTTTTTTTTTTTCTTCACCCAATAGGCTTTTTTTTTTTTTTCTGACACAATAAAAACATATAATTGAATTTTGATCCTTTCTTTTCCTATTAAAAATCTTTTGATTTTATTTCGATTTGATTCTTCTTTATGCCGAATTCATTATCCGACCGTCGGGCGGTGAGGGGTGGCGGCCGTGAGGTGGCGGGGCTAGTGAGGCGGGCGGCCGTGTGGAGGTGGTAGGCAGGCGGGGTGGCGGGATGAAATTTACCTTTTGTTGAAAGTTTTGATGAAAAAGGAACGAGGAAGGAGAAGGAGGTGGTTGGAAAGGGGAGTGGGGTTGGGTTAATGGCAAATGAGGTGAGATATGGAAGACGGGTTGAAGAGGGGTGGCAAGAAAAGGGCAGCAAGGCTGGTGGGGTGATGGGGTTGGTTGAGAGTGGTGGCAAAAAGAAATTAGGAAAAATAGGTTATATGTGTAGTTATTTTGTTATAGTGAAGATTTCACAAAGCAAGTCATAAGTAAAATGACATCATAATAATTACATCATGTGGTGCATTGACGGTATATATAAAATTCATGTGGTGCCATGAGTGGACTAACATATTAAGCAAAAGTGGTGCCCATTAATTTTGGTGCCAAGAAAATAATGCGACGCCTTTAAAGACACTCCTAAACAAAGCGGCTATTCTGATGCAGCTGAGGCTTCACAGAATCGCATACGCCAGAACATCTCTGACCACATTAGCTTTCATCCTCAATAGGAATTGCATACGCGGCACGAAACCGCGTGGTCCAGATGTTGCCACGACGCAGCCTCTCTATCGCTCTCCTCGCATCGTAATAACCCGTAAACTATTACAAAAATGTTCCTCCTCCGTCCCCATTTTATTTGTCTTGTTTGACTTTTCACACATGATTAAAAAAAGTGTGTAGATAATGCTTTGAATCATATTAAATGATCTAATATTTTTACACTTATGCCCTTTAAGTTGTTGTTGGAGTATTTAATGCTATACATTTTTTATCAGTAAATATTGTAAAGAGAAAAGAGATTTAAAGAAATTTAAAGAATTAATGCACAAAGTGACACTTATTTTGGGACAAATAAAAAAGGAAACATGTATAAATAAAACGACGGAGGAGTATATATTAGGACTATAATTAGGATTGTGTTGAGCGAATAAATATTGTGCAGTGTACCGTATACCGTGGCCAAATGAAATCGGAACCGGTGGTTTTTGAACCGACGGTTAGTGAATCGCTTGGTCCTGATAACCGACGGTTGTGTAAATCGCCGTTGGACGGTTATGGGCGCTTAAGATTTTGGAAACCGAACCGTCCGAACCGGCGGTGCAACCGCCCGCCGTAATCGGTTGTAATCGGCGGAATCAGAATCGAACCGGCAGCTTGAACCGCCCTAACGGCTACAATTACAAACAGCTATTTTTTATTTTTTATTTTCTACAAACACTTCAAAAATCCTATAAATAATACCTCATTCCATTTCCAATTTCTTACACCACTCTCCTCTCAATTTTACATCTTCTTCCTCAAAAAAAAAAATCTTACATCTTCTTCCTCAAAAAAAAAAAAAATCTTACATCTTCTATTCATTTATTTGATTATCAAATTTATTTAGTTGTTAAAAACAACAATCAAAATTTACTTTACGATACCGATTTTTGATGTTGTTCTGATTTAATCGTTACTTCAATACAGTTTTAGTTATAAGTAAATTTAGTTTGTATTTTATTCAACTAATTTTTTTGCAAGTGTAAAAAAATTCCATTTTATAATCAAATTTACTTTACTAAACCGATATTTGAAGTTGTTCTGATTTAATCGTTACTTCAATTCAGTTTTAGTTATAAGTAAAATTGGTTAGTTAAATTAATTTTTTTATATAACCGTTAGATTTAATTTAGATTTTGTACAATGTCAAGAAGAGGTGAATCATCACAAGGCAATCGAAATGTTACTTTTCATGATAACACGGTTGTGCCGGAATCGGGTGATGTTGCCGTGGCTATAGACCAACATTTTATAAACCCTATCACCGTAGTCGATTTCGATACCTCGCCGAGACACCTTTAGTTTCAATCTCGATGATTTTGATAGTCATTACGACGATATAATGTCTCAACCTATAAATTTTAACATCAACCTTAACGGTTGAAGATAATGAGCCTCGTGAATGATGAAGCCGACGCTGATGATGATGAATTTCCGATCGCTTCCGCCATGACATATGACGTGGTGGGAGTTGTGTGATCGTAAGAACACCGCCGCCGTGATAGTGTAGATCCTACTCCTACACCCGTGTCACCGATTTAGATGGTGATGAAAGTACCCCATCCAGAGCACAAGAAAAAGGTTAAAATCAAAAAATTTACGGATTTTTCACAAAGGTTCCTCGGATTGATGAATTAGCATTAGCTAACTCCGGAAAGTATTTCTACAGGGTGTGCAATTTCTGTGGCACAAAATACCAATTTAAAGGGGGTGGTGGTTATGGATCGATGCGGACTCACATAATAAACAAACACTTGGAAAAATTGGAAGACATCGCGCCTCAAACCCAAATAAACATGCCGAGCTCTAAATACAGTAAAACTAATCGACTTTTTATTTACACTCGTGATAACTGTAGAGATCTAACCACGGATCTTGTTGCAGGGATGAGTCTTCCTTTTAGCTTTCCCGAGAATCCTATTTTCGAAAGTTACATACAAGGGGTTGTGCAACCGGCTTTTACTCGTATCCCTCGTGCATCGGTTACTAGGGATTTCAATTTTTTTATTAAACGACAAAATATTATAAAAGAAAGTTTGAGACAAATAAATTCCGAGTATGTGTATGTGCCGATATTTGGGAGGATACGAGGACCAACAATTTTTATTTGGGCGTGTCGTCTCACTGGATTGAAAACAATTGGATTGTCTTAAAAATGTTACTTGCTTTTCGTTTATTTAACGAAACTCATAATGCTTCTAACATTGCATCTTTATTAGTTGATATTTTTGACGAATACGATTTAAAAGATAAAGTTTTTTCTATTGCGTTTGACAATGCTTCAAACAGCACTGCTTCTATTCCCGAGTTATCCCAAAATTGTGAACCTCTTTGTAGCGGTCAATTTTTTCATGTTAGATTTTTATGTCATATTTTTAAATTATATGTAAAAGACGGTCTAAAAGTTTTGGACTATAATATTAAAGCGAAAAAAAATTCGATTGCACATGTGTTAGGTAGAAATATTCTTGTTAATAGGTGATATAAATTTCTTAAAGAGAAAGGTCATCGCCCTGTCAAACTGCCGCAAGATTTACTGCATAGGTGGAACACCACTTATGATCTTTGAAAAAAAACAGACAAAATTAAAAATTCTTTTTGTGTTTTTTTAATGAACCATGTGCGAGCAAATATCGTTTGTTTCCCTATACTTGGACTGCATGCAAGGCACTGATGGATGTTTTTGAAGCATTCAAAAAATTTACTGAAATATTTTCAAAATGTTATCAACCCACCGCACATTTAGTCTTGCCTGCTAGCGTAGAGAAATAATCACCGAGTTTGAAACCTCGAACACGACCCTGCATTTTTTCAATGTTTAAGGGCCGATGAAGGAGAAATGGACTAAGTACATGTTGCGTATTTTTGACACTTACCTCATTTCTTCTATTCTCGACCCTCGTTTAAGAGTAGTAGGTGTATCTAACATGTTAAGTGTTTACTATGATGCTTTGTCTGATATTTATAAAGTGCCCCCGGTAGATTATAAGGTTGAAGTAGATTGACTTGAAAATTTATTAAACACTTTATTTGTTGATTATGAGCGTATGTATGGAATGAGAAACGACGCGGTTCCCAATCCATCCACAAGTGGTTCTACTAACCGTTCAGGTGCCCTACGGAGAATTCAAAAAGTTCTGGAAAAAATGAATTCGAAACGACAAAGTGGAGCGACAGCGCCATCCAATCAACGTACAGACATAACCAAATTTTTAAACACAACATTTGAAGGTTGTCAAACCAGTACCAATGATTTCGACTTATTGAAGTGGTGGAAGAGACATGCTAAAGAATTTCCAGTACTAGCAATGATTGCGGTCGAGTTTTTAAGTTGCCTTATTTTGACCGTCGCTGTTGCACGAACTTTCAACATGGTAGGATATGTGCTTAATGATAAAAGATGTTCGCTTCATCCCACCACTTTAGAGAAGCAAATGTTTTGTCAAGATTGGGTACGAGCCGAGAAGAGGGCGCAAGACATTGAGTCGGCATGAGTCATAATCAAGTCGGTGACACTGAAACTTCGTGAGAGAGCAAGCGCCAAATATCGACATCAATAATTTTGAAGATTAAAGGTACGCAATTTATATCATACTTATATATTTGTTATAATTTATAAAACAACTATAAAAGACAAAAAAAAAAGTATAAGAAACTATTAAAACTATATTAAAAACACGATAAAATACTACAAAACCATTAAAAACCCGATAGAAACTATAAAACCTATAAAAAAATACTATAAAAGAAAACTATAAAAACTATAGAAACCTATAATAAAACCATATACAAACCTAAAAACTATAAGAAACTATAAAATACTATGAAAAACTAAATTAAAAACTATTATAACTATGAAACCTAAAAAAACATAAAAATACTATAAAAGACTACAAAAAAAAAACAATAAAAACCTTTAATACTATAAAACATATAAAAAGACTATAAAAGAACACAAAAACTATAAAACCTATAAAAACCATAACAACACTATACAAACCTAAAAAAATTATAAGAAACTATAAAATACTATAAAACCTATGAAAAACTATAAAAGACTAAAAACAATAAGAATTACGTCGCTTGATTTTATATGTGTCGTGCCTCTGACACGATTACATATAAAAGATACGTAGGCAACCGAATTACCGGTACAAGCTTTGAAAAAATAACATAATTTACATATAAGAAAAATAACACAATATATCTCACGTAATATTTAATAAAACAATATTTTTAACCAACTTATACTTAAAATCGACTAAAAAAATATGATAAATTATAAAATACTATTTAAACTATAAAAGACTAAAAAAAACTACAAGAACTACGTTCGCTTTGATTTTTTTATATGTGTCGTGCTTCCGACACGATTACATATAAAACATACGTAGGCAACCGAATTACCGGTGTTGCGCTGAAAAAATAGCATAATTTACATATAAAAAATAACACAATATATCTCATGTTATATTTAATAAAACATCATTTTTAATCAACTTATACTTAAAAGAGGCTAAATTATGAGAAACTATAAAATACTTTTAAAAATTATAAAAGACTACAGTAAAAGCTATAAGAACTACTTTCGCTTTGATTTTTTTTTACGCTGTCGCTCCGACACGATTACATATAAAAAGATATGTAGGCAACCGAATTACCGGTACAAACATTGAAAAAATAACATAATTTACATATAAGAAAAATAACACAATATATCTCACGTATTTAATAAAACAATATTTTTAATCAACTTATACCTAAAACCGACTAAAAATATGAGAAACTATAAAATACTATAAAAAAACTAAAAATACCTATAAAAAAACTATAAAAGACTAAAAAAAAACTATAAGAACTAAGCCGCCAAGGAGAAGGTCAAACTCATCACTTAATCCGCCCTTCAAGATCTAGCAAACCAGAGTTGGTTGAAGCCTTGAAAACATAGACAATATCAATTTTGGATGAAACCTCAAAGGAAGCGGATCCCCGTGGTCTCGTAAACCGATCTCGATCGAGATGCTCATAAAAACCGGAGGTCATAGACTCTAGTGCTCACACAGAGCAGAAAAACATGCATCAACCCAATGACATGGCAAAGGCCGAGCTGGATGCCCTGCTCGGTAGACGATTGATAACGTTCTAAATAGTACCATTAATTATACATTTATTCACCCCGAATTACGCTCAAGAGAGGATAGATAGGCTTGTTATTATATGGAATGTGTGTTAAATACTATGTGCGTGTTCCTAAATTCGTAATTCTGCATCTGTGTGATTATCCCGAAGATTTGGTACTGGTTGGCCTTGTTTTATGTGTTTTACAGGATGTACCGAATCTGGAGCACTTAAGGACGGATCTCGATCAAGGGAAGCATGTCAATGAGTGAATGAAGTCCAAGAAGAGATCTCACAAGAAAAGGAAGAAAAAGTGAGCCCAGCTTTATCGTGGGCTAGTCCGTAAACCGAGAGTCTCAGGGGACACGAAATTGATTCTCGCCGCATCTACTAGTCGGTTAGGGTTTCAGAGTCATAAGTTGGTCATTGTATCTATATAAGGCAAAGATCAATGATTATTGCATAATGACGATAACCGATTTTGTCATGTATAATTTGAGGCCAATTTAATCTAGTGGATGATAGAATCAAAGATGATTTTGAGGGTGATTTTAGTGGTTCTATGGCCGAGTCCAAGAATGTATCTTGATTGCCTACGATCTCGTGGTATTTTCCAGAATCAAGCCTCACGTAGTTCCCCGAATGATGTATTTATAGGCACATGCCCTTCTTCCGCCTCTAATCCTAGGCGCTTTGGTCTATTGACATAATTGCCTTTTAAATGGGCCTTGCTCATTGCCCAAGCAACCCTCTAGATTATCGGGCCTGGAACCTGGTCGAGCTCGACATCGACTGTATGACACCGACACGGGTGCTCGAAAGTTGACACACTTGCAAGATCCGCTAGCGGGCGGTGGTGATCACCGATTCGCCTCGATTCGACCCGACGTGTGATAATATACTTGGACTTTTCCACATGCCACCGACCAATTAGATAATTCCACGCGGAGGGGTGAAATCTCAGATCATCATAAGCCCCCAGACCGCCTCGAGCCTCGAGGTCGTCCGATTGGCAAAGCGTGTATCTCGCCATCGCTATCCAATGCTCAATTTAAATCGCCTCGCAGACTTATTTCCCGTGGAGTCCGACATACGGCCTTTCCATGTCTCGCTTTGGTAAACTTTTTTATCTTAGCATTATCTCGCCCCAGACTTATAACGCAGTGGCTAAGTTGACATCGACTTCGATGCCGCAAATTGCCGGGCGAATGATGAGATGTCCAACTTGGGACTGCCTCGGTCGAGGTCGACTTCTCAAGAATCTGATTTGCCTGGATTTTGAGTACGGCACGCGGATCTCGAATGTTAGTCTAATGTGCTTGAGATTTTTCCTTAACGCCAAAAAGATGCTTCTTCTTAGGCTTTGCCTTTTTAACCATCGCTTGTCGCTGGCTTCCATCTCAGATAAACAATTAGCCGGTCATTTGACTTGGCTTATTCTTTCCTTGAAAAATTGTTACATTTTTCCTTCTTTTCTTTGGTCTTTGAAGTAGACCATCTTGCTTTATCATGCTTTTGGCCTTATTTGCACATCGGCCTCTCTTATGTCGATGCATATATGTCGATATCTCGCCTCCAAGTATCATGAGAACCTTAGGTTTGATCATATTTGGCCGCCTTTGTGACTAGGCTTTTGTTATAAATGCTGAAATTTTTACAAGTATTTGGTGTCAAACACTTTTGATGCATGTCGATTCCCATTCCTTTGCTTGCTTTTTCTCGAGTATTCAATGTCGACTCACTGTTGCCTCCAAAGTATAATGCATTCATCATCTTCGTTATACTTTCAAGAGTTCCATTTGTCGCACCATATGTAACTTGTCTTCCATGCTTTAGCATTTTTTGACTTTTCTTTGTTGTTGCGTGGTAGTAAGAGATGCCCTGGTTGTCTCATTTCGCTTGTCGGAATCGATGCTCTTTCGGCCGCCGATAGATATTTCCGCCACGATGTCCTAGTACTTACCGCCCAATAAGACCGTAATACGAAATGTCGCCTCGATCTCGGCGTCGTGGTGTTTCTTTGTCGCTCATGACTCATGACACATGATCGCCGAGAGTTTTGGACTTGGTCCGAACTCGATGCCTTAGCCTTTTGGTTCCATGGAACTTTTAGCTTCACCGGGCCGCCGATCGAAATGATCATGTTGCCCACCGATGCCCTAGTAAATTCTCTCTCTCGGGAGTCGATTACGCCGCCGACTCGACTTCGATGCCATTGCGCTGGGCCCTATTAGACTTGTAAACGCTGGATCGCCGACATCAAGGCATCCGACTTCATGGGATCCTCGTAGACCGCTGAGTAGATCCTTTTGCGAGTGGATCCGAGATACGCCAGCACTAGTCAAAAAGTCGCAATAACCATGTGAATAGTTCCCGAAATAAGAAGGCTCGCCCCGCCATGCTCGGCTAGAGAGTTCCAAAAATAGCTCACCCGCCGCCTGGGTAGGTGAGTTCCAAAATAAGATAGCTCACCCGCCGCCGGTAGTGGTGAGTTCCAAAATAATATAGCCCGAGGTAAGATGCCGAGTCGAACTCGACTTATTACGCACTCACTCATCGGTGAGCTCCAAATATGACGCCTAGTTTTATTTTGCTTCAATTTTTGCAAAGATGTTGCTTGTCGCTTTTTTGTTGTCTATCTTTCACGATTCGATCCCCGGACTTTTGAATTATGAATTTTGAATTCTCGACCTTTCCTTTGAATGTTGTTTGTGTTGTTGAATATTTGCTCAGTGTGTAGTCCTTGACTTAATTCCCTTGCAAAGCCGCCATGGGTGTAGTCCTTGACTTAATTCCCTCAGGCCCCTCAAAGTGTAGTATGAGTACATGACTCATGGTACACTTGATGTGAGTCGACCTAGCACTGCATCGCCTTATCGGCTTGACTTGGCTATCTCGGTCGGAGCTCGAATCGACCGCCTTGCCTCGCCGGGCTTCCGACATGGTCGAATTGAAAATCCCTACTCGACCGCCGCACTTCGTGGTGCTTCGAATCGGTCGGTCAGGGTATCCATCGCGATCTTCCAACCGCTAGTATCGTGGGCTTACATCAAGCGTGTCGGGAGTGATATAAGCTCACGCTGACTTGGCTTTTTTCACTGCTTTTATTTCTATCAAGATCGTGTCGAGGTGATATAAGCACCGCCGCTGACTTGGCTTTATTCACCATATTATACCGACTTCGCCGTGGTCGAGGATTTGTAGTTGTGGTTGACTTTTGCCTCTTTTATCTTTTAATCACACGGACTTTTTTGCTTTAAGGTCGGTCGAATTTTTTGCCTTTGCCATTTCGTATGTGAAGGTCAGAATCATAACAAACACAAAAGCGCCTCGAGGAAAGACATGCTTATTAGAATATTTATGAAATTGTCACATGGACTCATTACAAGACATAAAAAGGTAAAAATGTAGGTTAATCGAGACGAGGCTTAGCTTATTTGGTGTAGTCTGCTGGTATCATGCTTAGATGGCAAAGCGGATTTACGTAAGGTCGCCGAGCCCGAATATTATGCCGAGGCGAGCTCGGTCTTATTAAAGATGCGCCAAGTTGAGCTTCAAATATGGGGCCGAGCCGACTCAAGCGGTTTTATAAAGATTCGCCAAGTTGAGCTCTAAATATGATGCCGAGGCCGAGCTCGGACTTATAAAAGATACGCTCGAGAGAGCTCCAAATATGACGCCGAGTCCGAGCTCGGTCTTATAAAAGATACGCTCGAGAGAGCTCCAAATATGATGCCGAGGCCGAGCTCGGTCTTATAAAAGATACGCCGAGAGAGCTCCAATATGATGCCGAGTCGAGCTCGACTTATAAAAGATACGCCGAGAGAGCTTCAAATATGATGCCGAGGCCGAGCTCGGTCTTATAAAAGATACGCCGAGAGAGCTCCAAATATGATGCCGAGGCCGAGCTCGGTCTTATAAAAGATACGCCGAGAGCTCCAATATGACGCCGAGCCGAGCTCGAGTTATTAAAGATTTACCCATCGGTGAGCTCCAAATACGACGCCGAGTCGAGCTCGGAGTTATTAAAGATTTACCCATCGGTGAGCTCCAATACGACGCCGAGTCGAGCTCGGTTTATGGGCAAGACGAGTCCGTAGAGCTCGAATGCCGGAGCTCGATATCTCGAGTCTTTGTGGTGCAAATGATTGTGGTAAAAACATTACACATATAATAAAGACTTACAAAGTATATAAGAATTTAAAATAACAATTGTAAGAACCTGAGAGCTAAAGAGCTCGGCTCGCTTCTTGGAGCTCGAGAACTCGCTCGTGGATAGCTAGATACGGTAGATAACTCGCAGCTTTCTCGGGCGCCATAGCAGTTGTCTCTCCGGTGGCAATCAGACCTCGAAAGGGATTCCGATCGGCACAAAATTTGAGGGATCGTTCTTCCTCACTTTCCTTCGATGTGACCGTGGAATTGTTCTTTCGATGGCTCAATCTCCGGGAATAAGCCGATCCCGGCAAATTGCCGCCCAGAATCCTGCCGCGCTTTTGGTACTGCAGAAATTTTTGCCACGATCGAGAGTTCAAAAGAACTCCGATCAGCCTAAAATTTGAGGGCTTGTTCGTCCCTCCTAATCCTTGGATCTGAACGGTGGAAATCTAGTTCCAACGGTTGAAACTCCGGCAATAATCTATCTATCCGATCAAGCTCGGTGCGATTTTTAATACAAAGAGCAACTTCTTTGCGACGATCGGGACTCAAAACAACTCCGATCAGCCTGAAATTTGGAGGGCTTGATCGTACCTCCTAATCCTTGGATCTGAACGGTGGAAATCTTGTTTCAACGGTTCAATTTCCGGCAATCAACCTCGGATCTGACTGCGTTTTTGGCATTAAATTGATCACGAACCACCACTCCTTGATCCATCACCGATAGAAAGGCCCTCCTTCTAGCGCCAATGACGATAACCGATTTTGTCATGTATAATTTGAGGCCAATTTAATCTAGGGATGATAGAATCAAAGATGATTTTGGGGGTGATTTTAGGGTTCTATGGTCGAGTCCAAGAATGTATCTTGATTGCCTACGATCTCAGGTATTGTCCAGAATCAAGCCTTACGTAGTTCCCGAATGATGTATTTATAGGCACATGCCCTTCTTCCGCCTCTAATCCTAGGCGCTTTGGTCTATTGACATAATTGCCCTTTAATGGGCCTTGCTCTCGCCCAAGCAACCCTCTAGATTATTGGGCCCGAACCTGGCCGAGCTCTGATATCGACTGTATGACACCGACATGGGTGCTCGAGTTGACACACTTGCAAGATCTCGCTAATGGCGGTGGTGATCACCGATTCGCCTCAGATTCGATTCGATGTGGATAATATACTTGACTTTTCCACATGCCAGCTGGACCAATTAGATAATTCCACGTGGAGGGGTGAAATCCCGTATCGTCACATAAGTTCCAAGTTTCTTCTATATTTTATTATATACATTATACAATTTAATGAAATAAAGTTCCTTTAAGGCTTTTGAAGTTTATTTGCTGGTTTTCTTCCCTTCTTCACCATCTCTAGCTTGAGTAGATCAAGCTAGATCTCCATTGTTGTAGGTATGAAGCTTTGAACGTTCCTTTTCGTCTTCAATATGGTAGATCTATTTGTATTTACGTGTTTTAGTTAATATGCATATTTAACGACCCCATAATTTACTTAGATTAAGCTTAAATTGAGCAATATAGATCCGTAAATTGAAAGCTACCCCGTAAACCGCGGTCTATACCGTTTATCGAGGCAAAATTTAGAAAACCTAAATCTGGGATTCGCGTCAGCTATGTTGATCGACAGAAATAATTAAAATGACTAATAGGTCTGGCCAATCTAGGATTTGTAATTCATAAATTAACATGAAGTACTGATAGTGAAGTGTTAGTTAGCACATAGTCTTGATGGACCCTAAGAACGTGCTAATCAAAGGTCGATAGTCGCTATGCGGGTTAATGGTATGAGTTAGCGCCAATACCGCAATTTAGTTTTTTATGCGATAGGCTATTACGGACAAAGTAAGGAGGGTAGTTGATGATAGATTATCTACTACCATGGTTGGAGTAGATATGGTTAGAATTGCACCCGTAGCTTTAAAACTAAATTAAAAGCTCGCTAGATTAGTTTAAGGAAATTATGCGGGAAGTAAACATAAGGATTAACTAATCCAAGTTTGTAGATCGCGAAGAGAGGAGGAATACCACATTCCGTATATGTTTATTGTTGGTCAATGACCACTTATATGTGTCTTCTTAATTAAGATTAGATAGTTTATACTTAAGTTGCATTGTCTCCGTGGATCAACCTTGATTCGCCTCTTACTATACTACAATTGACCTAGTATTCATGCTAGTAATATCGACGCATCGACGCATACACGATCAAGATTTTTGGCACCGTTTCCGGGGACAATGGCCAATTTCAAGGATAAACATTTTATTTTCTTTTTGAGTCTTGAGTCGCTCGATCAAACTCGCATCGCTTAACCGCTGTAATGAGAAATTATTGGCCCGCCACCGTGGGTTGCAACCGACACGAGGTCCGTAAAATCAAATTCTCGACAAATTTTCGCTATTCTCGTGTATAGCCTAGTTGATTTTAGTTAGTAGGTCCGCAACAGTTGGGTCCATCCCCAACGGAAGCGGGAGTTGCTAATTTTTTCTTTGTTTTATTTTGTCTATTTTGCAGAGTATCGTAACACTTTAGAAATTCAAATAAGCAAGAGCGACATATACTGACGAGTCAATGCAATGCCTCGTACTGTGTTGAACATCAAGCCAATCTCTATGTATCCTAGATCATAAGCCAGAGAGCAATACAAAGTTGATAAGAAGCGTATGGAGGAGGAGACTGAAACACTTAAATAGGAAGCCAATGAAAACCTGAAAGAGTACGAGACTTATCGGCCAGGTACGTTTCCTATCGAGCTAATTGATATCTCGTCCGACTACGACTCCGATGATCCGGAGGAGGATCCAGACACTATGTTCTCAGAGTCTGAGGATTACCCGACTCGACATGGTAGAAAAGTTAGAGACCCCGGACGCTTCGACTCCCGATCTCTATCAATGGTATATCTGTAGGTTTAGGCCTTTGTGATTCCGGTTCAAGTTGTAGCATTCTTCCTCTATCCCTCTGCCAGAAGATTAAGATTCTGGTTGTCATGGATCAAACCCGGTGTTTGACTTTTGTCGATCGAACCAGAGATATGCCTGCCGGCCTGCTAAAGGATTGCACGATTAAGGCAGGAGGATTCGTATTCCTAATAAATTTCATGGTTTTAGACGTACCTGAGGATCCGAGTGCCCCAGTTCTATTAGGTAGACCTTTCTTAGCAACCAGCAGAGCAATCATGGACTTTGATAATGGGGAAATCACTTTAAGGATGAACAATGATGCCGTATTTATCAAGATCTTAGAGCCCCTAGATAATTGGCCGGAATTTTGTAAGATGACTTATGATTCAGGGAAAGTGGAAATCATGGAGATAAAGAAGGAAAGGCATAGGAAATGAGAGGTTCTAGTGGAAACTTGTGAGCAGGAATTCATGAGATTAATGGTTTGAGAGCGCGAAGAAAAGGACCACAGCAAGGTGCTCATGGAAGCTAGTCCTTCCGTATTGCATAGTGACAGAGTAGAGCTTACACTAGAAAATATGGAATCCTTGGGCATAAAGTTTAAATCTCGACGCAGAGGCAGACCAAGTACGTAAGCAAAGAGAGAGAGGCGTGCTAGGAAGAGAGCTCAGAAAGTTTCTACAGGAAACCGGGGGGATGTCACTCCTAAAAGATAATGACAGACGAGAAGGGAAGTGCATGACAGTTGAAACCTCAAAGATGCGAGTTTGGCAAGTTAAAGCCCCAACTTTTGACTGAGTGAAGATCCGAAGGTAAGTCGAGCTGACGACTTTAAACTCAGAACTATTCTCTTGAACCCTTAGTTAGGAAGGAGTCAATAAAGTAGCCGGATTAAATAACGAGCTTTTTTTCATCCTACCGCACCCTTGGGCTTGAAACCGATGGTTGTTGGGAAGACTTTTTTACTCGCTAGGATTCTAGTGAAGTAGGTTAGATTAAGTCGGAAATATCAACAAAAGGAGTAAGAACTAGTCATTTTGAGGTCAGCATTGAGCAGGGAGCTAAATTAAAGTGCAGAGAGCAAGAGTGCCCGAGAAATTGATGTACCAAAACCTAACCTTGAAACGGCACCAAATACTGACAGACGTTACCTAGGCTATACAGATCCTAACCGGCAAAGTACCGGGTCAAATTGTAGTGATAGAGTGATGAGTCAGTGTCGATCCTCAGGAAAACTTGGTAATTCACCGTGATTAAACACCAAGAAACTCATATTATCTCAATCTAAGTCGCAATTTTATCATCCAACCAAACTCTAAACTAACAAACAATAAATAAAAGCATAAAACTAAAATGTATATATATATAAGTATAAAAATATATATATAATCATATATATATATATATAAGTATATATAGTACCAAAACAATATCTAGGGGAGATAGATATTATAATTATAGACTAGCCAAGAATATGTTATTGAATCATTATATCTTTTAGTGGAATTGATGTGCTCGATCTTTATTTTAAATTAAATCAATTATACGAAACGGTGCACTCCTAAACTAAACAATTCATTCTCACACGAGTATCGAAATTGTCATATGTCCAATCATTTGTCCAAGGTCATCCTCAAGCACGGGTCACTCCCGCTTTGTCATTCGCCAATTTTAAGGTATGTCAATTAAACAAATGAATTAAACGTAATAATCTCTCGAGTACATATGTCAATAAGAGGTTGTTTCTCCCAAACAAATCTACCCTGGGTTTAGAAATCGGATTCCGCTGTCACGCTTTCACTCGCCAATTTTACCCTCCGGTCTTTCTATTAACGAGTTCATAACCTAACTACGAGGCGCCAATTCATAATTAGATTATGAATTCTTTCATATCAAGTAGCTAATTCAACACTTAATATAGAAAGAGATTCATTATAACCGATTTTTATCAAATTTTTAGTGTAGTCATCATCCATTTCTAAAAGATAATACTAATCCAATTTCATATCTTGGCTAGATACTAAGTTTAGCCTCTAACAACATAATAACTAAAATATAGATACTATAATTAATACATAAACATAAATACATTAGAAAAGTTACTGTGTTACAATTGAAGCATTCAGAGTTGTATCATCCGAAATAGCAACTCCTTGACATCAATGAGCCTTGATACATCCTCTAAGCATTATAACGAGACTTTATACTACAAAGATTATTCCGGCAGAGTGCCGCACATGCCTTTTATTTAACTAAAAACAACAAAACGAAACTATAGAAATATATAGAAGAGAGATATACGCATTGGTACACTTCAAAATGGTTGCACTTGAGGTCTATTTATAGGCCATATCACAAGGTCGGGCGCTGCGGCTCACCACCGGGCGCGTGCCGCTACACAAGATATATTCCTTGTCGAGATTTGTGGGCCCAGCCTCGAGATTTTTCTCGCAATATTCGCCTTCTCGCGCAAGCGCCGGACATACAACATATCCGATGTTTGTAAAACCCATCTCGAGCAGTAGACCTCAGATTGACATGATTTGATATTCATTGGAAAGCTCTCTTGAAGGTCTACAACTTTCATCAAGGACTTTTTCTCCTAAAATGCCTCTAAGTTAGATCAAATGTCCGCTGAAGATGAATCACGGTAGAAACATTAAGATAGCTTGATCCTGCTCAAAGTTGTTAGATTTTGGCATAATCTTTTATCCCACAAAACTCATGATTTATGCTTCAAAGTATGTCATATTTTGGAATCTCGTAAACATCCGATCCTCGCAATAATATCAATGAAACACCAAACGAATCTGACAAAAACATCATTTTTATCGCTTTTATAACTTAGTATCTAATTATAACTAACTATGATTTTTATAAGTTTTTAATGCATTTATATGAAATTATACTAAAATATCATAAAATAATAATAAAAAGTTTTATAATATGATCATATATTTTTCATACATCACAACTCCCCACTTAGCTTTTGATCGTCCCTCGAGCAAAATAAGTTTATAATATAATTCTTCTGATTAAATTCCTAACTTAGTAACGATGTCACAACATTATAATTATATTAATTTCATCTATCTAAGATATTAAGAAGATAAAAATGTATATAACTTAATAAACTAGTTATAAAATATTATTTAAATGAAATTTTTCATGAATTACTTTATAAGTATAAATAAAATATTTAGAACAACTTTTTAATCTCCAATCGTATGATTTATCGGAATCAATGACTAAGTCAAGTAGTTGGCAAATTGGCTTGTAACGCTCAGCTCGTGGTAGTTGGCTAATCGGTAAGGATAACAAAGGGAAATCAAAAGAGATAAGCAAGTCGCATTTATTTACACCTTCATCTTCCTCGATCAAAATTTCTCAATCAAGAATACTCCCGATTAATCGCTTTCAATTTTCAACTTTAATAACTTCCAAAATATGGTTTTTCTTTTTTTTTTTTATATATTTTACATAAACATAAATAAGAACTTAAGAACATAGGCATTGCTTTATCAAGATTGATCGGAGTACTACTTTTCGATCGAAAATCACGAATCCGGTTTCTTAAACTCGTGATAATTCTTGATAGTTTTGATTCGACTTTTTTTTTTTCATCGATTTATAGCATATACCTTCATTCCCAAAGAATAGACATTTCGTGATAATACCTTAGCCGACTACTATCATCAAAGCAATTTTATCTCGATATTTTATTTTTAGGTTGTCGATCAAAAACAGTAAAAGATACCTATAATACTGCTTTAGATTTTTTTTTTTTTAGTAGAGAATAACCATATTTGGTAATAAATTGCCTTCCGAATAACATTCATTTCAATCTCAAAGATATACCAAATTTCATGTCATCACCGCTTATCCATAAATACATACTAAACTTATGGATTTTCAAAGAAATGTAGACCATTATTAAGTTAGGGTTGGTAATTTCTAGTTAATAATAATGGCTATTTCGAGTGAGGTCTCGATCACTCTACAAGGTCGAGGTGGGGACAAAAATTGGAAATTATGTTCGAGTAGGCTTATTTGGCTCGTTTATCAAAGTTATGCCAAAAATCTCATCATCCCTAATCCGATTCCAATTTCATACTTTGTCTTGAAAAGAAAATTATTCTAAAATTTCATTATAATTATAAGTAACTTTTGTCTAATTTCATAAAAAAAAATATTTCATAATATTTATCAAGATATATATACTTAAAATCTTATTAAAAATCTAAAATAGACATAATTAATATAAGAATAATATATCAAGATTACTTTACTTAATTAAAAATTTATTCTATCCAAATATATCATTTTTATCAAATAATTATATATTATTGCTTATTAAACTAAGTGTGTAAGTATTTGATGTATTAAATTCAATTTATTTACTAACCAATCTCTACTCCCCACTTACTTAATTGGCATCATTCCGATGGCTAATGAGTAGTAAAATTTGGATTAGAAAATAAAATGAATTCTATCATGGTAGATTATTTTAGTGTGTCAAATAGATTTGAGCGCTTATATAATATAGAAGAAAACATTTAAAAACATAAATTAAAAACATGTAAATATATTACAATACTAAAACACAACTTAAAACTACTAGAGTGTTAAACTAGAAAACCATAAAGTAAGTTAAACTAATTTAAACTAATTTTTTAAACTAAGTTATTTTAATTTATTGTAACTTATACTAACGTACCGTACTACTTTTATTAATTTTTTATTCCTTCTTTTCTACCAACATAGTTATCTAATTTTCACCACTTGACGATCCTCCCGAATATCGATCGTAAAAGCCCAACACGAGGAATACGAGCCGAAAATATTCATCCGCTCGCTCTTTCCGAACCCTTGCCAAACGAACACATAACCTAGAAATCAACCATCCAAATGGTAAAGGATGATAATTCGGTCTTCTCCCGAACGCAAAACTCACAAATGATTTCTCGAATCAAGACTTCAATCTATAATAAACCAAAGAGTAATCGATATATAAGCATCAATTCATCATCACTAACTTCCGAGAAATTAACAGCTTGATAAACACGTGAATTGATGAATCGCCTAATGCTCTAAGACGGGGAAGCAAAGCAATGTAGAGACATTTTGATCAATATCATAATTGTAGAACAAGAGTGACAAGCTTCCAATATTTTGTAATAAAACCGCTGGGCGTATCCAATCTCCATTGGTATTCAAAATGACTCAAAGTGAAGTTTGACCGTGGAATCAAGAAAATTTGATTTATGTTGGTGGAGGTGAAAGGAACAACAACTCCTCTCATCAGAATGCATCGTGTTAACGATACAAGATTAGCTTCTCGACAAGATCGAATAGAATTCTCTCTACCATAGTAACATTAATCCTACCTCTCGCATACGACAAAAATAGTCCCACCCATCTATATCCATCCTCGTAAATGCCCAGCTTGTCAACCTTTCTCAAATTTAAACCTCTCTCAATCAACACCGTGATTGATTGAAATTACTTATATATGGGTTGTGAGCCAAGCATACATAGGCTCGTAAGTGGATTTGATGAAAGAATGGATTTGGAATGACAGAATTTGGTGTATGTGGAGGAGAATAATCATTAATCATTTAACGATCGGACATTTTAAACTTTTTATAGCAAGAAAATTAAAGGTAAAGGAAGGAAATGAGCATTTTAGAATGTCGACTGCTTCTTTTATAGGCAAAGTCGATCGAAATGGAAATATCCTCGGAAGATCCCGCAGCCTTACTACACCGGGCGCTGCCGATACCAACCGGCGCGCAGGCCGGGCCAAATAGTGCTCACCAGAGATATTTCAATTTCTAGCTTGATCCAAAGATTTATTTTCTCGACAATAGATTCTCGTATATTTCTAAAACGTGGGGAAAAGATCTAAAACATCCAAAACTACGAAAAGATACAAAATAACAATGTGCACTACCCCGAGAGTGCATCAAACGCTTAACGATACAACAAATATAAAATACTACTATGTCAAACCAAAAAGTAGATAGTTAAATAACAGAGACAAAATCACTCGCCCTCATCATAGTTAAGATCGATGTCACCAAAGGGTCGCATCGAGATGATGATGATCCAAATGTAGATAGTAACGGCATAATCAGCCCTTGCGATCAAGGCCGTATGAATACCATAATCGAATCAGCTGTGGATCCGATACGTGGTTCGAATGATGTCTCGGCCTCATCGCCGATATAGAAACCGATCCTCAAGACCAAATGAACCAAATCGCCGCCACATCCGCTATGGTCACTCCTCCCATGCCCAAGGATGTCCCGTGTACTGTAAAACATACCACCTCGCCCTATGGATGACGGCGATAGTCCTCGATAAACAACAACAAGGCGGAATCGGCGGAATCCAATCTGCATAGTATACGGGTCAGCCGACTATAGGGGTGTTCAGCGTAAATCTCAAGAAATCTAGATCAAACTCACTCATAGCATCCCGAAATCCTCTCCACCAACTCTAATGTCCTCACCCAATATCTATTCTTCTCACAAAGCAAAGCTATATTAGCACTCGCCTAGCCTCGAGCTTGAACTAAATGTCAAAACATAGCCTCAACTTGACTCACTGTGGGTCGATGTGACTGCCTCAGTGGTCTAGGTACTTGAGTGTGAATAGAGGTGGAGGTGGTGGTTGTTGTCACGACGATTAGGATTATTGTAATCTATTACTCCAGTAGGGTAAGGCTCTCAACTTAAGACCAATGGGAGGAATGTAGGAGATACAGCTTCTATCCGAGGTAAGACAGGACTTTGCAAGCTCACACAAGGCGTAAAATGAGACTAGGAAACGGGAACGCCCCTCGATAACGAGTGCTTGCAAACTCACATGCCTTAGAAAAGATCAATTTCCCAGATTTATAGGAATATCATTAACCATGGCCCAAGCAATAACCACTTCCTCTCACCAAATGCACAAACATGTGTGAAGGACATACATTATGGCCTAAGAACTGCTTTTATTGCCCGTATGTCCCTAATACAATTCCCATAAGCAAACCTATTTTCTATCCATTCAAGAAGAGGTCAAAGGCTTGTCTGGCTTCATAAGCTTTGGTTTGTAGAGCCATAGGATGTTCTAAACCCCATACATTGTGATAATCCTCCTCTTCTCGTATATCGCTTAAGCCATAGAATACATTAATCATAGCAGGTAAAAAGTAACATTAACACTTCTGTAGGGATATAGGTCATCTCTCAACCAGACAAGATCATAAGTAGATAATATCAATAAAACTCGATACCATGTAAACGTTAATCTTATCTTTCCTATCCATAGCTACATCCAACCATCCTCTATCCTTGAAAATTTCTTTCACCGCTTTACCAATCTTTGAAAATCAATCCTCGCTCTAACCAAACCTTACTTTTACTAAAGTACTCATCATATGCCCGCTAGCTTCGTGACTAGCGGTTTTCAAAGGTTAAAGCTTTCTCCTTTTGGTTAAAGGTCTAGTTTGAACTACCGGTACTACGATTGGTACTTCACACTTTTTCCTCTTAGATTACTTCTAGATGATGAGGCCATCTACGATAGTGGTATGACAAAACAACAACACAAACAAACAACACCAACAACAAGAACAAACAATTACTTAGGCTATAAAATCAAAATAAATTCAAAATAATTTCAGAAATTTAACTAAAATTAGAAATATTTGAAATATATATATATTATTACCTTAAGAAACTAGAAAGAAAAGCTAGGTCGCTGGAATTAATGGGGGTCGCTGAATGAGAGAAAAGAGAGCCTTGAGCTTGCCAAGCTTCAACTTTTTCCAACGGGTATCTTCTTTTATGATTAAGTTGAAGAGAGGAAGAGAGATTAACACTTATGTGATGTTTGAGTGAAGAAAATTAATGGAAAATTGTTGATTTTTGAGGAGAAGAGAGGAGAAGTCGGGCCGTTTCTTCAATTCGAATCGAGGGTGTGAGAAATGAGGAAAGGGCGATTTTTTAGGGTTATGTACACACCGCGCGCTGTGTGCCGGTCAAATAGTCCCCAAAAACGGAATTTTTGTCATTTTTTGTGTAATAAGCTCTAATTATATCACATAAAAATCATTTGATGTTAATCCTATGATTTATGTTATATAATCTAAGTTTAATACGATTTTTCTATATAAAACTTGATAAAATATAAAACTAATATAATATTGAAATCACATATTTTTGATATAATATACCTACTTTACATGATAAAATAGGTTTATTATAAATTTTTCATAAAAATATTTTTCTTTTAAGTTTAGAAAATAACTTTAAAAATACTAAATTTAATTAAAATTTGAAAATTAAAAACACACACTCAAATTTTAGATTTTTTGCTAACTCCTCAATCTCGCATCCTCAAGATTGTTATCGTAACGGTCCCTTAACCTTTCTCCTAGAGTGACGCGCTTGAATTATCTCTTTGTATTCCTCGGATTTTCTGATAACCACCTAATCGCTCCTTCTTAATAACATTCAAACACTCATCCTGGGATATGGTTGTATTTCTTCCACAATCGCCCAAAGATGTTCCATTTTTCCACAGATTCTACACTTCATTAAAAACCTTGCTCTTCTTTTATTGCACTCCTTGAATTTCCATTACAAAGTTCTTTCTCTCGACTCCGATTAATAATTCCTTATTTAATTTAGAAACTAAGGCTTCTATCTTAAAGGCGACATCCTTATTTAGACCTAATCTTAAAAGTAAAATAAAACTTTTATTCTATCTATGAAAGGCATCCATTTTTTTACGCCTATCCGTAAAAGACTAAACTACTTTAAAATGCATATTAAAAGGTGAATTAGAAAGATAGTACCGTAATCGGCCGAGTTTAAAATTCGCTCTCAATTCGCTGGAGGGTCGATAAGTAATAATACTTCTTCCGCTTGAGGTATCCTTCAAATTCCACGAACAATTTCACCTCAGGTCCATTGGCTATAAAAGTTGTTTTTCCATCGCTTAGTTCAATGTACCTGCACTTATAGATTTTTGTTACGCCATATGGACTCGCCCATCTAGATTTAAGCTTTCCGAAACAACTTCAAACGTGAATTATATAAAAGTACTCGATCACCTATATGGAACTCACGACTATAGATTTTCTTATCATGAAAAGCTGTATGCTCTTTGTAGATTCGAGCATTTTCATAAGAATCGAGTCGAAATTTTCTAGTTCTCGTTAATCAAGTAATCTATGATCACCGATGCCTTTTAGATCAAAGTTTAGAAATTTAATAGCCCATAAAGCTCGGTGTTCTAATTCAACAGGAGATGACAAGATTTTCCAAATACTAATTTGTAAGGAGAATGTAAACCCAATCGGTGTTTTAAAGGTCGCTCAGATGCCCATAATGCATCATCAAGTCTTTCTCGCCTAGCTTTTACGATTCGAGTCCACCTGCCTTCTCCACGATTCTTTTAATTTCTATATTAGACACCTCTACCTCGGCCCACTAGTTTGTGGATGATAGGTGTGTCCAAGTTTATGAGTTACACCATATTTCTCAATTATCTTAGTAAATGGTCGGTTACAAAAAATGTGAACCTCTATCACTAATGATAGCCCTCGAATGCCATATCGTGTGAATATATTCTTTTAAGGAACCTTAGCACTACTCGTATCATTAGTGGGGAGAGCTTCACTTTCTACCCATTTAGAAACATAATCAACCATTACAAGAATAAATCTTTTTCCAAAAGATATAGTGAAAGGTCCCATGAAATCTATGCCCCACACATCAAATAGTTCACATTCTAAAATCGGTTGCATAGGCATTTCATGTTTTTTCGATATATTTCCCCATTTTTGACATGATTCACAAGATTTTGCATATTTATATGCATCTCTATATAGTGTAGGCCAATAGAAACCACATTGTAAAACTTTGAAAGCGCTTTTCCATCCTCCATGATGACCTCCCGCCTCACGATCATGAAAAATGATAATACACTTAAAATTTCACTATCAGAATACATTTCCTAATTATTCCATCCGAGCATCTTCGAAAAGATCCGGTTTATCCCAATAATAAAACTTTAAGTCGTAAAAGAACTTCTTTTTCAAGCAAGCAAGTCCAATGAGGTGGGATGTACTTACAGTAAATGTAGTTAACAATATCCCCAAACCATGGCGAATCTTCCTTTGATGGTATTCTAGTTTTTAATAATCGCATGGTTGAAGGAGTATCTATCTTAAATAGCTTCATCCGAAACGAATCCCGAATTTCTTTTCCTTTCCTTCATCATTATTCATCCCGCTAGATGATCCGCTACATTACATTTTCACTTCCTTTTATCCTTAATTTCAATATCGAATTCTCAAGTAGCAGAATCCACCTAAGAAGACGCGTTTTGGCATCTTTCTTACTTAAAAGATACTTCAGAGTCGAATGGTCTGTGGTAGACTATTACCTTAGAACCAACAATATATGATCGAAACTTATCTAAGGCAAATATTACACCAACAGCTTCTTTCTCAAGAGTTGCATAATTGTCGAGTCATGCTTTAATGTGTGAGAAGCATAGTAGATAGCTTTGAGAATTTTGTTATACCGCTGACCTAAAACACCTCCTACAAATAAATCACTTGCATCACACATAATTTCAAACGGCAAATCCTAACTGGTGCTACTAGTATCGTGCAAGAGTTAATTTCGCTTTAGGTCTTAAAGGCTTCCATACATTTATCATCAAAGTTAAAAGGTACTTTTTTCTAGCAAATGACTCAGTGGGCTTTGCTATTTTTGAGAAATCTGCAATAAACCTTCTATAAAATCCTCGCATGTCCAAGAAATCCTCTTAACGCTTTCAAATTAATTGGTGGAGGTAATTTTTCAATTACTTCGACTTTAGCTTTATCAACTTCAATTCCTACTTCGTAGATTCTATGACCTAGTACAATTCCTTCGTATACCATCAAATGACATTTTTCCCGCTTTAGAACTGTTGGTATCTTCACAAATAAGTAAAACGCGTTTCTAAGTGTGATAAACATTTATCAAAAGAATTTCCATAAACACTAAAGTCGCCCATAAAGATTTCTAAGAATTTCTCAACCATATCGTAAAATATTGCCATCATACATCACCAAATGTAGCAGCGATTACATAATCCAAACGGCATTCTTTATAAGCAAAAGTTCCATAGTGACAAGTGAAAGTAGTTTTTTCTCTATCTCCTCGCCGCAAATGAATATCTCAGAATAACTCGAATAACCATCTAAAAAGCAAGAATACTTATGTCCACTCAATCTTTCCAACATCCGCACGATGAATGGAAGTGGATGATGATCCTTTTAGTATGATCATTCGGCTCAAAGTCAATACACATTCGATATCCTCGTAATTTCCTTTGTCGGAATCCATTCATTTTTATCATTTTCTTTATTGTGAAACCTCCTTTCTTTGGAACTACTTGAGTCGGACTTACCCATTCACTATCTGATATGGGAAAGATTATTCCCATTTCTAATAGCTTAATGACCTCTTTCTTAACGATTGTTTGCAAATTTGGGTTGAGGCGGCGCTGTGGCTGAATACAAGGTTTAGCTTCTTCATTCAAAATAATCTTGTGAACACAAATCTCGTGGCTAATTCCTTTGATATCCGCCACCGCCCATCCAAAAGCTTTCTTATGTTGTCTTAACATTCTTAGTAATTGATCCTCTTGTTCTTTTGTTAAGGTTGATGAAATGATAATAGGTAATGATTATCATTTTCAAGAAAAGCATATTTCAAATTCAAGGGAGTGGTTTCAACTCCATTCCTTGGTGGATCTTCTAATCGATGGTTTTAAACTGGTCCTTCCATTTCCAATTTCAAATTTTGATGCCATGGATGTTTAACAAACCCTCCTTTATCTAAATAAAGGATTACTTTTTTCATTTCAAGATCATCTTCATCTTCTTTATAGATAGAAAATGCCAAACATTCTTCTAATTTATTTTCATAACCTTTAGATTTGGCATCCTAGATAGTAGAATATTCATCTATAAAAGAACATGATTCTGTTCTTTGTATGGATGGTTTATAGCTTTGAAGATATTGAATGAAACTTTATCCTCATTAACTCTCAAGATTAGTTCACCTTTTGAACATCTATCAAAGTCCTTCCTCGTAGCTAGAAATGGTCGACCTAGAATAATTGGCGCTGAATATCCTTCTTCCATTTCCATTATTACAAAGTTCATCGGGAAGTAAAATTTATCAATTTTAACCAACACGCCCTCGATTATTCCTTTAGATGTTTAATTGATCTATCCGCCATCCGAAGGGTCATTTCAGATTCGTAAGCTCTCCTATTCCTAGTTTCTTATAATCCTCATAAGACATGAGATTGATACTTGCTCCTAGATCACACAATACTTTCTTAAATGTAAATCCTCCAATTTCACACGGGATAGTGAAACTACCAGATCTTTAAGTTTAGAGGTAGTCGATGTCAAGTATTGCGTAACATTCTTCATTAAGGCATATATTCTCATATTCTTCTAATCGCTTTTTTATTAGATAGATATCTTTAAGAAACTTTCCATAGGCAGTGCATGTTGACTAAAGCTTCTATAACAGTGATATTGACATGAATATGACTAAAAGTGTCAAGGAAACGAGCATATTTCTTATCGCTTTTATCTTTTAATTTGATCTTTCGTGGATAAGGCAAAGATTCTAGATTTATAGCCTTAGGTTCTCAAGTCATTTTCTTTTTCTTTCTCCTTGAATCCTTGAGTATTACATGATCGCCTAGTTTCATTATCTTGAGATTTTTCCTTTAAAACATCCCATGTATCAACTTTATCCTTCTCGCTACTTTTAAATCTTCCTGCTTTTCTCCCCTGATTTTCTCCGACATGTTCCTTAAATAGGGTTCTCGTGTCCTTATCCATAGGATCTTTCTGCAATTCTGTGGACTTTACCCATTTTTCACCTTCAATTTCGGGTTCAACATTATTCTGCTTTTAAGAATTCTTCGATAATTTCTTCCTCTTCATCGCTGAATTCAAGTTCGTCCTTTCCTTTATGATATTACCATTTAAATCATTTTCTACCTCATTGTTTCCTCGCTTCTCGCTTCTAGTATCTTCACAATATTTCCTACTTCTCGTAATCACGCCTTTTACCTCTCTCGGTTTCTTTCAAGATACTTGGTAATCCTCCCTGAGGTCTACTCGCTGTTACGCTCTCCTTCTACTCAAATGATCTTCCATATTCCTTAATGATGCTTCTATAGTTCTCATTCTCGTATCATGTCCACCCATAGACGCTTTCAACATAGTCATATCCTGTAGACTCAACCTATGAAGTTATCATAGTTTCTATATTCTCGAGCTTGAGTAGATACTACACCCATCATATTTTCCATTAATTTATCCCATTTATCAACTCCTTCAAAGTTGGGTTGAACTTTGGGTGACTGTATAGTTTGAGTAGTATGTTGTGGATAAGATTTAGGTAACGATTGTAGGTTCCGATTTGATGTATTTCCTGATGAACTTGATTACTATATGGATTCTTATAATCGAATCGATATGGCGGTTGTCCCGGCTTATTAGGGTTTTCGCACCATCTAAAAGTTGGGTGCTCTTCTAATAGCATTAAAGGAGTTTGAATACGCGCTTGTTCAAATTCCTATGTCGTTGTAAAACTCACCTCTTCCTCGAGTATCCTTCCTGGTTCTTCTATCCCTAATGACACATTATCATGACTTGAGTAGTCATTTGATATGATAGTTTCGGTTTTACAAAATCCTACTAACTCAGTAGGTTGTCAAATTTCCTACTCAAATTCTCCAAGTGTGCTAGAACTTCCATATTCGATGTGCATTCTCCCGCAAATGCTACTTTCCCGGTGCTAGAACCGGTTTCCTACATTCTGTTATTTTTGGAAATCTTTTCTATAGCATCGTAAACTATTTGGGCTTCACTCATCATTAATGAACCACCACATGCATGATCTACATCTGCACGTGAATCTTTCCTTAATTTACGACAAAAAAGTTGGATTTGCATATCTAAGGAATAACCATGATCGACAAGATCTTAGCAACTTTTTAAATCTCTCCCACGCATTCCTGCCGCTTTCTTCGCATCCTTGTCTAAAGTTGGCAATTTCGACTTTTAATTCCAAATTTCTACCCGAGTAAAATAACGCTTTAAAACTCGGTTTGAATTTCCTCCCAACTAGTCAATGAATGATGGAGTGCCATAAACCAATCCTGTGCTCTTCCTTTTAAAGAAAAAGGAAACATAGACATCCTTGTTAATTCACGATGAGCACCTTGACTTTTGGTCAGATTGCACAATTCTTCTAAAAGATAGAGATGGTGATGTGGATCCTCATCATCCTCTCCTAGAAATTGGGCTCTTGCACAATTAGACCAAAAAGATGAGATTTTATTTCAAAATTATTTGCTCCTTCATTGGGTAAACGAATTGGATTATTAGTCCGGTTTATTCTAAGGTCCGATCACAAATAGGTCTTGATTTGGTGGATTATTATTACGATTGTTCTCGTCTCCGATTTTGATTATTTCTATTCTCGTTATTATCATTATTATTCGATTCTCGTTATTAGGTTGAGGTAAATTCCGATTAAGGTTTTGGCCATGCCTCGAGCATGATCTAGCCCTTGTTCAGTGTTTCATCACCGTTTCAAATGCATTTTCGATTTTGATTTGATGATGATTCTCCGCCAGATTTCCTCGACTAGTATGACCTTGTTTTCTTTCTCGCTTAACCGCCTTTCGTAAGTATCTATGTCAGCTTATATGAGTAAAGTTGGCCTTACTCTTTCTCGGTCATCAACTAACGAAACCAAAAATAGTTGAAATCGATAAAGTAAAGATTGGTAACTTACTTATTGTAAGTACCAACTAAAAGAAAATAGAAATGGGTAAGAAGAGTGTTGACTTATCCTCTAGACTTTTGAGTTAATATAAGTAGAAATCATTCAACACAATGAATTAGCGTTGTTCCTCAAAGAACGGCGCCATTAAAGTCGATGCACTAAAACCTAACCTTGAAACGGCACCAACATCGATGACGTTACCTAGGCTATACAGATCCTAACCGGCAAAGCACCGGGTCAAATTGTAGTGATAGAGTGATGAGTCAGTGTCGATCCTCGTGGAAAACTTGGTAATTCACCGTGATTAAACACCAAGAAACTCATATTATCTCAATCTAAGTCGCAATTTTATCATCCAACCAAACTCTAAACTAACAAACAATAAATAAAAGCATAAAACTAAAATGTATATATATATAAGTATAAAAATATATATATAATCATATATATATAGATATAAGTATATATAGTACCAAAACAATATCTAGGGGGAGATAGATATTATAATTATAGACTAGCCAAGAATATGTTATTGAATCATTATATCTTTTAGTGGAATTGATGTGCTCGATCTTTATTTTAAATTAAATCAATTATACTAAACGGTGCACTCCTAAACTAAACAATTCATTCTCACACGAGTATCTCAAATTGTCATATGTCCAATCATTTGTCCAAGGTCATCCTCAAGCACGGGTCACTCCCGCTTTGTCATTCGCCAATTTTAAGGTATGTCAATTAAACAAATGAATTAAACGTAATAATCTCTCGAGTACATATGTCAATAAGAGTTTGTTTCTCCCAAACAAATCTACCCCTGGCTTAGAAATCGGATTCCGCTGTCACGCTTTCACTCGCCAATTTTACCTCCGGTCTTTCTATTAACGAGTTCATAACCTAACTACGAGGCGCCAATTCATAATTAGATTATGAATTCTTTCATATCAAGTAGCTAATTCAATACTTAATATAGAAAGAGATTCATTATAACCGATTTTTATCAAATTTTTAGTGTAGTCATCATCCATTTCCTAAAAAGATAATACTAATCCAATTTCATATCTTGGCTAGATACTAAGTTTAGCCTAACAACATAATAACTAAAATATAGATACTATAATTAATACATAAACATAAATACATTAGAAAAGTTACTGTGTTACAATTGAAGCATTCAGAGTTGTATCATCCGAAATATCAACTCCTTGACATCAATGAGCCTTGATACATCCTCTAAGCATTATAACGAGACTTTATACTACAAAGATTATTCCGCAGAGTGCCATTTACAAATTTTATTTAACTAAAAACAACAAAACGAAACTATAGAAATATATAGAAGAGAGATATATGCATTGGTACACTTCAAAATGGTTGCACTTTGAGGTCTATTTATAGGCCATATCACAAGGCGGGCGCTGCCGACTACCACCGGCGCAGGCCGGATACACAAAGATATATTCCCTTGTCGTAGATTTGTGGGCCCAGCCGTAGATTTTTCTCGCAATATTCGCCTTCTTCGCGCTGCGCCGACATACAACATATCCGATGTTTGTAAAACGCATCTCGAGCTGTAGACCTCAGATTGACATGATTTGATATTCATTGAAAGCTCTCTGAAGGTCTACAACTTTCATCAAGGACTTTTTCTCTGAAAATGCCTCTAAGTTAGATCAAATGTCCGCTGAAGATGAATCACGGTAGAAACATTAAGATACATTGATCTGCTCAAAGTTGTTAGATTTTGGCATAATCTTTATCCCACAAAACTCATGATTTATGCTTCAAAGTATGTCATATTTTGGAATCTCGTAAACATCCGATCCTCGCAATAATATCAATGAAACACCAAACGAATCGACAAAAACATCATTTTTATCGTTTTTATAACTTAGGTATCTAATTATAACTAACTATGATTTTTATAAGTTTTTAATGCATTTATATGAAATTATACTAAAATATCATAAAATAATAATAAAAATTTTTATAATATGATCATATATTTTTCATACATCACAACTCCCCACTTAGCTTTTGATCGTCCCTCGAGCAAAATAAGCGATAATATAATTCTTCTGTGATTAAATTCCTAACTTAGTAACGATGTCAACATTATAATTATATTAATTTCATCTATCTAAGATATTAAGAAGATAAAAATGTATATAACTTAATAAACTAGTTATAAAATATTATTTAAATGAAATTTTTCATGAATTACTTTATAAGTATAAATAAAATATTTAGAACAACTTTTTAATCTCCAATCGTATGATTTATCGGAATCAATGACTAAGTCAAGTAGTTGGCAAATTGGCTTGTAACGCTCAGTGCTCGTGTAGTTGGCTAATCGGTAAGGATAACAAAGGGAAATCAAAAGAGATGTAAGCAAGTCGTGACGATTTACACCTTCATCTTCCGATCAAAATTTCTCAATCAAGAATACTCTCGACAATCGCTTTCAATTTTCAACTTTAATAACTTCCAAAATATGGTTTTTCTATTTTTTTTTTTTTTTATTTTACATAAACATAAATAAGAACTTAAGAACATAGGCATTGCTTTATCAAGATTGATCGAGTACTACTTTTCGATCGAAAATCACGAATCCGGCTTCTTAAACTCGTGATAATTCTTGATAGTTTTGATTCGACTTTTCTTTTCATCGATTTATAGCATATACCTTCATTCCCAAAGAATAGACATTTCGTGATAATACCCTAGCCGACTACTATCTATCATCAAATTTTTATCTCGATATTTTATTTTTAGGTTGTCGATCAAAAACAGTAAAAGATACCTATAATACTGCTTTAGATTTTTTTTTTTTTAGTAGAGAATAACCATATTGGGTAATAAATTGCCTTCCGAATAACATTCATTTCAATCTCAAAGATATACCAAATTTCATGTCATCACCGCTATCCATAAATACATACTAAACTTATGGATTTTCAAAGAAATATAGACCATTATTAAGTTGTGGTTGGTAATTTCTAGTTAATAATAATGGCTATTTCGAGTGGCCTCTGATCACTCTACAAGGTCGAGGTGGGGACAAAATTGGAAATTATGTTCGGTAGGCTTATTTGGCTCTGGTTTATCAAAGTTATGCCAAAAATCTCATCATCCCTAATCCGATTCCAATTTCATACTTTGTCTTGAAAAGAAAATTATTCTAAAATTTCATTATAATTATAAGTAACTTTTGTCTAATTTCATAAAAAATATTTCATAATATTTATCAAGATATATATACTTAAAATCTTATTAAAAATCTAAAATAGACATAATTAATATAAGAATAATATATCAAGATTACTTTACTTAATTAAAAATTTATTCTATCCAAATATATCATTTTTATCAAATAATTATATATTATTGCTTATTAAACTAAGTGTGTAAGTATTTGATGTATTAAATTCAATTTATTTACTAACCAATCTCTACTCCCCACTTACTTAATTGGCATCGTCCCGATGGCTAATGAGTAGTAAAATTTGGATTAGAAAATAAAATGAATTCTATCATGGTAGATTATTTTAGGTGTCAAATAGACGAAATGCTTATATAATATAGAAGAAAACATTTAAAAACATAAATTAAAACATGCAAATATATTACAATACTAAAACACAACTTAAAACTACTAGAGTGTTAAACTAGAAAACCATAAAGTAAGTTAAACTAATTTAAACTAATTTTTTAAACTAAGTTATTTTAATTTATTGTAACTTATACTAACGCATCGCATTACTTTTATTAATTTTTTATTCCTTCTTTCTACCAACATAGTTATCTAATTTTCACCACTTGACGATCCTCCCGAATATCGATCGTAAAAGCCCAACACGAGGAATACGAAATGAAAATATTCATCCGTCGCTCTTTCCGAACCCTTGCCAAACGAACACATAACCTAGAAATCAACCATCCAAATGGTAAAGGATGATAATTCGTCTTCTCCCGAACGCAAAACTCACAAATTGATTTCAATCAAGACTTCCCAATCTATAACAAATTCCAGAGTAATCGATATGTAAGATCAATTCATCATCACTAACTTCCGAGAAATTAACAGTTGGATAAACACGTGAATTGATGAATCGTGAGGAGAAATTATATCAATGGAAGCTTATTATTATTCTCGTGAGGAGATAAATATAATCTCATAATCGGAGGAGTGCAGTCACGGGATCATGGTGGCATATTCCTGTGATTGATTTATCGAATATAATTATTCTGTGTTTTGACGGCCCAATTGATCCCAGTAGAGTAGACTTAATTTTAGTTTACAATTCTTAAACTAAACTTATATAGTGGTGTTAAACTTGAATTAATAAATTTCATTTTATTTACAGGATTATGTCCCTTACTAAATTGCTTAAAAATTAATATTTGACTAGTATTGACTTCGTTAAAAAATGGAAAGTAACTAGGACGTTGCACTAGTTAATCAATAATGCAATTATTTTTCGAAAGAGATATTTTCTCTTAAGCCTTTTAAAACCAGAGTGACATGTTGGTATGTCACTAGTGTCATTCGTGTCAAACGGGAGACAAACTTAGTTTGATCAAAGGTGATTTCGGACTACGAAATTCTTCTAGTGAATTTTGAGTGTGTAGTGATTACACGAGTAATTTTCTAATTGAAAAATCGGAAAATCATTAAGTGTCGCTAGTTGACGATATTTGGAATCGATGAACTAGTAGAGCTTTATGATTTGTTGTTTTTCTAGAACACTAGAAAAGTGTAATCGATCGACACACACGAATCGCTCTAATTGAAAAACTCGAAAGTCATGAAATGTTGCTAGTTGGACGATATTTGGAATCGGCGAACTAGTGGGAGTTCTATGATTTGTTGTTTTTCCGAAACATTGGAACTATGTACGAAAGATTTTCTAAATCGAAAATCGGAAAATCATAAAATAAAGCATTGCTCGCTAGACGGTATTTGGAACCGATAAACTAGTGAGAGCTTTAAATGTTATGATTTGTTTTTTTTTTTTCTGTATATTAAAAATCCGAGAAGTCCCGACGAGTAACACTCGAATAGACATCCCACGGTTCAAGAGTAGTGTCTACTCAAACGAATCGTTCAAGATCGCTTTCCATTCACGGAAAGTCAAGAATGGGAGAAAATGTCTCAAAATGTTAGTCATCTAAACTGAAAACTATAAGGTCGAACCGAAAATTAATTAATCAAAATCATAGGATAAGGATAAGTTGATTTTGGATCACCAACCTATGAATCCTTGGTGATTTTCTCTGAGCTAAGTTATTTGGAAGAACAAGGTAGCAAATAAGATTTAACGATTAAAGGAGTAAACAACGGGCGCTTAATTTTAGCTAGAATAGTGGGAGTGATATGAGGAAATGAATCTCGATTCAATCCTTGGATATCGCGGAAAATTTACTTTCGGTTTAAGATTCGTTGAACGAATGGATTTACCTTCTATTCGATAATTTGTTTGTCGATAGAAATTGAATATACCATTTGTAGTACGAATCCAAGACTCGACTTTTGTTTGATAAAGTCAAAACCACTTAGAATCAATTAAATATGTATATAAAACACATTTTAAGAACTATTAAAAGCAATTGGTTTCTATATTTAGATAAACGCCTTTCATATTCCATAGTTAGTGCATAGTCGCTAAAAGACAAGACTCAAGACCGCCTCAGGTGATTCCTTTCTCCCACCTGCTTATATTGTCTCAAAGGTTCAATGACTAAGTTTCCTTTCCATCGAACGGATAATGGTTATAAAGAAGTAACATAGCTTGTTCATGACGACCTTTGGGGTCTGATGAAAGATACAAGCTAGTAGGAGCTTCCGAGTAGTGACTTCTTGTCTGATAACTATTCAAACACTCCGGTAAGTTTATCTGAAATATTTTGAGGTTTCTCTGTTTTCAACAGAGACAGAGTATTCTATATTCGGAATAGGCCATTCATAGTCCTCTAGACTCGATGCTCACCAAATTTCATAAAGAAATGTTTTCACCAAGGAGAAACCGCTTAAATTGCCTTACATAGTTTTAGATGTGCTACAATACACGCTTAACTCAATAAAGATATTGAAGTAAATAACGGTTTACAATGAAATGTAAACCGAGAAGTCTACCTACAATATGATTTAGAATTTGCGTATAAGTGTGGATTCGGTTCACCCCACTTCCATAAATATAAGCATTTAGCACACGGTGCTTGAAGGTATGACTCGAATTTCACGATACGCTCACAATGACCATTCGTGATATATCTTTTAAGCTATTGTGTATAAAGGTTAGATATAGGATTCTTGAAATCGGAAGTGATAGTTATACCGTTGTATCTTTCCGATAGATTCCATGAACAAAGAAAAAACCTTGAACCTCAAAGTACATTTACTCAAGGTAGTTACTAACTCGATTAAAATCGCACTCACATCCAACATCGGTTGTTGGTGATAACACTAAATACTACTAAACTAGATAAGAATTTCGATCCACCCAAGAAGTATCGGGAGTATGGTTTATCCATTACCCATTACGGGTTCTACGGACTTTGTAGTCCGAGGATCGATTGATGACCTATGGCTCTTTTGTGAGCAAAGATAGATTCTCGATAATAGAGGTTGGTTTAATAGCCATAACCCTCGTGAATGGAGTTCGCACTCCAATAATGTTCATACTTTAGTAAACCACCCGAGCATCTCAGCCTAGTGGGAGTAATTGATTTACACGGAAAAGAGTAGAATGAATAGGAAAGTTTATCTTCAGAGCAAAGCTTGAGTGGTCTAGGGTAATTCCTCTAAGAAGTGTAGAGTTAATCGCACTTCGACTCTCTTACCACTTAGTATTGCATGATTTCATTCAAAATCAAAATATAAGGGTGATTCCCAAGACTTTCTTGCCAAACAAACGGAGTCCTGATTCATTCAAAATGTATGGTATTGTCTTATGAACTTATGACAGATGACCGCACAAGGCTTATGTCCTTTGTGGATAAACAAAGAAACCTCTCGGTCATTGGAAGTCATATATTTCTACAATATATGGATTTGACCGTAATATTGATAAGTCCTTTGTAGATCGGATATCAATTTTAGTACAAGAGTGAAAATATACATATATTAGTGTTTGTGAAGGATAACACCGCACTACTTGAATCAACACGGGTGTGTTATCCAAGTCGACCGACAATACCACAATTTTCTACAACAGAGATTTGGACAACATCCTAAAGAGTTTGACTCGGTCAAATTCATTAGAATCACCACCGGTTTCCCATCCATCTTATTGGTTAAGATGATGCATCCGTATGCAACATTCAACGAGGAAGTTCTACCCTATGCCTCAGAATGACTCTCTAAATCTTCGTGATCAAGAGAAATGGGATAGATTCTCTTCTAGTAAGAGATGGTCGTTATTGAACGCCAACTTTGATCGAATCTTAGATTCAATGTTAACAAAGCAAGTTTAGTATGTCCTTTAGTATCTTGAAGAGAACAAGGAATAATATGCGACATATTCATGTGTGAACTTGGATATATATGACACAATCGATTTTGATTTTAAGTCGATTGAGGATGATCGTTAAGCTCGATCTCGGCCTGTTTACTCTTGTGTTGAAGCTATTGCTTGAAAGAATCTAGCAACGCCAACTTGACTTTAACTAGTTGGGTGATTAATGCTTTTGTAGTAGCTGAGAGGCGATATAGCTTAAGGATTTCCTTTTCATATCCGGGAGTGATTCTAGATTTGGAAGCCGATACCACATCATTGTGCAAACGATGAAAGGGGTAGCTTATAAGGTTTTCTCAAATCACTAGAGGTCAAAAGCATATCGGGAAAGTACCTCATGATTAGATGGACCGCAACATTTCAATTCTACGGATCGCCTCGAGCCGATTAACCCGACTAATCATTAAGACCCATGATATTTAGATGTAGTACTCCCGAGTCACCGACCTATCCTACGACGGCACACTGGAGTGTACTTTGTCATCCGAAATGGTTATGATATGCTTAATGGGTACTAGAATACGGATGGGTCTACATTGCTTTGTGAGCAAGAGAGAGATGTAGTTTGTTGTAGTTTAAATAATAGGTGTGCTCTAAAACAATTAATCACATGCTTTCGCAAGTGAGATTGTTAGTGTGATGCCCGAAAGACAATTTTGTAATTGTTTTATTTAATAAATGAAATGATATTATTATTCATATTTATTATTCTCATATTCACCGATGTGACAATAGTATTTACACTACAGTAAAACCCTAAAGAATATCATTTATGTAATCACTTAACTCAAAGTGTAATGGAATATACACGGGAGGATTGAGTTAGTGAAGATGTACTTAAAATACAATTAGCCCGTAGAGTGAAGTTAATCGAGAGTATCGGGTCTCTCCTTTAACGTGCTATTAATGCACCTGCACACAATAGTGTGATTGTCTTATCCGACTTTCGGTTAAGAGAACCTAGCGGGCATTTATATATGATAGATATATCATATAGTATCGGACCGATTTGATTGTGAGTTCAAGATATAATTCCGTAATCGAGAAGTCTTATCGAATCAATCGATGATCATATTTATGGATATATCTTAATCCCGAGGTGATCACACCAACCGCTTGAATCGCATGAGGTTTGACTTGACGGTTAAGGATTACACTGAGTCTGGGATTTGAATTACCCCATCTTGGCATTGTTCCGGATTGAGTGAGTAGTCTGTGTTATCACAGATACGGAATCCATTCCTTTCATTTATGGAAGTAGATAGACAGTTCCCTTATTTGTTAATCCTAGAAACTGATCGATCGCGCGAGTTCATATTACATTGATTAGCTACCAGTGAGTTGTATGAATTAATTAATCACTATGGGGTTAATGGTAAATAATGATAAGAGGTTCTAAAAAGGGTTAACGGTAACTTCCCGATTTAGAATGAATAAATGCATGAGGATTAATCCATATGTAATGATTATATCAATGGAAGCTTATTATTATTCTCGTGAGAGATAAATATAATCTCATAATCGATGAGTGCAAATACGGGATTACGGTGGCATATTTCTATGATTGATTTATCGAATATAATTATTCTATTCGTAAGATAATTATTTATTTGATTTATCGGAGTCACGATTATTAGTCCATGGTCCCCGACGTGCCTCCAATATAGCATAGCTATTCTCGGACGTCGAATCCTAATAATATTAATTTAGTTCTTATTAGAATTTAATTAAAACGATATGTGAATTAATTATTTAGTGAACTATTAAATTAGTTGGACTAAATAATTAAATATGTGAAAAAGGCATTTTTCATAATCTTGACAAAATTAGTGTTATAGCCGAAAATTAACATTGACTAGGTCAATGATGGAAATTTCGGCCTACACATGTTTAGAAACAAGAAATTGATTTTCTCATGATTAATAAGATGCCAGATAAAATATTTATTGATAAATATTTATGGTAAGAAATAAAGATAAATATTATTCTAGATTTGTTCTAGAATTTTATGAGATTATTTTTATTTATTGGATTTATTTTATTTGCAAAATAAAATCCTTGGAGGACAATGATTACTCTCCTATATAAAGAGAGTTCTCCCAAGCCTTACACACAATGTAAATTTTGACTTCTACCTCTTAAAGAGGAGAAGGAAAATTTCAGCCAAGGGGAGATAAGGGGAAAATCTTGGAGGTTTTTCCGGGTAGCATATCGGATGGGTTCGAGTCGAGAATTTCCTTCCACCGGGAGTTGCTTGGATCACACGACGGAAGATCGTGGTGTTCTTCACACCTTGTCTGCTCTTTCTATCATGTTCTTCAACTTGGATTTTGAGATCCAAGAGGTATGTTCTACAACCCCTTGTGATGCATCTAGTTATTTTATTACGTGTAATTTGATAGATCTAGATCCTTAAATCGCTCTCCGCACATGGATGGTATTACTAACAAGATCTACCATCATGTACTTCATGAAATTACCAACTAGAAACTTTTTAGCAGATGCATCTTTATTTAAGTATTTAGTTTCTAGTGCATCCCATAATTCTTTTGCAGATGCAAAGTTTTGATAAATATCAAACAAATGAATCGACATACCATTTACAATGTGACCACGATGTATGTAGTCATCATTTTCTCATTTGTTTCGCTTTCAGTAATTCCTCCAACGGTGCATCATCATCGACTTCGTATCTCAAGCATAAGAACATATACCACTTTCAATATAGTGAGAAGGAAATGCATCTTCCTTTGCCACCTCCGAAATCAACGCCTTCAAACTTGTCTAGTTTCCTAAATTCATCATCAAATCCTTTGCATTCACTATTGTGATCTTAAAAATAATTTAAGAAGAATGTTGTAGTTTGAGGGTATGAAGATTGATCACCAATGTCTTTATTCCTGCAAATATAAGATGTTCAGATCTCCTCACAGCTTCACGATAAATCGTTGTCCTTCTTAAATTATTCGACCCTATACTTTGTCCCGGGTATCACGAATATTTAAGTGAGATATAAACTGAGAGTTTTTTCTTTAAGTCTGGACAAAAGATCTTAAAGAGCACTTGGGATGTGTTTTGTATATATGACAAGAGCAAAGATGCTTACAATTGTTATTCTTATGTTTCAACCTTGTAACTTTGCTTTATATAGCACTTAGATGTCTGAAAATAAACAATAAGTTCGTAGTTAAGTGTCACACCCCAAAGGAAAAGGTTGTAACCACTTAAAAAGACCAAGAGACACAAAAAAACAGCTGACCACATGTCAAGTTACAGCGGCGCCCGTGAAGCTCCAAAACTAAAAGATCCTGATCAACTTTCAGCCTTGCTGAATCCCCACAAGCGGCCGCCTAGCCCACAGGCTGGCGACTGTGACACTGATTTTTCCAAAAACCGTTTGTCTGCTTGTTTTATGAACTCTACATGCTTATTTTCCATCCATACACTCGTAAACACTTATATAAGCGTGCACTCCGCACCTCTATACTTATAATATAGCGCTACGAGCATAATCATCTTTGTACTAAACCCCGATAACCTCAATGGCTTGTGATTATATTTAAATCACCAACACTAATCGTTGTCGGTAGTCGCCTGACAAAGTTAATAGCAGTGAGTTAGCGCCAATACCGCAATTCTAGTTCTTTATGCATATGGGCTATTCGACCAAGTAATGAGGGTAGTCATGATAGATTATCTAATACCATGGTCGGAGTAGATATTGTTAGAATTGCACCCGTAGCTTTAAAACTAAATAAAAGCTCGCTTCGATTAGTTTAAGGAAATTATGTGGGGAAGTAAACATAAGGATTAACTAATCCAAATTAGTAGATCGGTAGGAAGAGGGGAGGAATACCACGCTTCAGATATGTTTATTGTTTGTCAATGACCACTTATACGTGTCTTCTTAATTAAGATTAAGATCGTTTATACTTAAGTTGAATTGTCTCTGTGGGATCGAACTTGATTCGCCCTTACTATAATACGATTGTCCTAGTATTCTTTCTAGTAATATCGACGTTAGTGACATACACGTGATCAACGATCAGACGAGCATCTCTGTGCATCACCATTCACCGAACACATTGATAGCTATCCCCGACCAGCCGGTTTCAAAATTCCAAAGATCGAGTCGTATGATGGATCTAAGGATCCTTACGACCACATGCACCAATACCTATCTCATATAAATCTGTACAACGCCTCAGATGAGATGAAGTTTAAACCTTTCCTAGCACTACTAACAGGAAGAGCCAGAGAATGGTTCAATTATATTCCTCCTGCATCGATCTCGACTTCAAACTTTGACTCGAAGTTTGTCCATGCCTTCATCACACCGCCCTTTCAGAGAAATCGACTCACCGCTAACCTTGAAGCGAAAGCATGATGAGTCCGTTTTTCACTTTATAAAGCGCTTTATCGAAGAATCCGCACAAAAAGGGATGCAGATGATCGACTGCTGGTCGCCTCTTTCGTGGCAGGTCCGCAAGAGGGACGGCTGTACGCCAAGCTGAATAGTAAACTTCCTTCGACGATGGAAGAATGTCTAGATGTAGCCTACAAGCATTGCCAAGGTGAAGGGGCAAATAGTCTCAATAGAGAAATGGAATGAGGTGATGTAAAGAAAAGCAAGCCTGAAGTCAAGTCAGACAAGAAAAGAAAGTAGGTGTGGGACCGGGTAACTGCACCCATCTCAGATCGGCTGGGTAAGAAGGGAAATCTGCAGGACATAGACTTCATTCCTTTGAATAGATCTCGTGAGCAGGTCCTCGCAATCATGGAAAGAATGGGCATAAGTTCCACCACCAATGAGGGGACCTAGAGAGAAGAGAGACCCTAACAAGTTCTGCAAATATCACAAGTATGTTGGTCATGATTCATAGCAATGTCGGGATCTGATCAGAGATATTGATGCAGCAGTGATGGAAGGAAAGCTAGATGAGGTCGTTGATCGGTCTCATCAGGCCGAACCGCGTGGTCGATGTAAGTTCAAGCATAGAAATAACTACAAAGCGATGTAGATAATAGAGATGAGTTTTGAAGAAGAAGAGACCACTCATCGACTCGATGGTCGCTTGATAACCGCCTCTATGAATACAATCAATATGATCTCGTGGGGGCAAACAACCCGAGCAGCAGACTGAGATACAGTGCAAGAAGAGTGTGCCCACCGCCCCTACTCAATCGATAAGGGGCAAAGGCTAATGGAGAAGTGACTTACGGTCCAAAATACTCCTCCCTTTAGTAATCAATAATGAGGTGTTAGTGATGTAAGCCGTGATCAAAGATGAATCTGACGGCTTAACATGCATGTACACCGGCAAAGGCTGTGAATCTTCTCTATTACAATGTTTTTAGAGCTATGGGATTGAAAGATGCTGAACTCACCCCTGTTTCAGCTCCTTTATTTGGATTTTCCGGACCTCCAGTACACCCACTGGGCATGATAAAGCTCCCAAGTACTTTTGGGGAAGGAACCAAGGGTAGGACCCTAATGGTGAACTATGTGGTGGTAAAAGCACCCTCAGCATACAATGTAATCATGGGAAGACCAAAGACTTATCGATCTTCGAGTCAGAATCTCACCAACTCATGTTAGTATGAAGTTCTTACGGGAGAAGGTTCTACTAGAATCAAAGGTGATGTGCAGATAAACCATGAGCTATTACACATCAACAAAGAAATGGAAAATGATGGTTCAAGAAGTGAGCATCGAAGAATTTCTTCCGTGAGGATGAAGAAAGTCGGTCATCGGAAGATCGATGTAGGTCGTTTCGTCAGGACGAGCAGTGCTCATTCAACAGCTTAGTGTGGGGACATGGATTCCAGCCTTCCCATAACGAATCTCTGTAAATCTTTTGAAAGAATTCAGGGACGGTTTGGATGGAAAACATCGACATGCCAGGGTTATCTCCGATCTAACAAATACACATGTTGAATATAGACCCAACAACAGAGACATGTTCGGCAAAAGAAAAGACACTTTGCCTCCGAGCTTATCTCGCAATTAAGCAAGAAGTGACCAAATTGTTGCAGCCAACATCATTAAAGAAGTCGATATCCGTAATGGTTAGCTAACCCAGATTGGTCAAGCCGATGGGAGTTGGAGGATGTGTGTTGACTTCATCAATCTCAACAAAGCATTTCCAAAGGATTGTTATGTCCTACCCAAGATTGATCGTCTAGTGGACTCAACTGTGGGGTTTGAAGTGCTTGCATTTTTAGATGCTTATTAGGGATATCATCAGATCATGATGGATCCCTAAGATGTGGAGAAAACCTCCTTCATAATAGAGTTTGGGACATACTGCTACGTCACTATGCCTTTTGGCCTTAAAAATGCCGGAGCAACATATTAGCGAGCTGTAAATAACATTTTTGCCAGTAGATCAGGAGATGCATGGAGGTGTATGTGGATGATATCCTAATCAAGAGCAGGTCTCTTGATCAATAATTGATGGATGTCAGAGAGGTATTCGAAGTTCTAAGGAGAACTCAAATGAAGCTTAACCCCAAAAAAATGCACATTTAGGGTTAGATCGGGCAAATTCCTAGGATACATGATATCCAAAGATGGGATTAGAGCCAATCCAGATAAGTTACATGCCTTGAAAGAAATGCAGGCGCCAAGGAATATTAAGGATATACATCGGCTAACAGGAAGAATAGCAGCATTGAACATGTTTCTTTCCAGATCGGCACAGCGTGCCTTACCCTTTTTCAAAATTTTGAGAAGAGAAAGTCATTTCCAGTAGGACGAAGAAAACCAAAAGGCCTTTGAAGAACTGAAGTTGTACTTAGCCGAAATCCCTATGCTAACAGCTCTTTAGGAAGGAGAGTCCATGTATGTCTACTTGGAAGTATGTGAAGAAGCCTTGAGCGCCATACTGGTTAAAGAACAAGATGGACAACAGATACCAGTTTTCTTTGCGAGCAAAGCACTCCACGGACTAGAGGTTAGATATTCAAACACGGAAAAGTTGGCATGGCATTGGTGCATGCCTTTAGGAAGTTAAGACCCTACTTCCAGGCACATCCGATCATGGTAATAACTGATCAGCCTTTACGGCAAATCTTAAGACGACCAGAACTGCCATCAAAGCATGATATTGATTTTCGTCCCCGAACTACCATCAAACCACAAGCCTTAGAAGACTTCCTTGCGGAAGGGATAGCTATTCACCTGAAAGATGAGCAGCCTAAACATGAAGAGAACAAGTGCAAGTTATATGGTGCGGCAAGCAAAGAAGAGGCAGGGGCAGGTCTCCTGCTCGTCAGCCCAAAAATGATGAATTCCCCTATGCTTTGCGGTTTGGGTTTCAAGCCACTAATAACAAAGCAGAGTATGAAGCCCTAATAACAGGGCTCAAATTAGCAAACAAGCTTGGAGCATATAGTCTTCAAGTTTACAGTGATTCACAGCTCGTTGTAAACCACATAAATAGAGAGTATGAAGCTAAAGAGGAGCCTATGAAGAAGTACTTAACAGTGGCTCGATCTATGCTGGAAAAATTTCAACAGGTCCAGGTCGACCGGATACCCCGAACAGAGAACAGGAGAGCGGACGCATTATAAAAACCGGGTCAAACTTTGTGTCGATAGAGAGTATTGGTGGAACTCCTTAAATAAAGGAGCCACGATCGTAAGATCGCATGTAATTGATCGTATACAAGACAAGACGCGGATGGATCCCATTGTGTCTCGTAGATAAAATCCGCCTCAAGACAAAATTCAAGCTAGAAAGATGAAACTTATCAACAAGATACTCCCTGCTCGAGAACATCCTCTATCATAGGTCGTACATCGCACCATGTCTTAGACGTGCAAAAATTGAAGAAGGGAATTACCTTCTCAAAGAGATACATTTAGAAATTTGCAGAAATCATCCCGGAACATGGACACTAGCAAGAAAGTGCCGCTATTTGGTTATTATTGGCCCTTAATGTTACAAGATGCCAAAGATTTGGTGGAAAATGCAAGTCGTGCAAGTGCATGATAATCATTACATCACCATCTCAAGATATGGTTCCTGTGGTTTCCATGGCCGCTCGATCCGTGGGGGGGTAGATCTAGTAGGACCACTCCCACGAGCTCCCGACAATGTCTGATTTCTGATAGTAGCAGTAGACTATTTCACCAAGTGTGTTGAAGCTGAACCATTGACAACCATAACTCAGAAGCAATAAATACATAAATTTCTATCAAGAACATAGGTGCATGTATGAAATCCCTAAGACTTTAATTTCGCATAATGGAACTCAGTCAAGACAAATCACAAAGAATGGTGTACCGAACTACACATAACTCAATACTTCACTTCGGTTGGTCATCCCTAAGCTAACGGGCAGGTCGAAGAGACCAACGGATAGATTAAAATTGGGTTAAAGAAACGTCCCGAAGAGGATGTAGAGAATTGGACCGAGCATTTGCTCAATATATTGTGGGCGTATAGAACAACACCCAACTCGGCCACTGGGGAAACTCCATTCAGCCTAGCATATGGGTGCGAGGCAGTAATTCCGGCCAAGGTCGGTCTGCCATCTCCACGAGTAGCACTCTTCTCTGAAGAACAATAGTTAACTGAGCTCTGGCATTCGAAAGACGACCTAGAAGAAGCTCGGAACGTGGCCTTCATTAGAATGGCCAAGTATAAACATCGTATATATCTGTACTACAACTCCCGGGTTAAGCACTCATATTTTAAAGAGGGAGATCTAGTGATCAGAAAGATTGAGGTCAGCAGACAAGGACCTTAGGGAAAACTTGACCCGAACTGGGAAAGCCATTACAAAGTGGTCAAGGTGCATGGAAAAGGAGTATATCAGCTGGCTGATGCAAATGGCAGGACCGTACCATGCAGCTGGAATGCCATCAACTTAAGGAAATTTTATGTCTAGGACAAGTTGCAGACTTTACTTATGCATTATTTATGTTTTGAATTTTATGCCTCAATAAGATCTAATCAAACATCAATTATATAAATTATTATTTTGCACACGTTCATCATTGATTTTATATTATTGATTAATGTTTGCAAAGACAAACTTCACAAGTCTGGCAGATGTACTCATCGAATCGAAATGCAGTCGACTCGGAAAAGTTTGCAAATGACAACTTCACAAGTCCGCAGATGTATTTATCGAATCGAAAGCCGCAGCCGCACTCAAAAAGTTCGCAAAGGACAAACTTCACAAGTCTACAGATGCATTTACTGTAATCGAAGCCGCAGTCGACTCGTAAAAGTTTGCAAATGACAAACTTCACAAGTCTGCAGGATAGACGATCAAAACCGAGATGCAGGTCAGACTCAGAAAAGTTTGCCAAAGCAAGGTTCATAAGTCCGGCAGGATAAAAATACGAACCGAAATGCAGCGCATCGTGAGGTTGGCGAAAAACCAAATTTAATCGCAGCGCATTTATCGAATCGATGTACACTCGTAATCGAGATGCATTATAAACTCGAAAATTTGAAATAATCAAACTTTCTAAGTCTGTAGGACAGATGATCAAACTAACACTAAAGTACATCATTCAAAAAGCAAAGCTTGCAAATGATGTACTTCAGGGGGAAAATGACCCTAAGTTATAATCGAAAAGTTATAATCGAAATGAAAAAACAAGGGCTAAAACAAAGCCAAAAAAAAGATATAAAAGGATAAAAGCCAAAGAAAATAATTACAGAACATATGTCTAAAAGGCATGTATTTTCAAAACAAAAGGCAATAGAAAAAGTTGGAAATTATTACAAATTTTTCAAAAAAAAAAGTCACAAGCCTAAGACTCAGTAGAAGGATTTTGCTGAGAAGGCTAACCGAGAGAAGCATCGTATAGTCCGAGCAGTAAGATGTACCGCTTGACGAGTCCGCAGTGTCCATGCCATACTTAGTCGCCTCGATCTTCACCAAATTAAATTCTCCAAGTGTAGCTTCATAGACATTGTTGCCTTTAGGCTTGCGAATTCCCCCATGGGGAGGAGTCTCAATGACAAGCTCGGGACATTGCTTCTTGGCTTGATTCACACCCAGAGTGTACCCATGATTCTAGATTTGGCCAAGCAAGACTTTCAAGGCCCCTGTAAAATGAGCAGAGCTCTTATAGTCGTGAATAGCTTGGGCGATCTGCACAAGTATCGTAGCCTTAAGTCCTTCATGTTCAGTTTGGAGCTGTACCATGGCCTCCTATCGCTTTGAGATCCGCCTGCATGATCAACACTAAGTCCTTAGTTCTTGCAAATACCGGCCGGGCCGTAAGGATCTTATTCAGATCAGCGATCTGCTGATCCTGGACAGAGACTCGTCCTTATGTTTTTTACGGCTGGCTGAGAGGTCAGCAATCCATTTCTTTAAAGAAATCTTCTGGGAAGATAAGCTGTTAAGTCTATTCAGAACTTCCTTCCCAGCCTTGACAACCTGGCAGAACACTAAAAGGGTCAGTATGATAAAAAGATAATGACAAAATAAAGTAACAGATACAAAAGCAAGAAAAGCATACCATAATGGCCAGATCCTTGTCCGCGCTTTGACATGAAACCAAAGATTTTGAGGATGGAGCCCCTCCAGATCGTGAATATCTTGATCACCTCGATCGATGATGGTTCCTCATTCTCCCGTGATTGAGAGCGACTTGAAGTTGTCCCTCCGCCATAGTAGGCTCGGGATCATCTAGACGATCAGCTCTCTTCCTTTAGTCCTCAGCACGCTGCGAGCAAATTGCTCATCATGCCAAGACTTTCATTAGTATCAATATTCTCAAGTTTGGCCTCAGGGTTCACCAAGGGAACCTCCACGCCGCCACCAGCCCTAGAAGCATATAGGTTTACAACTTGCTCATTCTGTTCAGCAGCAACCACCTCCTCCTCAAAAGCTTCATCAAACATAGCTACAAAGTCAGCCACTGGCACAGTAAGAGAAAGAAAGGTTAGTACGAACATGCAGAAATATACAACGTATGCATATTAAATGATGAGTAAAGGAAACAAAGACAAGGATAAGTTCCTACAGTTGTCATACTCCACTCGAGTAAGCCTCAGGTATATAAGGCTCAGGCCCGGAGTCAACCAGGCGAGATTCCTCAATCAGTTCGGAGTGCCACTCTTCATGGTCCAGAGAGACACCCGATTCGGCAATGTCCTCCAACAGACGCCACTAACCCTAGCGGGCATACATCACCGGAAGTTGATGATAGCTCCAACCACCCGGGCTCAGGGTGATAAAAAGAAGTGCGCTTCCACTCATGAATAAAGTTTTTCCTTTGAAATGATCGGATCCACCTTTGGTGGTCCTGCTCAAGCGAAAATAATACCACCCGCCGGTTCCTAACCTTCTTATGTTGGTAGAAGGTCCTAAAAAAATCTACGGAGAACTCAGTGTCTATACATCTGCACCAGATCACGAAACAAATAATGGTCCGAACCCCATTGGGGCGATTTGGGCAGATCCCAGTTGGTAATGTCTCAGAACGGCCAAAAAGGCCGGACATAATGGGACCCTAAGGCCACAAGGGAACCGCCTCCTTACACGGTACAATACCCCTCGTGAGGTCACGAGCATACAAGTTCGCACTCTCAGAAGACAGGGAGATTATTGGTCCATATCAATGTTGTATTGATTACAAATCTGGAGGATATCATCCTGTTTAAGTTTGGATGTAACCCCGAAACAACCTATGGCTGACCTAGCAGTCATGTGTGCTCTCATACTCTGGTTCAATGAAGTAAACCCAAAATAGGAACGAGGCCCAGATTTATTACCAGTCAGGGTCTACAATAATCGCTTCGCTTTCTACGGTCGAAACAAGATTGTAAGTGGATCTCTAATTGAACCCTAGACTGATGAACTTCTACCTTAGACTCGGATTGGGATTCAAATTCCCTTTCGATTGAACTACTAGATGTAGTTCTATTCCTCATTAACTGGGAAGAATAAGAAATAAAGAATTAGAGAAGAAGAGGAGAAATACAAACTCAGAGAGAAAAGAAAGTGCTTACTTGAGAAAACGCAAAGTATCTTAAGGATTTGGAGTCTTCAATTTAATAGTGAAAATACGGAGTAGGAACGTCTGAATGAAAAGACAAGGGTTATAACCCCCTAGACGTGTACACGACGCCGCTTATGGAAAGCGGAAAATGCCTCGGTTCCCGGAAAAGCAATAATGACCTACTTAATAGGATGCCATCTGGCAGCTGGTAAATTCAAAACGCGAGGTCGGATAAGTTCGACCAACCAAGATCGGGCGCATATCCGCCGCCTAGAAGCAAGGTCAGATCTTGGGGGATTATGATGATACCCGATCCGAACTACGCAACGTGTCATTCATTTAAGTCACATAATAAATGCCTAGCCTCTAAGTGTAAGGCAGTAAGGGCCAGGAGCCCCGGAGACATACCAGAGTGCAAGTCCCTTACCCCAGGTGGGAGATCGGCAGAAGCTCCTCCTCCAGCCACCATAGGTCGGCCAAGGCTTGGTGAAGAGGAGCTGCCCAGATCGGCCATAGCGGCCACGGGGGCTCGGCGCAGGACGCACAGAGCAACCCCGGCTGTTATTCCACGTGTGGGATAACTAGAGATAAATAAGGAAAGAATCCTAAGTCATAAAGACTGTGATCTTGACATTTAAATATGTCCATGATTATCCTTAAATCATAGGGATTTATGCGTGTATATTCTTAGGGAAATAATATTAATAAAAATAATGTAATTCCTTGCAGGACAAGGAAAGAGATAAATCATCCCCTATATAAATAATCCTAAGGAACTACAAAAGACTTGATTTCAATTAAACTATTGGATACATAGACAACTCAAGAGAAATAACTCGAGGAGAGCTCAGTCTAAAATACACCAAAAACACATCCTCTTAAACACGATTAAGGGTTCAAAGAATTAAAGGTCGTTGTCACAAAGGTAACTGGCCCGGATTAATTGTTAGACGAGATCCAGCATTGTCATCCGCCATTGATTGACCGTCTGTTCAAACGTTTAAAACCAGAGGAATTGTTATGGTACGAGCTCTAAAAAAGGAAACAAAACAGTAAAGTTGCATAAATGAAGGGGATGAGAGGAAGGAGGAGAAGAAGATAGAAACAGAGAGAGAAATTGAAAGAAGGAAATAGCAATTCTCATTCATATCCATTGCAATACACAGATGGGGACTTACATACTGCATCTCCAACTCTCCCCTCAACAAACTAACAAACTGGAAAGAGAATCCAACAACAAACATAAAATGAACGTTATTTAAAATATGAGCCGGGCTGCACTATAAATGGAAACTCAACTCGGTTCATGACAAAAAACAATGAATTATTACATTTTACTAATCAAATTAAAACGGACATTACAAAATTCAAGTTGGGTAAAGTTAAATTTGAAAAGTAATTGCCAAAATTGAAGGCAGTTTTCTGTTTTTAGTTCTGAATCACTGTTAATGGAAACTGATGTCGAATGATCTTCTTGCGTAATCTCTAGTATTGACAAACGGAAACGACGAAAAAAACCAACATGAACGATGTTGATTTGCATGGTTGTCTGATATATGCATTCACCAAAATCTCCTTTAGATCAGTGGCTAATGACACAAGATCCACTGACAAAATGATTTTGTGGTAGGAAAAAACTAAAAAACCCTCCAATTAAGTTGTTTTTAATCACCGTAGGGGGCATTTAATTGATTTATCTTATTAATTTAATAGCCTTTACGCCGATTATACCAAAGGCATCACACCTATCAAATGACGGATCTATGTATATCGGTGGGTTGTCGACCTCGCTGAGATCCAATAATTTTTTAATGTTAAAACGATTTAGTTTTGTAAATAAAAGTTGTAGTTTTATTGTTTAAAAAAATGTAGTTTTACTCCCATTGACACCGTGACACAACTAAATCAATTTCCTGCGCTATTGCTAACACGCACACACACACCAAATTGAAAATCGGTTTTGCTGTCAAACCGACTTTTCCAAGATTGATTTTCACAACACACTTACGGAAAGTCGGTTTATGGCTCTAAAACCGACTTTAAAAAAAAAAACGATCATAGTGTGATGCATGGTGGGTGTTACTATGGTAAATTCGGTATGGTGCAAATAATAACTCGCTTAATTTATTAACAATCTCACTAAATAAATATTTCCAATAGGTGTGATGTATAGTAAATTCGATGCGATGCTAATAATAACTCCTTTAATTTATAATACAATGTGTTAATTGCTTGAAGTTGACCAATGCTTGTTCATTTACTATGGTTATTATATATTTTTTTTTTAATATTTTATTTGTTTATCAACCCATACTTATGAATAATGAAGTAGGTGTTAAGATATCGCAAAAGGATATGTGTCACAATGCCATATTTTGTCTGAGTGTACGATCCGGGTTTGATCGAGAATTGTTCGAGGTATAAAGACGATAATAAGATAGAGAAAGACAAGTTCAATGAGGATCTAGAGGGAAAAAGAGCCTGAAAAACGTATTCATGTAAGTTAAAATATAAGATTCGAAAGAGGTTAAGTGGTCTGAAACTTGATATCCTGAGGACCCTTCAACGCTTAAGTTGGCGTAGAGTTAGGGATAAGAAATGACCATTTAGAAAAGCTGGTCATATGCTTACTTAAGTAGAGTTCAGGTGAAACTTCATGAGTGAGTCAGTTGTACATGTTGTATGATCTATTCTGTTTTTTTGAGCTTTAAGGGCGAGCTGAAACCGAGCTTATTCAACATGAGGTTGCGAATATAAGACTAAATGTGAGGTTGAGCTTTTGCGAATATAACACACAACTAACATGGCATATTCTTTTAATTAGGTGTTTGACTCATATGTTTGATTTAATATTATTCTCACATTTGTGTTACACATTCATTTCATCTCATCCCAAAAGGGCAATCACAAAAGAAGGCAACATAAATTTTGAATAGCTAGCCTTTTTTTCAATGGAATTGAAGTGATATTTTAATTTAATGATACCATATTAAATCTGATGCCACAAAAAAAATGTTCATCTAATACAACATCACAGTGCTATGTTTATTTCACCATGTTTTACTTTGACACCCATGACCCCGTTTCGCGCACATGACCCCATTTCGGAAAGCTCTTGACATGGTCTTCCAGAGGTGGTTCACGGCCGTTTCAAGGTCAAAATCAGCTGTTTTACCTTCAATTTTGGGCGCCAAAGATTTTGCACGTTTTTTTCTTTCATGTTTTGTTATTTTTAAATGCATATTCAATAAAGATCCGATTCTGGATCGTTTAGGAATGTCCATGTTTTCAGCATCTTGATTTTCGTGTTGAATTATTTTCGTAATAACTTTGTAATTTTTCTATTTTTGGCAAGTATTGTAATCGGGCAGCTATAAAATCCAGACTTGTGTGATGATTTAATCAGTCTTGAATAATATACGAATATTTGCCTCTTAGGGCATTTTCTGAAACACTGTATTTTAAGGTGTCAACAGGGCCCATCGACTGGCAATATGAAAGGCAAATGCGAATCCAAAGATTCCGCCGAAACTAAATCTCGTGATTGCGAGACACCTCCACTCCAAACCAAACCTTCCATGTCGCCGCACCGAGTCACCGGGCAATCAAAAACAAAATGAAGATCCTTACAAGAAGCATTGCTACATAACCAATCCGTGAATGCCAAGGAGTAGAAGGCACTGTTATGCTCATTGGGAATAAAGATCCTACAGATCAATGTAGCAAAGTGACAGTCACGCAAAACATGTAACTGTGTGTTCATCTCTCTTTTCGCTTCCCTGTTTGTTTTTCCCAAAACGCCCGGCGCCACATCATCATAAATTTGTATTACAAGAAAATCTTTTCTTAGGAACAATGTTATATCCACATTTCTCTTGAAATCCGCTTGAAAGAAAATACGATGAAACTCTATCATACTAAGTTCTAGGGGTTTGTTTCAAGCTGTTTACATTGGCTCATTTAAAAACGGCGGGAAAAAGAATATTGTGGTGGGCGCAGAGATCCATCACCCTACACACCCACAATGTGCACACGATTTTAGGTAAATAAAGTGATAGTTTTACATTAAATTTAATTTCTACAAAACGTCGAGATAAAATGTTATCGCAACACGCATTTTTTATGTGTAAAATAAATAAAATAAAACAGAAAATAGAAAATTCATAACCACATGATAATGCTTTATGTAGAATTTGTGCTAGCTTACATTATCCATAAACTTAAGAAAGAAAGAAAAACTGATTTCTTGACTATGAAAAAGGAATCATAGTGTAGGAAAGTATCAAAACCATAAATTGCATACCTTAATTTGACTTCTCCATTTTTTTTTCCCACCAAACGAGATATATTCATTAAAAGAATGCATACATTTTATCTTTACGTGTCCTTATTATGATTCCCCAAACTTTTACCGAAGGGTATTTTGTATTTTTGGGAATTATGATTTCTTTTCCTATTAGCTTACTTAATCTTTTTTTTTTCCTCCAATACATCAAAACCGACTTAGGCTCGTAAAAATCCTCGTGAAAGGCCTTCAAAGCTGCCATAGACCTTCCCGCTTTGAGTGTTCAGAGTTTTATAGGAAGGGTGGCATGGTGTACCAAAAGATCCTTTCTGGAAAGCGCATCAATCAACCCGTGTTGACTTTCCTAGCTTGGTGTTGCAGATCAGTGTGTTGGAATCAAAACAGTTTGGGTTGTATAAGTTGTTTAAGATCATCATCTCTTCTTGAAGGTAAGATCCAATCTTTTTGTAATGAGTTCTTGGCTTTGATCTTTGTAAGGTTAGAATCTCGTAGATTTATTTAGATTCATTGTTGTTTTGTAGATTTGCATAAGATTTGGAAGTTAATTGTTGTTAAGTTCGTCGTCTTTAAGGAAAGGAGTTCCTATTATCAAAAAGTTGCATTTTCTAGTTGTTTTGAATGGTGTTTTATGTTAAATCGCATCTAAACTAGACATAATTATGTACACTGTGCATATGTCCAATCAGTATTTTCAAACATTATTCTCGCTTTCTAGTTACTTTTCTATAAATTTTTATGTGTCTTGGTTTTGAGTAGTGAGATATGATGAGAGTTCGATGTTTCTATGCCCTTGTTGTGCTCGTGTAGGTTAGTTAGTGGAAACATGGACATAAGGGCTTTATGTGCTCCTACGCCTTATAGTTAGTAACCTTGAAATATAATGAACGGAGTATCACCTTGTCGGATGTATGATTAGTTATATTAGGCACGCTGCTCTTAAGATGTATTTCAAGAATACTTTGAGTACTCAAGTCCCCAGCTATATGTATTGCTAGTCATATTAGTTGTGTTCCACTCGCCTCATGTCAAGTTCAGTAAAAAAACATGAAATAGAACAAATAATACAAGAACATGGATATCTAAGTAGATAGAAAACATGAACATGAATGACAAGACACACTTGTTATGGTTAGTAGATAAGTAAAATAAGTAAATGTAGTAGCTTATGTAAAATCGATCAAGAGAACACTTAATACGTTAAGTAAGTAATTATTGAAACGAACAAGTACGCCCGTGATGAACTAAATCTAGTTAATATGCATGTTTTCTACGCATGGTTTTAGAGTTGGTTTTCAAATGGTTTTCCTTATATGTCAAGTTGGGTTTTAAAGTAATTTTTCCTTATGTTTACAAGATATGCTTTTTAAAGAATTCTTTAGGTTATGCTTTTAAACTGTTTGTAAACTTGATGAAGTAGATTCATATCATGTCTCACGGTGTCCGACTAAAATAAATCTCTTTTGATATTCTTTCTCCTTACTAAGCTTAACGAATGAGCTTACTCCTTTATTTAGAAAAAAGAAATGCCAAGTTGAAGACGAGTTGGATGATGATCTTGGAGAGCAAGTTTATGATTGAGTTATGGAGTTCTTTTGTTTCAACAATTTTCTTCTTAGTGTTGAAATTGAATAAATGTTAGTAATTATTTACGATTTAATTTGACATCAATAGAATCCGTTGAAATTGGTTAATGAAAGATCCGAAGTGTCAATTTTCCAGTCTTTTGCCCGCTTTTTTTTTTTTTTTTTTTGGGTGCTTTTTTTACTCGATACGATACGGTACTTATACGAGATTTAAAGCTTTACTCTAAATGTTACGTGCCGAAAATTCATTTTCCTGATAAAACTCGATATCCGGTATACTGACGTTACACTTATTCTTTTTCATTAGCCTTTGTTTGATACTTTAGGCTTTATTAAGGCATCTTATGTCACTTATGTCTTATATATATATATATATATATATAGCTCTGATGTAAACTTAATGGCTTATGATTAGGCGCCACTTAACTTATTAGGCCAAAAACACATTTCAACATCGAATTAAGCTTACATATGTTCTTGATTTCTAGTGATCCTTTAATGATACTTTGAAACAAATCTGTTTTAGTACAAAATAAATAACCTTTTGATTTATTTGTAAACCAATTCGAACGTCAAACTCATAAAAACAAAATCCGTTCAATATTTTTTCAAATTTAAAACTACTTTGAATCTGAGCGAGTCAAAATTGTATCTATTAGGTATGTTAATATTTTAACATATCAGCTATTTTCAATTGTCCTGGGCCTGCTGAATATATTATCTTACATTTTAGCATCAAATAATCATATTATAAGCCGACTGTTATTATTCTACGGTTAAGAATGATTGATGATGACTTCTTAACCAAGTAATACCATGCCTTAGTGCACATGGGCTAACCATACGCTCTTTCGTCCTTTTCCGTGGAAAACTAAACAAAACCAACTTGCATTCCCGTAAGACAAAATTTATAATATTGTAGTAAGAATATGTTAAGCGTACGCTATTAAAGATCATAATCAATCTATTTTTTGCGATTACAAATTAATTCAATCTCATCGAAATAATTTACGATAAAACTCAATCTCAAAAGTGAAAAGCAATTTCGACCTCTGCACATTAAGTCAAATTTTTTTTTTTCAAAGTGTAGTATTTGGGTGAATCGGTTATGGTGACATTAATAGTGCCCTTGTCTTAAATGCAATATTTCATTTCATTTTCATCAACTTTCAAATACTAGAGTTATCAATGGTAAAAGTTGATACAAAGGGAATCGCAGGGCCAATGAGGCTTACCTCAATGGTTAAACTCAGGCCCCAACAAGGACATAGTGCAGACAGGCTTAGGGTGGATAAGCTTCACCTAGCTTATTATTTTTGGTGACACCCAAAAATCTAGTATATAATACACCCAACACAATGAGCTTTTCTTAATAAAGTCCACCCGACCACATCGTAATAGCCCACTAGCCCCCCAAAGAAAAATTTCCGGCCCACATGAGGCCTCGTGACCAAGCGGGTCCCGGTTTGAGTCTTCCCTGTGCATGTGTGGGTTATAGTCCTCTCAATGAGTTAAGTTCTGCTTCGTAAAATCGTATGGTCTTCGGCTGGTAGATACTTCTACACCCTCCTCAAACCTCGATTAAAGGAAATGTTGTAAACAAGTGTTGCTTTATAGTGTGGAAACATTTTTGTTTTAGCAAATCCAATATGTATGTATTTTCTTTGATTCAAAGATAAGCCCTCTTTGACTCGGCCACTTCAATGCCAAAGAAGTTATAGAGAGCCTATATCCTTGATATGAAAGGTAGAGTATAAGTCATGGGCGATTTGATCTCTCAAGCCTGATCTTCATAAGTCCGCTGAGTCGAACTGCTGTGTTCTCATCCGGTAGCTATGTTCAGAGTTGGCATCCGGCCGGGCATCAAGTCCGATGTGCTCGCTTAAGTCTCGTATATCCAGCTGAGATGCTTTCACCAAATCTGTGATCACGCCTCACTCGTGCTCACATCGCTCAAGCTCGAAGTCCGACCGTTACATCGTGGTTCTTGTCTCGCTTTTGGAGGATCACATCCGGCGGTATTGACATCTTGTCGGCTAAGGTTAGGTTTCCATGGCTATAAATACCAAAGAATTATCGTGAATAATCAATAATATCTTTGTAAATTTCTCGTGGCATAATAAAACTTTTTTTCTCGTCCATGGATTAGTCTTCACATTCCCGGATATATACCACGTTAAATCTCTCGTATGTTTGTTCTTGTTTGATTGTTTTACGATTATTGCTTCGGTTTATAGGTTCTTCTTGCAATCCATTACAAGAATCAAGTATCAAAGCAAAGATTTACGGGAATCTCTCGCAACTGCTTGAGCAAGATTGATCGTCACCAAAATTGTAATTGACTTTAGGTTTTGGAATCAAGGTTTGTTCTCCGGCAAGAAGGATGTTTGCAATTAACGAAAGATCGACAAGTTTACTGGTGTAAAACAACTTCGCTTTACGCGCATCTAGATGCGGGCCTTCATAAAGCAACGAGGGCTTTGGGCTCCGCTGACTAAAACGGTGGACACCGGGCCCGGCGAGATGTCCAAATTCAGAGTATAAGACACGCTCAACCATCAAGTTGTGTCTATCAGATGATGTTATCACAAAAGTTGCTCCAGAAGATATCATGGTCGAACAATGGTCGAAGCTTGAGAGTTTGTATATGAAAAATCTATAACCAACAAGTTGTTGAAGCAACGACGCTTGTTCGGTTTTTTGAAAGCATGAAGCGGACTCAATCGAAAGATCATCTTGATCACCAACACAATATTGTTGGATTTCGTGAATATTGATGTTAACATCAAGATGATGATGCAATTTTGATTCTACTAGTGTCATTGTCTCAGATCATATGAGAACTTTGTGCAATAATGATTGTTGCGGGATACAATGTTAGAAAATCAATGCGAGAACACAAGCAGAATTAGCGGGCGTGTTCGCCAATACCGCTGATCCACACGAACTCTACTACCGGAATCCTTGCTAGATTGCTATTGAAAAACACAATTTCTAACTCGACTTTTTTCTTCTCTTAAACTCTCCCTAAAAAGCTCCAAATAATTAATAATGCTATTTCAATTGTGATACAAAAGAGCTTGACATCCATTCCTACTTATAATGTAGGTGGCACATCTTTCCTTCCAAAACCCTAGGAGAAGCTTCAAGAGTGAAGCTGGGAGAAAGAGAACATTTTCATGATAAAATGAGGAATTTAGTGAAAAATCTTTAATTGATTTATCTCATTAATATCTAATATCTTATATCAATATATCCAATATATATCATTAATATCTAATATTAAATATATCTATATTATAGGTATATATATATATATATACCGCATGCATATATAAATTTACATATTTATATTAATGCATAATAATATACCACTATGATTAATTAATTTTCCAAATACACACACACACACACACACACACACACACACACTCCACAATATATATATATATATATATATATATATATATATATATATATATATATATATATATATATATATATATATATTGTTGGTGCCACATATATCATATATATTGTGGATATTTAATTAAACTACATAATTAATAGTCGGAGTAATTAAACTACATAATTTTTATCATATATATTGTGGATATTTAATTAAATCACATAATTTTTATTTATTCACAATAAATAAATACCACTATTATTATCAAAAAAATACCACTATAACACTTTATGGTTGGAGTAATCAAATCTTCCACAGCTTTACTTACTGGCTAGATGTTCATATGCACAGTAATTCGACAGCTCCGAATATGTTGGCTGTAATTATAAATACATTTACTAAAATGTTCTTCACACTTAACGATCATAATCAAAGATCTAGCAAAGAGTCATGACTTAAATAATCGGAAGAGTCAAGTGCATTGACTACTACCTTTCACCTAAAATTGTTACCGTGTAAATGGAATCCTTTCACGATATGATATCCATATTCGTGAACTCGAGTGTCAAAACATTAACAATGTATCTTATAATATGTATATTTTAATCTCTCGAAATAACACATTACTTCCGCTTTGCAAAGACTTTCGAGAATAAGACATTCTTTATAAGAAGACTGATTTGGATATTTACTTCTAATATTAGGAAACGCGAATTCCGGACGAGCGTCATAAATTCTACGCATGCTTTAATATCATACCCAAGCACTACCGCATGATCACCCCGTGATTAGGGGAATCCTTAATAGTGTCAAAAAATTACAATCCACACCGTGATGTTATGAACACTCCGCCTATTTATAATTACAAAGTAAGTGGGTCACTTAACGACGCATTCTCTAATACACATCCAAGTACAAACCCAAGTGTCTCTACACTTCAATAGATGAGATATATCACTACCTTCACAAGATAAAGACATCTAATATGTGCTAGTCTAACTGCATTTCAATGTCCCATTTAATAATACATACAACTGTAGATATTTAAGAATCAAACCATTTAAAGTGAGTCGAGATCTCATTAAACATAACTACTATTATGATTTCTCTATCACAGTTTGTCACTATGGACGTTATTATATATGCAATATCATTATTGGTTCGTTAAAAGAACAAATATATAATATCAGAAAAGTCATTTGTTATATTTATAAACATAAAAGCGTTGTGGAAATGATCCGAACCGGTCGGATCCGCCCATGATCGCGTGGCGCGCGCCACCTTGTGATGTTTGGGTCCAAAAATGTAAAAAAAAATAAAAATATTCTATGTATTTTCTACACTATTTAAAATTTTTATGTACTAATATGTACTCATTGACCTGCTAAAATTTTCAAATATTTACCCTTGACCCATAATTATACTTATATTTTTTATATAATGCATTAGAAACATGTAATACAATGTGTCGTTCTCGATTCCTGACCCGTGTCACATAATTCCTGCAGCCGCCCCTGGTCGCGTGTAAGTCGCTTCTACTAGCAAGAGGACTAGGTCAATCGTAGTATACCAAGGACGAGTCAAAGTCGATCCCATATTTGTAATAAAACTACGGGTGCAGTCTCCTAACCTTGTTTACTTCCATTGAAAGGACAATAAACGTCTATTTGCAGTTAACCTCCTTCATTGGTTGTATTAACACACACGCAATAAGTTCTAGAAAGTGCCGGCTCAAGACCGAGAACTTCCTAAGCAGCTATCGTGGATTGACTAGATAGTCCTAGGGATTGAACCAGACTATGTCCTAACTAACACTTCGCTTTATCGCCCTTCATATTAATTTACGATGAAATGCAATTAGTGATCAAAGCTATTAACATGTAAATTAAACATGTCGATCAACATAATCGACGCCAACCACATAATTAGTGGTTTACTAGTATCTCGCAATTGCGATAAAGACCGCCGCAATTGCAAGAGAACGCAACCGCACTTCAGAGCCATATTAACGAATCAATAATAAGGATTAAGTTTCGTTAAATTAATTCATAGTTGATTAGATGCAAGCATAATCTAGATCTATCACGGAAACAAGATCAAATCTAAGTTACAAAATTAAACATCGGAGCAGACATACCATGCCGCAAATCACGCTTCAATTCGCTTCCACACACGATTAGATTGATCCGCCAAGATAATAAACCAAGCTCAATTCAATAATGAAAGACTCATGATTTATTTGCAAGAAAAGAAAAGAAGAAAAGAAGTAAATAAAAGAAGAATTTATAACCAAAAGATTACATTGTATCTAGTTGATGACTAAAGCCTCCTACGAATGAGAGATACAAATTCATAGCCCCGATGCCTTATATATGGGGTGTATAAACCGACCTAAGGGAGAACCTAATCCTTGGAAGACAAGAAAACGCTGTTTCAATTCCGAATTGCAATGGCGTGCCGTGCTCCGCAATTGTGACGGAATTTCCATCTTTTTTCTTTGCAGACTTAACTCGAAGCTTCGAAAACCTAGGCCCGTTATCAATGGGATCGCAATTATAGAGTTGGGCTCGCAATTGCCGGAGCCGACTTCAAATTTGGACCATAACTTGGCCTACGAACTCTGATTTGGGTGATTCAAAGTCTGTTGGAATCCTCGCTTCAAGAACTAAAACTTTTTTGTATAATTCCAAGCCCAATTCATCTTATAAGTATCATGAAACATAGTTGTAAGGTCACCAATCAGATTCTCGTGTCCAATACCCGCCGAAACACTTCAACTTTCAAATCCTTTCGATTTTATCAATTGAATCTCACATTTATACCAAATGATGCTCCAACACTCGCTCTTCACAATAAAACCATAACACACATAGTAGCTTCTATTTCCGCAAATAACGCATAAAATACACGATTAATACGCATAATACCAATTTAGTCACTCCGACGTGGCTTAATCACATTTAGCTAATTAACCCATGATTTCATACATACTATCACCATTGAGAACACAAATCCGGGGTAATTTGATGGTAAAATATGATACCAAGTTGACCATCATCAATCCAACCGGATTGGGTTTAGGGCACTACACTAACAATATCTCACTTGACAAAAAGGCAATCATTTGTACACACAAGACCATAAGAATCTCATGAAATACTCGCAAACCAACTCCAAGCGTAAATAGATCACTTTCATGGGGACTCAAAATATTTTTATATCATGCTCCAAATGGTTAAATCAAATAAAACACCTAAACACATACATGAATCTCTCGATGAGACCCCCGATCCTTGTTTCAAGCAATGAATCCTCCTCTTATGTCACTACTATGTCACCTATACAAAGAAAAGTGGAAAACCATAACATGTTTAGAATTAACCTTTAGATCCATGTACTCGCCTCCCGTGGTGCCTTCTGAGGAAATCACTGCTTTGGCCCAGTTGTGGAATCTACAATAATCTCTTGCTGAGAACATTTTTAGCTCAGCGTATCACAAATTAAAGTGATCAGAAACCCATATTGTATCTCCCACTATCTTTATAAGACTCAGAGTATATATTTGTATATCTGTGTTTATCCAATTTCTAAGTTTCAAGAAACTAAGAACCCATTCTCAACATTTTAAGGACATTCTCGACATTTACCAGAATCTCTTTCATATTTTCTCATGACTCTTCATGCAATATGAACATCTAGTTTAACTCGCAATACTTATGATGGATCTGATTGCAGTAGCATAAGGAATCTTTCATATGTGTTATCTTTCACCTTACCTTCGTGACTAATATCATGTCATAGATAGATCCCAAGAATACCGTCCCAAGAGCAACTCTTTAGTGATTAATGTCGAACTCTTTTAGCATCTTGATCAAATCTATGCTAAACTCTTTAGCATCTCATTTACACAGTGAAATAATTATGCAAAGATCCGAATCTATCACTGTAGATCCTTATTTCCAAAATAAGAACTACCATTCCCAAGAGCTTTCAAAAAAATCTTGAACTACCAAACATTAATTGACTGTAACACAGGGAATTCAATTCCTAAAAGCAATATGCAAAACATACCACACACGGGAAATCATAATACTCTCACTACCCTTCTTGTACACCAGGAACATCTTTACTTTTGATTAAATCAAAATAAAGAATCCATTTACAGAAACTTGTTTGAGTCCTTAAATGGATCTCCTAAACTCACATATCATCACTGTGATGAGAGTCAACCTTATTATGCTCCAATGCATGTTTTAACCCCTGTTTACAATACTTTTGGCTTATTTTGGGTATGTTTAGACCGATAATGGGGTAAAATCACACTAACGTTCACCTAGAGGTAAATCGTCACATAGACGGGAAACCTTGGCATAATTGTATGATTTCGACCCAATTGGAGCCCTATCTTTCTTGCAGAATTATGCTTGGTATGTTGGTTTTCGATTGAGATGTAGGAAACAGGAGTCTTGTGAACCCGGGAGACATGGAAATGCACTTAGAAAGGCGAAATGGAAGCTCGAAAATGGAAGAAATGGAGAAAAATTAAGAATTTAGGATCTGGTCAAGTTTGGCGTGTGCCAAAGAGGTTAAGCGTGTGCTACAAGGAAACAAAATGCCCATTTTTTAAGAATTCAAGTTTGTCGCGCACCAGTGGTTTCAGTGGGCGCTAAGAAGAAACAGGACCAAGCTGCAAGTCTCTGATCATGTTCAAATACAAGGTGGCAAGAAGCTTCAAAGACGCGCCAATATCCTAAAAGAATCGCACCCAAGTTGTTGAACTGGTTAGCGCGCGCCAAAAGGTGATCATCCACAAAGCTCTTATTCTCGCATTTATTCTATAGACTATAGATTGCCATTTGATCGGCATTCATAGATATAAACTTTTATCTAGAAACTTCTTTAGGCAGTTTTTGAGCTTTTGCAACCCTAGATTCACTCCCTATATCATAATCTCTCAAAATAAACATATTTTAGCACATATTTTATCTTTCTAGTTGGATATTTGGCATTGTGGAGTCTTCTTCTTCTTTTCCAAGTGACTATGGGTTTGTATTATTGAAGATTGAAGGGATTCTAATTTTTCTGCATTTTGGTAATTAATTTTATCTTATTTTCAGTTTTTTGGCTTAAATCTCATGCTTGATTCTTGTGTCTTTTACTATAATTAGTAGCTAAATCCTTACATAGCTAAATCATCAGAAGATTGATGAAATTTCTTCTCAAATTGATGAAATTGGGAATGAGTAGTCTTTAATTGTTGTTTTATTAAGGAATTTGTGTCTTAGAACTTGTGTTTATTGCTTGAATTAGATCGCACACCTAGTTAATTGACACACACATCACTTCTATCGATGCATGTTGCGAAGGATGTGGGAAAAAGGTTTCTAGGATTGTTTTGTATGATTGACTAAATTGTTTAGATTTGATTACATAATGAGGTTTATCGGTGTGAAACCGAGCGGCTCTAGTTCTTAATCTTGTTCCGGCCGCTTAAATCCATAAAGGTGGGCCGTTGAACCGACAAAGGGTGTTAGGTTGTTGCATGGCGTCTAACCATTTTAGAGTTTGCACCCACGAATGAGTTGATATAAGCTTGAGTATGGTTGGTTGGTAATGTTCATTCACCAATAATCGATTAGAGGGCAAAGGTAATCTATTGGATCATGGTTTGGCTATGTCATTTTCCTCATCATCTTTAGTTTACATTACGTTTTAGTGTTAATTACAACTTTCTCCCCCTTTGATTAACCTAAACTAAGCTCGAAAACGACTTTGGTACTCGATTGATTCCTCATGAGATCGGCATTGCTTACCACTATAGTGCATCCGACCCGGTACACAGTCGGTTAAAGTTGGATGTTCACTATTTCAGTCATCACATGGTGTCTATGGACATCAAGCCTTTGGCCCAACATCCTCTGCACTATCATATAGTCACGACATGTAGCTATAACAAGTATAATCCGAATAGATTTAAGCATAGCTGGTAGCATAAAGGTATTTCACAAGGTTTGCACAGGACAATCGTAGTATCATCTTAGCTTTATTGGTAATCCTATTACCATCCATGTTTGTCTTTCATATTGACCTATTATACTACACCTTTCAGGACATTACCTTCAAAGTTAGACATACTAAGTTCATAACCGGTTCTTCGGATATTATGAATTGACCATGAATGAAAGAAAATATGAAAAGACTCAATCTTGAAGTCTTTCTTTGTAGGTTTTAAAAACAATTGCAGATCGGCATGTTCCTAATAAAGAAAGCCAAGTGATCAAAAGATTCATTACTCCCATCTCGACTCTATGAAACGTGTTGTCGCAGATTCTAGATCTTGGCACCGCACACACGTCGTAATCTTGGAAGGCTCGACACCGAGTAACCACAAGGTCTTCATCGGAGCGTAACACTCCTAAGGCCCTCCAAAGGGTACTAATCTCGCTTTGTCGGTTGTAACCCTCATAGACCTCAATAAGACGCTGGTCGCGGCGGTATGGAACTTGACCACGCCCCTATTTTGTCGCATTGTATCTTAACTGCGTGACCTTAATCCACAACCGCTGTGAAACATGAAAATTACTCATCGTGAAAAAGAAACTTCCCGCCCCCTTCCCTCACATGAAAAAGAAATTCTGCGCCACAGTGCAGTGCGGTTTTTGTTGATGCGCCTATTTATGTATCCCGCGTGGTTTCAAAGAACCTTAGCAGGGGCGATGGAGTATCGATGGCGTCAGATTTCTCATACGGATTCCGAGGAGTCCGGTCACCCGGTCATATGGAGCGCTCCTACTGGGGGCAATTGGAAATGCAATTCTGATGCTTCTGTCACAGACTTGGGTTCTGGTGTAGGTCTTATATTCAGAGATGCGCTTGGTTCGATTTTTGTCGCTTTTCATTCCACTCGACCCTGGTATAAGTCCGTAGACTCTGAGATGCCGCGATCCTCGATGACAATGGAAGAGACTATTCGCTTGGGACTTTCTCTGCGAGCTTATCTTCGAGACCGACCGCCTCGCCCATGTATTCAAGCCTTACTACGACCGCCGGATGATCTGCTCAGATTCGCTTGTTTAGCGCGAGACGCTTTACGCCTTATCGCCCTTTGTTTCATCATCTTTTTCATTTGTCAAACGACCGTAATTTTCCGCGCATTTGTTGGCTGTATATGGACTAGTCTCACTGGTCGTCTCACGTGGGGCGCTTCTCCTCCTCGTGATGTAATCTCCGCCGCTTATTGTGATTTGGCTTAATAAAATTTCATTTTCCTTCAAATATATATATATATATATATATATATATATATATATATATATATATATATATATATATATATATATATATATATATATATATATATATATATATATATATATATATATATATTAGTTATTATTTATCGGATAAATAATATTATTAATCTGAAAAATACCTTGTCAATTAATAATTAGTGTCAAAAATTTATTATGAAATAGCTCAAGGGTTTACGGTTTAAAACAGGCACCTCGGGCTTGGTATGATGAGCTCAAGGGTTTTCTCTCACCAGCAATTTTAGGAATGCGGATGCTGATTCCTCCTTATTTATTTATAATTCTAGTGGCATATTTATTTATATCTTGGTATATTTGGATGATCTGATTATTACAGGGAATGACTCCAAGGCCCTTGAGACTTTTATCTCTCTTTGGGGCGCAGATTCTCACCAAAGACTTGGGGTCCCTATCGCATTTTCTTGGCATTGAGATCATTTACAACGCCTGTGGTTGTATTTTATCTCAAAAGCGGTATGCCACTGAATTATTGGCTCGTCTTCATATGGATCAGGCAAACTTTGTTCCTACTCCACTGCCTCTTTGATATTTCTGACTCATTGCTAAGTCCTGCACTGTTTGATGATGCCTCGAATATCGTATGGTTATTGGCAGCCTACTGTATTTGTTGTTTGCTAGACCGGATCTTGCCTTTGCTGTCAATAAACTCTTTCAGTTCGTGCAGAGTAACTTCCCCCCACATGAAAAAGAAATTCTGCGCCACAGTTCCTTCTAAATCAGTAAGAACCTCCTGCTAGACTTATAAATGGCCGCCTCATTCACTTTTGATAGGACGACAAAATCCCACCACAACTGACTGTCTCAAACACTTGTCTAAATAGAATAATCATAGGTTCCAGGTTTCAACATTATTTTACAGTTTTTGTTATTTTTGTTTGATTTTTTTTTCTTATGAGTAATATATGTTAATGACTACATATCTTTGATAAATGAAAATATTTTGTCTCTATATATATATATATATATATATATATATATATATATATATATATATATATATATATATATATTACATTAGCTTTTAGGTGCAAAACTTAATACATGTTCATGACTAGATAGATGTACATTATATTTTGGTAAATGATATTATTTTGCATCGGATTTTTTAGGACACGCTAATATATATACAAAAGCACAAGCCACCACCCTGAATAATTTTCTAGCTCCGCCATCGCTTATTATTAGAAATGATAGGGTCGGACATGAACATCCGTTATGACACGACGAGTGACACAACAAACATTTTCACCTTTGATTTATGATGAAATATATACTTATTCATTGTGATGTATACCCTCTATAATCACCTAGTGCTAAAAATGCCAGAAATCATTTCAATATGACACAACCGTTTTGTTTGTAGCATCGCTCAACACATAACCTTGAATCATTTGACCGCTAATGCTAACCTATAAACCAAGTTACCAAGCAAAGTTGTCGGGTCCTTATCATTTATTACAGTACGACTAGGGACCATTAATTTCTCATTCTTTCATTACCAATTACATTCCCAATTGGAATTTGTTTTGGACAGACTCCTTTAAGCAACCCCTAAAAGAAGATACAAAGATTGAAGATCAAGCAAAAATGAGATCAGCCATACTTTACGTACCTCTATCTTTTTTTATTCCTTTACTTACAAAAGCACTCAAATCACTGCTCTTTATTTTATGCATGCTTGGCTAGATGTAGGAACGACCACTTAAAGTAGAGGTTGAGAGCCAACTGTAACAACTACCATGTCAACTAATCTTCACTTTGAATATATGCCCAAAAGGGTTGAATCATTTTTCTGCACCTTCAATTTAAATGTGGTGACCACACATTCATAATTTCTACTGGGATTTCGTATTAATTGTTAGTTTATTTCATACATACAGGAACACAATGCAATTTACAAAACTCGATCTGTTATAAATTAGACATATAACACTATTTTAGGAGACATATATAACATAAATACTAACTGTATAGTTAAAAAAACTAATACTACCAACCACCATAGGGAATTAACCTCTTACCTTCTAGTAGAAATAACATTTGAGACCCAACTTGATAGCTTTCCTCCAAACGGTAACACTACCCGCTAGGTTAGGGAATTGTGAAGGCAGGGTAAGTCATATTTGATTTTTCAATACCCAATTACCCATAGCAAGTAGGATAGGGTGTTGATATGCCAAACCCGGAAAAGAGCCTCCGGATCCAAGTCTGGCCCGCATATAGGCCCAACAACAGATAGGGTCTTCGGCCCAACTAATCTGCCTCTTCATAGGCCGGGTCAATCCGAGTATAATCCCAATCCAGTCCACCTCATGCCCTTACTATTCATATCATTGGCTAGGCGCGCAAAAAAAACTTGCAGTCCGTCAACTCGGACCAAACCTGCTTGACTTGGCAACATAGTTCATCACGTGACGGTTGCCGGCCGGCGAAGAGACCGCATCGGCTATCGTCAAGCTTTCCCAGCAGCATTAAAGTCAATTATGTATTAATTGTATTTAATTATGCCTTAATTATCGTCATAGTAACCGCCGAGTCTAGTCCCTATAAATAACGGCACCAATTCCCCACCTCAGAATGACATCATTTTGTCTTGTCCCTTGTAATCCAAGGGTACGTAGGCAGTCTATCACGATCCAACCATAATTATAAACACCCCACATTTTTTCATATTGATCTTGAGCTTCGCTGCACATTCAATGGAAAATTTTCTCGTTTAATCTAGATATCCACCGCTAAAATCAATTAAACGTGTTTGTAATAACCCCGACGTTATCAGGTGTGAATACATATTTTTACCTGTCATAATGATCAATAATCCATATATATGTCTGTGTACGTATGAGTGTAATTACATATATATATATATATATATATATATATATATATATATATATATATATGTGTGTGTGTGTGTGTGTGTGTGTGTGTGTGTGTATCGTTAGGTGTAGGGCTGAAAAAACAATATTGTAGTCACGGACGGAGTCGAATGTAGAAATGAGGTGGGCTAAGCCAACCCGATTTAAAAAAATTCTACCTGAAAACTCAGTATAAGTCATCAAAACATTTTCATTAAGCCCACTCGACTGTCCGAATATAATCGACTAACCCACCCAAGATACAATTTCTGGCTCTGTCATTGATAGTGTTCTAATAAATAAAAGTAATACATCATGTTAACCATTTAACTTGCTTATTAATATGCATTTAATCTGGCTCCGTTTGGTTTCGGACTGACTGGATCCATTTGGATCCAAGAAAGAGAAAGAATTATAAAATATAGTGAAGTAATGATGATAAAGTTGAAAAGTTGTATTGAAATTTGTGTAGTTAAAGTAATGATTGTTGATTTGAAATATTATATTGAAAAAATAATGGTTAAATAGTGTAATGAGTGTATAAAGTGATGGATTAATATTATTTTATTTGTTGATGTTGATTGATTGATGAAAGAATTTATAATAAAATAATAGAATTAATAAAATAATAATAAATAAGTTAGTGCCAATAAAATATTGGTTTGGGATCCAAATGGATCAACCTAGTCCCAAACCAAACAAGGGCCAGGGGGTTTGTTGTGTGACCATATATAATACGGAATGCATAAGAGTTATGTACGAAGGGTGGTTTTGAGCTTAAGGAGATAATCCTTAAATAATATGTTCATGCTACAATTGACTGAAGTGTGGGATATTGGAGTGAAACCATCATTGGTACCCAAGAACACATGGAGTTGACTGCCCTATCTAGACCTTCTATGTCGGACATCTTAGTAGCATCACTTATATGAAATTTGGTCACATATAATTTGGACCGATTTAGTATGATGATATTGTAGTAAATCGGTGGTGAGAAAATTTAATTGAATCACAACATGACTATTTATGGATCTCAATCTTGATGGGATTATAAACCAATGCCTTTTCAAAGGTGGTGTTTGATGTGGTGTTCAAGTTAGTTCAGTTAATTATAATCTTTCTCAAACGCATCCACATTGGTATCACTGAGGGATCAGTGATTGGGAATGTAAGTCATAACGATGCAATTCATTGCTATTATCGGGAAGAAGCAAGACAAAGCACTTTATTTGTTAATTTTGAAACTAATCGATCGGGTAGAAATTAAGATCTCGATCATGACTATCGATCACTGGTGTTCGAGGAAAAGAGTTCAAATGGTCAATGCCTTGCTTCAGATATGAATTGTCTATGGTTGGTTATGCATAGGTAATCGTTATATCATGAGGCATTAGTTAATTATATGCATGGTGGAGTTTTGTTTTTTAGGGGGAGAGGGGAGGGGATTTTTTTTTTTTTTTAGAGGGCAGGGGAGGGGATTCGTTAATTTATTAGAGGGGGATGAGGATTTGAATCCACGGTTGATACCAACAAGTGCAACAATCCCATATTTTCATAGTTGAGTAATATGCTCTATATATCTGAAAGAGTTGTAGGCTTGGATTTATTGTTGTATAATAGCAGGATTAATAAATTGGGTTAATAAATTAGGTAGTTCAATTGAAAAGTTCAATTGATTACTCCATTTATTGGAGATTCTGATTATAGGCACATAGTCTTCGGTGTGGCTCCAAATACATGCGTTGAAATATTTTCTTGATAATGTACTAATTAAATGGAAAAAATTTCTTCTAAGATAAATTGAATAAATGGAAATTTTGTTTTTTGTTTGTTAAATGGAAATTGAACGCTACAATCCGGATGAGGTTTCCATCTTCTGTATGCTTCTCTGGAATCTATGGAAAGCTCGATGCAGTGCGGTTTTTGATGATGCGCCTATTTATGTATCCCGCGTGGTTTCGGCAACCTTAGCAGGGGCGATGGAGTATCGTATGGCCGTCTGTATTTCTCATACGGATTCCGAGGAGTCTGGTCACCCGGTCATATGGAGCGCTCCTACTGGGGGCAATTGGAAATGCACTTGATGCTTCATCACGCACTCGGGTTACGTGTAGTCTTATATTCGAGATGCGCTTGGTTCGATTATTGCTGCCTTTTCATTCCACCTCGACCCTGGTATAAGTCCAGAGACTCTAGAGATGCCGGCGATCCTGATGACAATGGAAGAGACTATTCGCTTGGGACTTTCTGCAGTTATCTTCGAGACTGACTGTCTGTCATCACTACAAAAAAAATACCTTTTTGCTACACTATAGTTTGCCACGCAACAAAATAAGCGCCGCAAAAAAGGAACCTATTGTTTTCGCGTCACTTTTTTTATCAAAAAATTGCAGTAAAGGTACCTTTTGAGTCGCTCGTAATAAGTGACGCAAAAGGTAACTTTTCGCGCGCTGCTTTTGCTGGAGCGTGGCAAACAAAAGTGTAGCAAAAAGGTATTTTTTTAGTAGTGCATGTATTCAAGCCTTACTACGACCGTCGGATGATCTGTCTGTATTAAGTTGTTTAGCGCGAGACTGACTTACGCTCTTATCGTCCTTTGTTTCATCATCTTTTTCATTTGTCAAACGATCTGTAATTTTCCGGCGCATTTGTTGGCTAGACATACTTACTAGGTCTCACTGGTGCATCTTGTGTGGGCGTTTCCTCATGATGTAATCTCCGCCGTTATTATGGATTTGGCTTAATAAAATTTCATTTTCCTTCAATATATATATATATATATATATATATATATATATATATATATATATATATTATTAGTTATTATTTATCAGATAAATAATATTATTAACTGAAAAATACCTTGTCAATTAATAATTAGTGTCAAAAATTTATTATGAAATAAGAAAAATTGTTACTTAATTTTAAGATGACACGTTGGGGTTTGACATGCTGTATTAGAATTACACCCCTCTCCCAAAAGAGTAAAATGTCTCATCTTAGTACAAAGCATATTTCATTAACCGTCTTCTGAAAAGATTGAAATTTTGGGATGGATTGGAGTGGTGAATCAAGGTCTATTGGTTTGGCTTACACCAGCTTGCATTGAAGAGCAAATTGGAAAATCTTGGTATCCAGTTTGCATTTTCTTATTGGGTAATGAATCTTTAAACACCCGTATGCATTAGATTTTGTTATTTGATTTATACAAATTTTTTTATCTTAAATTATTTTTCTGTTTCCGCTCGTAATTCAGATTAGATCTAAATTTGGATGACATAAATAATAAAACGGACCGTTGTTGCTTTGAATGAGTCATGCTTCTCCGTGTTTGCAGACTGTGTTGTCCGGTCATCATTCCAACATGTGGTACCAAAGCATTATGTTGGATCCAGCTCGAAATCAATGTTGTATATTTCGAAAAATTGAAGAATGAGATTAGATTAAGTAGTTAATCGTAGATCCAGTTTTCGAGATAAAGGATATGATCATTTATATTTAAAAGCTAAGATCGCTTGTATAAACATGTAGATAGTATTTGAGTGCATGTTTAGGAGAGACTTTCTGGTTTTTTTTTTTCCCGTTGTTGAGCCGGAGAAGATATCAATGCCTGGGGGCATAATGAATTTCTCCCCCGGCGTCTTTTCGGCTCACCCAGTAGATTTAGGGTTAGGGTTCCGGCCCGTAGTGATTGTGAAAGGAGGGACAAGGTGTTGAGATGGGCGGATACGTTCATCTCAGACCGACTTCGAGTTTACCTTGCCCTCTTTTTATAGGCGATATTTTCAGAGAACCAAGGTGCTGAGGCGAACGTTAGAGGTTCGACGGATTGCGCTGAGCACGCCGCGGTTCTAAGGGTGAGCACATTCGCTCAAGAAAATACTCGCCAAAACGAGTTCGACTAGAGGGTGAAGGGCTGGTAGAAGGAGAAGGAGAAAACCCCAAGTCATACAGCTGCCGCCTATCTACGGTCATTTAATCAAAGTGACGATTATAAGTTTTCATATTATGACGGGACTAACGGGTCCGGTTACAGAGATCGGTTGGATCGAATATTGCTCCATTTTGATTCAATATGCAGCGGGCTCCGGCCCCTCTTCAATCCATTCTTTGTTGGGTTCATTGAGGTTGTCCATGCCCTGCCGAGCGACCTTGTCCGAGGGGCGGTAAGAATCATTTCAGCATTTATAGCCTTGAATCATTTTCTCGGGTTTAAACCGACCCTCTCGGCCCTTGGCCACTTCAATGTGGTCACATTTCTGATGGGCTTGTGTCGTTGAGAAGCCCGGTGAAGAAGTTGAAGCTCTTTTTCCCTTTGCCGAGCAAGGTGAGGGATTGGAGCGGTCGATATATGCTAGCCGAGTCCCGCGTTGGTTGGCCGTTCCGGCGGCGCAAGTTGAAATCAGCTCGTGTGCCGGATATATTGAAGGCTAAGGACCTACTGGGCCGCGATCATCACTTCAAGGAGAAATGTGAGAGGCTCATTGGTTGGAAAAATGCGAACAAGACCCAGGAAATGTTTTTTAGCTGGCGGCTCCTGGCGACCGGAAGGCACCACAATGCATTGGCCGGGATCTGGGGACCCATAGTGAAGGGAGTGCAACCTTTGGTCGAGATCATCAACGACAATGCTGATCATGACTGGTACGCCTCGTGCCATGAGGGCCAGTTTCCTCTTAGCTGCGAATACTGTTTGGGAGACTGGCGCAATAAGGGCGTCGACCCTGGTAATTGTCCTTCGCCCTTTAATTTTATGTTTCTTGCCCTTTAATTTGCGTTAGAATTTTTGTAAGTATAAAATGCTTTGCTAATAGCGGTAGGGCTTATGTTATTATACTTAGAAATGTTTTAGTTTCTCGCGAACTGACGAACTCGTATTTTTGTAGAACATATGGATGTCATAGTGCTGTGGACTGAGAAGCAAAAGCTAGTGTTTGGAGATTTTTTGCATCAATCATTCAAAACAAAAACAATTTATATAAAACCAATACTTATTATGCAAACTAACTCCTAACCGACCGAATATCGGGTAGTTGATAGTATAGTAGGATGAGTACAGGTATCGATCCACAGGGATATGCTTTTGATGATGTTTTATGGTTTAGATTCAATGGTAAAACGAGCATAGACAGAGAATCGTAAATTGATTCAAAGCTATGAGAGGATCACTTGGACTGAAAGAAAGACGTTTAAATTAACTAAATTAAACGGCGGCTGAAAAGTAAAAACTACAGTTTATGCAATCAAAAACGAGTAATTCGGAAAAAGAGAGGCAAACATTGGTTCAGCAATTTAATCAACAATAAAGGTTCAATTACATTCAACCAAAAGTGTTTTTTCAACAAAGGTGGGTTCACCTTATCAAAAGCAAAACGATTAATTTCTTAACGACGTTTGTATCAATTAACGATCTAGGTGTGCAATCCCTCGATTAACGACCCGAACAATTAATTTAGCAACTTTCGTTATGGGCTAAAAACTAATTGTTCAATCAATTTAGCAAGATGATCTAAATTCATAAACTTTCATTCATGAAGCATCATAAAATCGTTATCTTTCGATGTAAACGAATTGAAACAAATAAAGCAAGCTAAATGATCTAACCTTTGTTGAAGAACACAAGATTAATTATAAGAAAACCAGGATTGTTGATTACAATTGCATCCCCACGTTTGCCAAAAGCTGTTTAGCTATCCATGGAGTGATTGATTACAAAGCTTGAAGAGAAATCCATAAAATCTAGACTAAAAAGTGAATTGAATCTACTTTTGGGAACTGTTTGAGCTCGAGAAATCTCAGATTTTCGATCTGGGAAGAAGATGAAATCTAATAATGTATGTTTCGAGATTACAAGTGACGGCTATTTATAGAAAACCAAAGAACTCTGGTTGGAACGCCGGTTTCATGCATGGAACGCCTGCTCGTGATGGGACGTCGCTTCCATCTCGCTTTTTCTTCATTTCGAGCTTCTGTTGGACTTGAACGCCGGTTTCCTTCATAGAACGCCCGCTCTATCTTCCCTGGCAATCGACTTTCACTGAGATGTAACCGCTTTATCCACTTGTTGATGCACGCTTGATCTCTCCTCTAACAAACTTGAGCTTATCTACAATCCACCTCACCCCTTTGATATTATCTTTATCTATATCATAATTAAGAAAATGCAAAAACATAATATAGCCCAAAATGATATAAAATTTAAAGTAAAACCCAATTTAAAGCCCATTTTGCACTTGATTAATTCGATAGCAACTTTACTCATTAAATTAATTATAAAGCCCAAATCCAATGCAAAATATTAATAATGTGGGGAAATTTATAGGAAATTTATCATAAAAATTCATATAAAATAGCCCTTAACAACTCCCCCACACTTAGCTTTTTGTTCGTCCCAATGAACACTACATAATCAAGACTCGAGACATATAAACATCTTAGCAAATATAAAACATATTCAAGTAGCTTAGAGGTTCACCCAAGTGTGTGTGTGCATAGCCATAATAAATTTCCACTAAATCCACACTTGAAATTGATTCAAGCAAAACTAGCCAACATCCCTTTCCAATTAGAAATCAAAACGATTATCACGAACGCTTCACAGAACATACATATTTGAAAATAGTAGCAGGATGTATTTAAAGATATTTCCGACATACTTAGAGGATAATCCCTTCATCATATCTTTCAGTTTCTACTGGGGATCAAGTATATGGTAACTAAGTCCTTGACTTATTTATAATAACATTTTTTTGATTTTTATATCACTTTTCCATTTTTTTTTTTTTTTGAAACACACATCAGAATAAGCTTTTGCCCGTCATAGTAGAATAGGACATTTCGAGATAATCCCCTACCTTACTCCAATCATGAGGCAGCTTTTCTGACTGTCGTAAGCTCTTGGTCGTCATGGTGGAATAGGACATACGTGGTATACCCGATCGCACTCAAATCATAAACCAGCTCCCGACACACACAACTAATTTTTCATTGTTCGAGATTTCTGGCTGGCAGTGGTTAACACGCTAGAAGCAATTCAAACCTACTGAGCATAACACCCCAATCAATGATTTATTTGTTAATTATTACGTAAGGACATTAGTTACCATTCACTTATCACATTCAAACTTACGGATATTCACAGCATGACGTACTCTTAATTTCAAATACAAACCATTAAAAATTCCAAAATTGTATGCTAGCAAAGAACATATGATAATCATCAAACATTTCTAATCAAATTGGGCATAGCTTAAAAGTATAGCTCATCATCTACTATGGCACGTGATAAAGAGGGGTGAAACATCTAAATAAACTAAATATGTAAGATAATGCTTCAATGATATAAACTCGAGACAAGATATGCATTCGCCTACTCGAGACAAAACAAAAAGTTTCAAAATTAACTCATTTTGCATGGAATTAAGAATTTATGAGTAAAGGTAATATAGATTAAAATTGACTAGTCCCCTCCCCCACACTTAATTGACAACGTGTCCTCAAGTTGTCCAAAAGAAAATGTAGAAGAGTACTTAGCGTCCTTGGTTTAGCGAGAGGGAATCGGTGGGTGCATCATCGATGAAAAAGGATACCACCGATGTCCATAAAGAGAGAGGGACGTAAGGTACACAGCAGCAAGTGAGAGACACCATACGAAAAACTAGGAAATCGGGGAAAAGACATCGAATTCAGATAGGTGCATAGGTGAAAGGATCGAACAAAGAATCATGAAGCATGCATATACAATTATCCAAGGCGAGTAATTGAAAAGAGAAGCGGAGAAGATGAATTGCGATGCAGCGTAGGTGGAACGCCTGTTCTACGTGCGTAACAGCGCTCAAATAACATAAATAAGAACGAGACTCAAAGTAGGTAATGAGCAGCGAACGCCCGTTCTAAGCATAGGGCGTGCGTTCCAACCGAAAATGACAACATGATGAGAAAAATAACAACAGAGCATTGATTATCATCACAAACATCAAACATAATCCGTAACAATTAAAAGGCCATGCGAGAGCGAGTCAAAACAAGTTTTAACGGTCAAAGGAAGAGCAAGTATCAATAAAGCAGAAAGAAAAAGTAGACAAGTCTATTACAACTTCAAAGTTGGAAACAGAGAAACAAAACAGCACTAATCATCAGACTCCGGCTCATCTGCACTCGTAGCAGCAGCGGCATCACTGGCCTCACCCTCATCATCTCTAGCTGTCTCAGATGCCCCTGGTATGATACGAGCAATAGTGCTCTCCACCTCATCTTCAAACAGGAACTCGGTTGTGTTTGGAGCAAACCTTGATTCCTGAGTAATTGGATTGCCCCTGTTCATTTCCAACTGATTTGCGAGAATGTCATTCTGTTTGCAACAAAGCATACGCATCCATTTACGCAGACTGTGTGCAATGCTTAGCTGGAGCCTGTCAGAAGGAGAAAGAGTAGAGAGCGGTGCGGAAGACGACCCAGGTGGAGTAGGAGTGGCAGCACGAGCGGAGGGTTTTGGGGTAGGCTTCTTTGCTTCTCTCTGAATGCCCTTGATTCTTAGGCTGTGATCGGATTTGTATTCGAGCACCTTGGCGTCTAAGCATAGGCCATGGATAAGATGAGGGCAAATTATGCAACGGTTTGGATTCTTCAGATGCTTGTAGACTTCGGCATAAATGACCGCCCCGACATTCACCTCTATACCCCACTCCATAGCATACAACAGACCGAGGTCTTCAAGACCAAAATGAGTGATATTGTCTGTTGGACGGAGCCTGTTCTGAATGAACTTACACTTTACCCGCCAATCCTCAGGCCAGTGTGTAGTGGTGATGTTTTTACGCTCATCCCTCCTTCCGGACTTATAAGTCCACGGGATATCCTTGTCAATCAAAACCCGCAGATCCTCTAAGGGGTCACGGTCACCATCTACTAACTCCTTGATGTCATCCCTATGATCGACACCTTCTAAATCAGCCTCAAACTTATACTTCTCATTAATGACCGCCGGAGTAAAGGGAACCTTGATTTTCCTAACCATCACGAACCCGGCCTCTAGATGTTTGGCATCAAGGTTGGCGTAGAACTCTCTGACCAAGGTATCATTGACTAGTGTTTCCGGAATAACCATTAAAGCTTCCCAATCCTTATCCTTGAGCGACTTGACAAACGTAGGGTCGACCTTGTCTTCTACCAATTCTCGTTCAATCAACATTTTACGGGCAACGTAAACCTGGGTATATAAGTTCATGGCTTTCGGGCTGATGAAACGCTGGGCAAACGGTATAGTGCGGCCTCTCGGTGGGGACCACAGGGCTACCAATCCTAATTCCACCATTGGGTCGACGAGGGGGCGAATCATCTTGTTTACGTTTTTTCTGTCTGTGGGTTTCAGCCATTGGTTGCTTACCATCACGTCGAGACATTTTCGCTACAAACCAAAGGATAATGATTCAACCGAATCAACCCGCCACCAAACAAAAACACAACACCCCCATCCAACAACAACCACGCCAACCGAACCACCATCCAACAAACAAAAACAAAAACAGAAAAATAAAAACAAAATTAGGCAAGGGGACAAATGGGTTACGTGATTTGTGCCACAAATTGCGATGGAGTGAAAATAAAAACAATAAACGCTTACCAAATCGGTGTGGGGGTGATGAATGCAAGGTTGGAGACCCACGACAGTGTTCAAAAACGCAGCTTTTGACCCAAAAAAGACGGAACTTGGTAGCCCCGATGTGTGAGAATTAGTTGAAGGAACGGAGAAAAGGCTCGTAGATTGGAAGAGAGGAGATTTAGGGCGTGCTTTTGAGCCAAAAATCGCTCAATTTGGTGAAGATTTGAAGAAAGTAGGGTAAAAGAGGGAAGAGAAGCCGTTTATCAATGGAGGGGAGGTGAAGAAATGGCGATGAAAACCGCAAGTTTTTCTTTTTATAGCCAGCCCGAACGGGCGTTCTGGATAGAAAACGGATACGAGAGTTGAGAGCCGATGGAACGGGCGTTTATATATAGAACGGGCGTTCTATATATAAGCGATGCAAAACAACGAAAAAAACACAAATCCAACTAACGGTAATATAATTTAAACGTAAAATATTGTACTACATATAAGAAAAAGAACAAAAATACATAGAAACGGTGGGTTGCCTCCCACCAAGCGCTTTATGTTTAACGTCGATAGCTCGACGATTCAAAACGAAAGAAAAACAACAAACTCCAACTAGTCATAAAGCGCGGACCAATCGATCGAGGCGTATGAGACGGCGAAGCACGTCGATGGCGAGCCGTGAGGTCGTAATCATACTGGAGGTTCCAATCTTCCCCAGCTCGCTCTATCCCACGAACGTGCTCGTCCTCAAGCACCAGGACGAGATCAGACAAAAAGGGATCCATGAGGATCGTGAAGGGTCTCTCAAGGTCATCCTCGAGCTCCTCGTACGTCCACTCCTCATCTCCGCCGATGAGAAAAGGAGCAGGCATGATGATGACAAAGGTGAAGGTCCGGATTCGGGTCAGAATGTCAATATCTGCATCCAGAATTCTCAATCCACCAGGACCCTCCTCGAGCGAAAAAGCATGGATCCTGCTGACAAACTCGAACTCGTGCTCGGTACTCCGTAAGAAATCGATACTCGCCATCCGCCATCTCAAAAAGTCAAATCACCAAGCACAGAAAAAGGCCATGCTTTGTAAAAGAAGCGAAACAAGATCAAAACAAACAAACAATTAAAGAAACTAAAAGAAAGAAAGAAAATGGAAATCTAGGTTGCCTCCTGTAAGCGCTTATATTTAATGTCGGTAGCTCGACAACCATTTAAAGCTCAACCCGGATCGGGCCACTTGATCTTTCGGCCGATTGCTTTATCAACAGAGCTCTTGTCAAAGACTGCGTGACCACAAAAACAACAAAGCATGCGGGGATCCTGTATTTCAAACTCTCCTGTGCTCCTTTGACCTTATTAGTCGCTGACTTCCTCCTTCTTCCCTCTTCTTCGACGCATTTCCTTCCAATCTCTGTTCCATATCCCAACTTCCAAATAAGATTTCACCGGTGATTCGGTATCGGCCTCGGTAAATAAATCAGGTGCAAACTCCGTGAAGTCATCAACTTTAGGATTCACACACTCAAATATGTCGAGGAACCGAACAATCAAAGGTGCCTCCTTTGGTAGACCAATGTAATGTTTGCACCTTTGACCGTTAACCTTAAACGGTTGATCACCAATTCCTTTTAGCTCCAACACTCCGCTTGGAAAGACTTGCAAAATCTCAAACGGGCCAGACCACCGTGTCCGGAGCTTGCCAGGGAACAGATGTAACCTGGAATTGTATAGCAAGACTTGCTCTCCCGCATGAAATTCTCTTTTATTAATTTTCTTATCATGGAGCAAACCATTCGTCCTTACTCACTCGGGCGCCTCGTAGGCTGGAGTCTAAATTCATCTAGCTCATGCATCTGCTGAAGTCTGCTCACCACAAGCTTTGGAATCAAAGTTCAAAACTTCGCCGCCCAATAAGCTTTATGTTCAAGTTCGACCGGCAAATGACATGGCTTCCCATAAACCATTTGATATGGAGATGTACCCATAGTGTCTTGTAAGGCACCCTATAAGCCCACAAGATATCATCATCAATTTGCACTCAGATCCTTCCGATGATCATTAACCGTCTTTTCTAAGATCTTCTTGAGGCTCACATTACTACGCTCCACCGACCACTTTGTCATAGGATGGTATGGTGTACCGGTTTTATGCCGAACACCATATCTCTCTAATACTTTGTCCAAAGGTCGATTACAAAAGTAGTCCCCCGTCATCGATTAAGGCTCTCGGCAACCAAACCGTGTGAAAATATTTTTCTTTAAGAATTTCATGACCGCTTTATGGTCATTGTGAGGAGTGGCGATAGCCTCCACCCATTTAGACACATAGTCTACACAGACTAAGATGTATCTATTCCCGCATGAGGATGGGAAGGGACCCATAAAGTCAATCCCAGGACATCGAACACCTCACACTCCGAATGGGTTTTAATGGCATATCATATCTCCTTGTCACAAGCACGGTTCTTTGGCACCTATCACGCCCCTTTACAAAAGGTTTGAGATCCTTAAAAATTGAGGGCCAAAAGAAACCGATTGGAATATCTTCGCAACGGTCTTCCAGGGGACCGAAATGGCCACCAGTGGGACCACTATGACATTGTTCCATTATGTCCCGTTGCTCGGTTCGAGGACACACCGGCGAAGCAACCCATCTTTACTGATTTTAAAAGATATGGCTCTTCCCGGACATAATACTTGAGATCGAGAGAGAAATTTCTTCTTCTCTTGATACTAAAACTCGGGATTCGAGCATCGGAAATGGAGGTAATTAACGATTGAGGAATACCACGGAGGACCGGCGTGCAACTATTCACGACATAACACTCTCAAAGGGGCAATATAAATCGATGTCTTGCGGATCTTCTTCTTCTACCGGTAGCACCCTTTGATATATGGTCCGCTCATCGTGTTTTCACTACCCTTGATATCTTTGATATGAACATCAAACTCCTGAAGGGTAAGAATCCAACGCAGTAGGCGCGGTTTCGTGTCCTTCTTATTCATCAAATAGCGCAGAGCCGCATGATCGGTCCAGACAATCACCTTGGCACCCAGCAAATAACTTCGGAACTTGTCCATAGAGAAAACAACGGCTAAAAGTTCTTTTTCAGTGGTAGTGTAGTTTGCTTGTGCCGGATTTAAGGTATGGTCATGTGTAGTAGATAGGTTGGAATTTACCATTAAGTCTTTGCCCCAAAACCGCACCAACGGCGTAGTTGGACGCATCACACATTAATTCGAATGGTAAATTCCAATCCGGAGAGATAAGAATTGGAGCGGAGATTAGGCGATGTTTAAGCTCTTTGAAGGCACACTTGCAATCATTGTCGAAGTCGAAAATGACGTTGTCTTTAAGTAAAGTTGATAGGGGTTTTGAGATTTTAGAGAAATCTTGAATGAATCTCCTGTAGAAACCGACGTGACCAAGAAAACTCCTCACGTCTTTCACGTTCTTAGGGTAGTTCATCTTTTCTATGGCCTCTATTTTGGCCCTATCAACTTCTATGCCCTTAGCTGAAATTTTATGGCCGAGAACAATCCTTCATCCACCATAAGGTGGCATTTTTCCCAATTGAGGATTAAGTTCTTCTCCACACATCCATTAAGCACCTTGTCCAGATTAGCAAGACAATCATCGAACGATTGACCAAACACCGAGAAGTCGCCCATAAAGATCTCCATGCACTTCTCAACTAGCCCATCAAAATTGCTAACATGCATCTTTGAAAAGTGGCGGGGCATTACAAAGGCGAACGGCATTCGCCTATAAGCGAAAGTACCATACGGGCGAGTGAAGGTCGTCTTTTCCTCGATCAACTGGATCTATAGGATCTGGAAGTACCCGGAGTATCCGTCCAGAAGCGAAAAAGGAGTGTCCCGCCAAACGCCGAGCATTTGGTCAATGAAAGGGAGAGGGAAGTGGTCCTTCATGGTTACTTCATTCAACTTTCTATAGTCGATACACACACGGTAACCGTGACTAATCTCAAAGCGACTTCTTCTCCTTTGTCATTCTTTTCAACGGTGATACCACCTTTCTTAGGGACCACCGCGTGGGGACACCCAATCACTGCGACCTATCGCATATATGATCCCCATATCTAGCAATTTGATGATTTCTTTCTTTACCACCTCCTCGTGTGAGGTTTAACCGCCTTTGAGGTTGTCTAATTTGCTTGGCTCCTTCTTCGGTTTTTATCTTATGCATACAGACGCGCCGGAGATATACCTCGATATCTCCTACCGCCACCACCAAAAGCTTTCTCATTTCTTCTCAAGACGGCTAACAACTTTGCTTCTTCTTCGCTTGTCACCTTAGCGAAAATAATTAAAGGAAGCCGATCACCCTCTCTCAGAAAACATACTTTAAATGTTTGGGTAATGGTTTCAAGACTAAATCTTCAGGAGGCTCCTCTAAATGGACTTTAAAACTTTACTTTGCAAAGTTTCGAAGAGAGCAACATAGCTTCTAGCAAATCTACTTCTTCGGAAGGTGACAGTTCAGATTTCCCACAATCTCATTGTCATCCCCAACTCCAAGCTCGTTCAAGTCTATCCTACCATGTTGATTTAGCTTATCAATCAATTGCTCGTATTCATAATCTACCGCAAGGACTTGCTCTTCTAGAAAATCGGTGAAATCATCAACGATTCCTCTATAGAATAGCCGGTTGGATATTCGAAGGTCTTTTGATAGCTTTAGATACACTATAGCTCACTTCTTCATTTCCAACACGCAAAGTTACTTTAGCACCATCATCACAATCGATGAGGGCTCGGCGATGGAGCGATGAAAAGGTCGCCCAAGAATCGTGGAGTGTATTGGGTCATTGGATGTCTAAGACATACCAATCCACGGGAAAGGTAAATCGATCGACTTGAACCAACAAATCCTTTAAGATCCTGTTGCTTTCTTGGATGATCTATCGCGAATTGAATATTCATAGTGGTAGGTTCTAGAAGATGGTCTAACTGAGTTGTTGACAAACATATAACGGCATCGACTAATTGAAGCTCCTAAATCACATAGAGAATTGGGGAAAATAAGACCTCCGATTTGCAAAGTAAGCGACGAATCGCCCAGATCATCTTTCTTAATTGGTAACTCGTCATAACTCATCATTGAACAATCCTCACCGGGTTACCTTTTCCATACCCTCTCTAGCTTCTTTTAGATGAGACCACATCCTTTATGAATTTGGTTTCTTTGGGCATCTCAACCAACACATCGATAAAAGGCAAATTAACTTGAGTGTTTTTCGTGAGGAGGTTAAGTACCTTTTCATACTTCTTATCCTCACATAAAGGAATGTTAGTCTTTCGAGGAGGGAACGGAAGCTTCTTTAACTCTTCTTCGTAAAAGACTTTCTTACGCGAGGAACTCACAAACGTGGTCCTCGAGATCTTTCCATCTCACCGACTTTTCAATTCTCTTCCGAATGTGCTCATCTCGCCTCAATAGGCTTCTCCCCATTATCGATTCATCTTCCTCAGTTCCTTCCATCTCATCCTTCTTAAGATCAGTTTCTTGAGTGCTCTTTATAAAGTTGGGGTATAGGTCTTATCTTTCTACTCCCCTCCTCGCACTTCCACCGCGGGAGGGGCTAGTGGTTTCCCACTGTTACGTAGAATGGGGAGTTGAGTGCCGATCTTAAACCGGATTGCATTTGTATCTTCTTGACTATAAGAGGAGGATGGAACCAGAGCATTGCCTTGATTCAGATTGGCTTGATTTACTCCGACCACTTCCACGAGGTTTTTCTCGGTGAAACTTGGCAACCGTCCAGTGGTCTCAAGCAAGTCGTTTCACCAATTGCCCCAATTGCCTCTCGAGGTTTTTAATCGCCTTATTTTGCTCTTCTAACCTCGTAAATAATTTCATTTGGGAGAGAAAATCCAGGGAATTTTGAGGATTTTGACTCAAAGATTGATTTGGCCTATTGTTGAAAGCAGAGGCGAAACAGATTGTTAGGCCAATTCGGTTAAATCTTTGAGAAGAGACAGGGAATTTGAAGATTGGCTCATGATTACTCGGATTCGGTTGTAATTTTGATAACCAGTGGTTGTATCCTGGTTCGGAGATTATTTTGACCGAGTAATCGGTTTGGAAACCTCGACTCGATTGACCATAAAAAGCGTTTACCTCAGGGTTTTGTCCATTCATAGGGCACGCAGGAGATGTGTGTCCCTCAACAGCACAAGTCTGACAAACTACCGGAGTATACTGCCTCGTATGTTGGGCCGCATTGACTTGATAGTTAGGTGGAAACTGGCATTGACCAAACATATGGCCAACGTGGTTACAGTTATCACAAAACGTAATGTAACTCGTTTGGTGCCGATTGACTCGATCAAGATTTGAATTTGAATTTGAATTTTTGGAAATACTAGCTACCTGTTGTTGAAGCAACGAAATCAACTGATTCTGCATATTTACTTCTTCAATCTTCGGTGCAGGTGCTTGGATGGCTTGGTAGGATGGAGCATAATTATACTTCGCTATATCCTCGAACAACGCCCATCCGTCTTGTGGGGTCTTCTTCAGAAATGTCCCACCACTTGAGCTGTTAACCATACCTTTGGTCATCTCGGTTAAACCACTGTAGAAAGTATTAGCTTGCCTTTGCAAGTCTAATCCGTGATGAGGGCATCTCCTAAGCAAAGATTTAAACCTCTTAAAAGCTTCAAAGAAAGATTCAGTTTGTTGTTGAGTGAAAGTATAAATATCACTAAGACATTGAGCAGTCTTAGATGGGGGGAAATATTGACTGAGAAATTCTCTTTCTAGTTCCTCCCATGTTGTGATCGATTCAACAGGCAAGGAATTATACCATTCCTTTGCTTCACCTTTCAAAGAGAAAGGAAACAGTTTGAGCTTAATGACATCCTCGCCAACACCTTGTAACTTTGTAAAGCTCTGATTTCAAGAAAAGCACGAACATGGGAGTGAGGATTTTGATTGATACCCATGAAAGATAGATGCATGTTGCATCATTTGAATCAGAGCAGGTTTAAGCTCAAAAGTTGGAGCTGCAATGGCTGGTATGATAACTCCGGGATTGACTCTAACCATGCCTGGTCTGGCATAATCAGCTAGGGTCCTTGTATCGTCACCATCTTGAAGACAAATTCTTCAATTTCGTCCCGATTTTCTCTTCCAATTTTCTTCAAAAATTTGGATGCGAACGGATTCTTCGGCGATCGGGGTGAACTATAGATCGTCCGAGCTCAGGATCAAAGATAAGAGTGCCTTGTTTGCTCCGAGTTAACATAAACTGGAGTCAAACGAGAGAGAGAACCCTAGAACGAGAAAAAAAAATGAAGCGAAATGTGAAAGCAGAGACAGATGAACGGGCATTCTCAAACGTAACGCCCACTCAAAAACGAAACGGGCGGCCTACGTCCAGAACGGGCGTTTTGCCTGAACAGAGAGCAAAAATAGCGAGCATGAAGCAGAAAAACCAGATTTTTAAAGCACAAAGACTTAGACTAAAGCTTTTATGATCATTTAAAACAACAAAAACACATCAAAATAAAGAAATCCGCAACGGCGCCATCTTGTTTGGAGATTTTTGCATCAATCATTCAAAACAAAAACAATTTATATAAAACCAATACTTATTATGCAAACTAACTCCTAACCGACCGAATATCGGGTAGTTGATAGTATAGTAGGATGAGTACAGGTATCGATCCACAGGGATATGCTTTTGATGATGTTTTATGGTTTAGATTCAATGGTAAAACGAGCATAGACAGAGAATCGTAAATTGATTCAAAGCTATGAGAGGATCACTTGGATCGAAAGAAAGACGCTTAAATTAACTAAATTAAACGGGCGGCCGAAAAGTAAAACTACGATTTATGCAATCAAAACGAGTAATTCGGAAAAGAGAGACAAACATTGGTTCAAAAATTTAATCAACAATAAAGGTTCAATTACATTCAACCAAAAGTGTTTTTTCAACAAAGGTGGGTTCACCTTATCAAAAGCAAAACGATTAATTTCTTAACGACGCTTGTATCAATTAACGATCTAGGTGTGCAATCCTCGATTAACGACCGAACAATTAATTTAGCAACTTTCGTTATGGGCTAAAAACTAATTGTTCAATCAATTTAGCAAGATGATCTAAATTCATAAACTTTCATTCATGAAGCATCATAAAATCGTTATCTTTCGATGTAAACGAATTGAAACAAATAAAGCAAGCTAAATGATCTAACCTTTGTTGAAGAACACAAGATTAATTATAAGAAAACCAGGATTGTTGATTACAATTGCATCCCCACGTTTGCCAAAAGTCGTTTAGCTATCCATGGAGTGATTGATTACAAAGCTTGAAGAGAAATCCATAAAATCTAGACTAAAAAGTGAATTGAATCTACTTTTGGGATCATTTGAGCTCGAGAAATCTCAGATTTTCGATCTGGGAAGAAGATGAAATCTAATAATGTATGTTTCGAGATTACAAGTGACGGCTATTTATAGAAAACCAAAGAACTCTGGCTGGCTTGGAACGCCGTTTCATGCATGGAACGCCTGCTTACGTGATGGGACGTCGCTCCATCCGCTTTTCATTTCAGAGCTTCTGTTGGACTTGAACGCTGGTTTCCTTCATAGAACGCCCGCTCTATCTTCCTGGCAATCGACTTTGAGATGTAACCGCTTTATCCACTTGTTGATGCACGCTTGATCTCTCCTCTAACAAACTTGAGCTTATCTACAATCCACCTCACCCCTTTGATATTATCTTTATCTATATCATAATTAAGAAAATGCAAAAACATAATATAGCCCAAAATGATATAAAATTTAAAGTAAAACCCAATTTAAAGCCCATTTTGCACTTGATTAATTCGATAGCAACTTTACTCATTAAATTAATTATAAAGCCCAAATCCAATGCAAAATATTAATAATGTGGGGAAATTTATAGGAAAATTATCATAAAAATTCATATAAAATAGCCCTTAACAGCTAGCTCAAAAGCGGAGAGATGAGAGAGCTGCACACTTGGAGGCGGGTCAACCCTTGAACCCACGCATGGTTTCCGTTGATCCCAATGTCAGATGTGCAAAGCAAGGGCCAATAACAATAACGGTGTGAACGAAATGCTGGAGGGAGGAGAGGCTGGAATGTCTGAATCAATATTCAAGAGCCAACTCAGGCTCAGGATGATGCCTATGCTGAATATGTTGGAAACTTGGACAGCTATGATAAGGTTGACCGTGACGACTCGAGGGCCAAGCAACCAAGGACGGATGAGAATGTGGGCACCTCTGCTGTTGCCGAGAAACTTGTGGACCTGGTGTCCACTGACAACCCAATTGTTGAGAGATCTGCCGGGGCCGAGACTGTGGTGTTTCGGAGACAAAATGGAAAGGACATTGTCGTAGAGACCGTAGAGGAGACTGAGCAGGGTTCTGGGGCGAATCCCACCTGAAGAAGATGAGAGGAAGTATACCCGCCTCTCGGAGAGGGGTCTGTGTTGCTAAGGCTGAATTTCTGTCATCCCGAGAATCTCTTAGAGGGCAAAGCAGTGGCGGAATCAATCATGGATGTCCCTTTTCCTAAAGAACTTGGATATGACCCGCCTTGACGGGCAACCATAGCCGCAGGATCTGGTGTCGCCGGGCAGGTCGCAATGGAGGATTCGACAAAGTGCTTTCTTCCTCATCCCGATGATATCTTATGGTTTGTAGGCCTAATCTCGATCCAGGTAGCTTTCTTCGATTTATTTTCTCACACTCGTCTTTATTTTTGCCAGCGCCATTCGGCGACCTGACTTGTTTGTTTCTAGATATCAGCTGGCAACTGCGTCGAGACATGTTTTCCTTGCTCGCCGAAAGTTAGAGAGAATAAATGAGGCTATGATCCCGGATTACGGAACTCTGGCCCACAATGTTAAACTCGTGGACAACGATCTTGAAAGTGAGAGGTTAAACTCATGGACAGCGAGCTTTCAAACTCGTGGACATCGAGCTTGAAACTCATGATTCACCTCCTCTACGACCGCGACGAATGTTGAAAGCAAAATCGACGCGGTCGTAGAGGAGGCGAATCATGAGAAGATCGAGCTGGAAAATGAAAACTACAGCTTGTCCACCCTTCTTGCTGAGAAGGTTAAAGAGCTGGAGGTTGCCCAAAAAGGGCACGACTCCATAGTAGAGGCTCTGGAAAGGGCCCAAAAACAAACCGCCGAGGAGGCAGGCTGATGATCTTGCCCAGAAATTCAAAGACGCCGAGGCTCAAGTTCGTGATCGATTGGAGAACGCTTCGCCTGTGAGATGTCGTAGCTTTCAAAGAATCTAAGGATAATGGAGATGATCTGTTGGCTATCAAGTTAGAGTGTTTTGATCAGGGATTCAACCATTTTGCGAGATGCCTGATGAGAGATCAAGGCGGACGCGCTCCTGCCCTACCGCAGATGGTGAATTGGGCCACCTCTGAAATGTTTGATCCGACCTTAAGACCCTTCCACAATGTGGACCCATAGATTGAAGCTGAATTGGCCAAGGATGCCGAAAGGCAACGGGTTGACGGTGTCGAGGTGTGGGTTCCTCCCTCAGTCCAGCCGGACAATCTAGCTAACATGTTGGAAGCATATTTGGCGGGGGTGAGGTTAGCCCGCCTCATCAGAGAATCCCGGCTGGACCGTCAATTCCCCCTTTTGTGAATGAGGATGCTGCAAGATTTATCGAGAATACGTCGATGGAGGATCTACTGAATGCTGTTGACCGAGATGTTGACGTGACTAACCTGAATCCGCCCCGACGGCCCCAATAGTAGTTTATTCCGCTTACGTTCTGTAATATTTATAACTTTAAACTCTTTATTCCAAATTTTGCATTGTAACCGATAACTCTGATTTTGGCCATGCATTTCGGCCTTTCTTTCAATGTTTTTGTATAACATTTTATCTCGGCCGATCTGATCTGATTTTGCTTGAATATTTCATGCTTTCAATTCGACTTTAATTTTTTGCCAAAACTTTTCCAACTTTTGGATCCATTGTATGTCGAACTCTCAAGCTGGGTTGGTGATGTATAACATTTATATGATAAAAATTACGATGTTTTATATACGTTATCGACTCTTTTTATATAAAATATAATAAAATATAACGATAATCTTATAAAATATTAATAGCTATGAATAAATCTAAATACTATAAAAATCTAGTAAAAATGATAAAAAGTTATAAATTTTGTACCGGTTAATAACCGGAGTGTATAGTGTCGATTCACGTGGGTATTTTTGGTATTTTACAGCACCTTAGGTAAACCAAGACCCAGAGTGACGACATTTTATGGAGTAAAATCATATCTTTTGAAGGAATAAAGGAATGCCACGAGATTTAAAGTTCAAAGGATCATGGTTCGTGGCATGACGCCAGATCGTTATATTTTCAACGAACAAATGAACCAGCAAAAGGCATTTTCTGAAAAAGAAGTCTTCATGGAAGTTATAGATCTCCTCAAGAGCTTTCCAACGATCTTGAATTATGTCATTTGGAGATCCAGAGCTCAAGTTATGATTTTATCAAGTTTCGGATTAAGATTGGAAAAAATCTATCCGGATCGATCCGATTTACCTCGGATCGATCCGAGGAGACATTATGATTAGACCAAAGATGTGGCCTGCAGAGAATATCCTGGGATAAGATTTTTATTCCCGGATCGATCCGCCCATTCTCGGATCGATCCGGCAGGGAAAATTTGCCTATAAATAGGCGATTGCAAAAAAGGGTACCAAATATATCTCTTTTACCTCTTTTTTAGTAGTAGTAGTATGTATATATATAGGCCTTAAGCCATAAATAAGTAGTATCGTTGTAATGCTCGAGAAATTTCCAGAAGATCGAAGTTGTTGAAGTTGATGTAGCATCCGGAAAAATACATCTTCTGATTCAATCGTTGTAATCGGGTAAAATTTCTAAAGTATTTATGTTTATTATGTTTGTTTTTTATCTTTTCGTATAATGTTAGTAGGCTAAATCTAATAACTAGCCAAAGTTATGTAATCGTTTTATTTCGATCTTTTCGGTAAAGGAATGTTGTCTAAGTAAAATTGAATAAAAATTGAGCTAATTGAATCTTTTTCTATTAATAAAGTTTGACTTGAAAGAATTCATAATCTAATTATGAATTGACACCTCGTAATTAAGTTATGAACTCGTTAATAGAAAAACCGGAGGGTAAAAATTGGCCGAGTGAAAACGTGACAACGGAATCCAGTTTCCTATTCGGGGGCAGATTTGTCCTAAAAAGATAAATCTTATTAAAACTTGTACTCAAGATCGTAATAATGTTAACTCATCGCTTAATTGAAACTTAAACCGAAAGTTGAATCGCCCGGCTTTGACAACCGGAGCCTTTTAATAAAATTGACCGCTTTGACGAACGGAATGACTCCTTTTATTCAAAGGTAGAATCGCACTCGGACCTGCTCGTAAAAACCGTAATGCGATTTGTGGATTTGGACTGATGACAATGGACATATGACAATTTCGTACGCTAATGTGAGGAGGAATTGTTAACCTTAGGAGTGCACCGTTTCATTTACTCAATTAACCTAATATAAAGATCGAGCACATTCCATTCACTGAAAAGATCGTATAAATCAATTATATAAACTTTGGCTAGTTCTCTAAAAATATATTTGGCATCTATATATTTATATCTATATATATATTTCGCAACTTATGCATATCTATATATATTTATATATCTATATATATTATATTAGAATAAATTTTAATTTATGCATTTATTTTAAGTTATTAGTTATCTGTGCTATAAAACTGAGATTTAGATTGAGTTAATAACAGCTCTTTGGTGTTTAACCACACTTAGAAGAATTACAAAGTTCCCTGAGGATACGATACTCTGACTCACCATACTAGCACTACAGTTTGACCCGATACACTGTCGGTTAAGGACTGGTATTAGCACTAGAAAAGGCCACGTCGACTTTCCGCGCCGTTGCCGGGAACGGCGCTAATTTTTTTTGTCTATGGTTACTACTTGTATTAGCTCAAAATTCTCGAGAATAAGTCAACACTTTTCTTATCTCATTTCTAATTTTATTTTCGCTGGTACTTACCTTATAGGTAAATTACCAAATTTTACTACTATCAATTTCGTGTTATTTTCTATTTTCGTTAGTTGATGACCGTAAGTGGTAAGGCCCCACTCACTCCTTATAAGCCCGACATAAACACTTACGAAGGCGCTTAAGAATAGAGAGAAAACGTGGTCATACTAGTCGTGAAATCTCGACGAATCATCTTCAAACAAATACGAAAATGGTCAAGCTAGTGATGAAACAAACGAACAAAGGCTAGATCATGCTCAAGGCATGGACAAAACCCCGTTAACCCTAATAATAATCAAAATAATAATAATAGAGATAATCGTAATCGGAACCGAATAATCGTAATAATCCGCCAAACCCAAGACCTATTTGTGACCAAACCATAAGAAGAAATCGACTAATAATCCCATACTTTTACCTAATGAAGGAGCGAATAATTTCGAGATTAAATCTCATCTTTTGGTTTGATTGACACAAGAGCCCAATTCTAGGAGAAGATGATGAAGATCCGTGATCATCATCTCTATCTTTTGAAGAACTGCACATACTGACCAAAAGTCAAGGTGCTCACAAGGAATTAACAAGGATGACTATGTTTCCTTTTTCTCTAAAAGGACGAGCCCGAGATTGGTTTATGTCTCTTCCGCATCATTCACTTACAAGTTGGGAGGAGATTCAAACTGAATTTCAAACAATATTTCACTCTGACGGAATTTGGAATTAAAAGTCGAGGTTGCTAATTTTAGACAAGGATCCAAGAAACACTAGGGAATGCCTGGGAAAGATTTAAAAAATTACTAAGAGCGTGTCCCGACCATGGTTATTCCTTAGACATGCAAATTCAACTTTTCTGTCGTAAATTAAGAAAAGATTCACGTGCTGATGTAGATCATGCATGTGGTGGTTCTTTAATGATGAGTGAGGCTCAATTAGTTTACGATGCTATAGAAAAGATTTCCAAAAATAACAGAATGTGGGAAACCGGTTCTAGCACTAGAAAAGTAGCTTTTGCGTGAGAATGCACGCCTAACACGGAAGTTCTAGCACATTTAGAAAATTTGAGTAGGAAATTTGATGGATTACAACGAGAATAAGAACCAAAGTTCGTAAAATAGTACACCAACCGAATATTCGAATCAGATAAAATACCACTAGGGATTGAAGAACCGACAGATACTCAAGAGAGAGGTGAGTTTTCTTCAAAGAAAGATAGAAATTTAAACAATGCTTACTCAAACTCGCTCAATGCTATTAGAAGAGATCACCCTACTTATCGATGGTCCGAAAACCCTAGCAAGCAAGGACAACCGCCGTATCAGGTTCCATATAGAACATGAATAATAATCAAGTTTATCAAGAAAACACGCCTAATCGTAATTTGCCATCATTACCTAGATCCTATCCTCAACATACCACTCAAAGTATACCAAGACTCAAAGTTCAACTCAACTGCGGTAAGGAGTTGAAAAATGGGAAAAACTAATGGAAAATATGATGGGTGTAGTATCTACTCAAGCTAAAAATATAAAACAATGGTGACTTCTATTGGTACAGTCCACTAAGGACATGAGTTCAATGAAAACATCTATGAGTGGACATGATACCAGGATGAGAACGATAGAAGCCTCATTAAGGAATATGGAAGATCATTTGAGTAGGGAAGGTGAACGTAATAACAAAGAGACCCCGGAGGATTACCAAGTAACACCGAAAGGAACCCAAGAGAGGTAAATGTTGAAGTTACACGAAGTAGGAAGCTCAAGTGGAAGTAAGGGAGTTGAAAGCTTCGGGAATAATGAAGTAGAAGATGACTTAGATGGTAAGAATGATAAAACTAAAGATGAACTTGAATTTACAGATGAGGAAGAAGAAATTATAGACAACTTCTTGAAAAGAAATAAAAGTTCGGAACCTGAAAGTGAGAAGGAAAATTGGGTAAGAATCCCTAGAATTCTGAAAGATCCCATGGATAAAGACCTAAGGACTTTATTTAAAGAACACATTAGAATAGAAGAAAACGGAAACAAGAATGAAAAACAGGAAGAAATGAAGGAATCTGAAATAGAGATTGATTCAGGGAACAATTTAAAGGAAAGAATCCAAGAACCTGAAATATGGCGACTGAGTAATACTCAAAGGTTTAAGGAAAAGGGAAAAGAGAAACTGATAAAGGAGCCAAAGGTCATAGATTTAGAATCTTTACCTTACCCTCCTAAAGATCAAATCAAAAAGGAAAAAAAAAGCTGATAAGAAGTATGCTCGCTTTCTTTGACACTTTTCGTCATATTCAAGTTAATATCCTCATTATCGAAGCACCGATTAACATACTCGCCTATGGAAAATTTCTCTCAAGAAATTCACACAAACAAGAAAAATTAGAAGAATATGAGAATGTATGCCTAAATGAAGAATGTTCCGCACTGCAGAAGATAAGTTACCACCTAAACCGAAAGATCCGGTAGTTTTACCATTCCGTGTGAAATTGGAGGATTTACTGCTTAAGAAGGTCTTATGTGATCTAGAGCGAGTATAAATCTCATGTCTTATGAGGATTATAGAAAGTTAGGCATAGGAAAGCTTACTAAGATCGAAATGACTCGCAAATGGCGATAGATCGATTAAGTACCCTAAAGGAATTATAAAGGACATATTGGTTAAAGTAGACAAATTCTATTTTCCAAAGGACTTTGTAGTTATGGAAATGGAAGACGGTTATTCAAAGACCTCTTATTCTAGGTCGTCCATTTCTAGCTACAGGAAGAACTTTAATCGATGTTCGTAAAGGAGAATTAATCTTAAGAGTCAATGAAGACGGTTACTTTCAATATTTTCAAAGCCATGAATTATGCATCATCGTAATCATGTTCTTTTATAGAAGATATTCATTCTCGTCTATGATAATCGAGCTACCAACTTTTGAAGATAGATTAGAAGAATGCTTAACTCTATCTATCTATAAAGAAGATGAGGAAGACATTGAAATGAAAGAGATAATTCTATCTTTAGATACAGAAAGTTTTACCTTTAAACCACCATGGCATAAGCACTTGGAATTAGAACTAGAAGGACCGGGCCTAAATCGTCAATAAAGATCCGCCAAAGAATCTGAAATTGAAACCATTACCTTTAAATCAAAATATGCTTTTCTTGAAACTAATAATCTATTACCGATTATTATTTCATCAACTTTAATCGAGCAACAAGAAGATCAATTACTTAGAATGTTGAAAAAGCATAAGAAAGCTTTTGGATGGATCATTGCCGATATTCGAGGTATTAGCCCCCGAGATTTGCGTTCATAAGATAATTCGAAGGAAGATGCTAAGCCTTGTATTCAACCGCAACGCCGCCAACCCAAATTTACAAAGCTAATCGTCAAGAAAGAGGTCATTAAGCTATTAGAGATGGGAATAATTTTCCCTATATCAGATAGTGAATGGGTGAGTCCAACTCAAGTGGTACCAAAGAAAGGAGGTTTCACAATAAAAGAAAATGATAGAAATGAATGGATTCCAACAAGGGAAATTACAGATATCGAATGTGCATTGATTTTAGGAAACTAAATGATCATACTAAGAAAGATCATCACCCACTTCCATTCATAGTTCAAATGTTGGAACGGTTAAGTGGTCATAAATATTAATGCTTTCTTAGATGGTTATTCAAAGTTATTTACTGATTTTCATTGCAAAGGAGATAGGAAAAAGACTACTTTCACTTGTCCTTATGGAACTTTGCGTATAAAAGAATGCCGCTTGGTTTATGTAATGCTCCAAATTTCGCTTTCAAAGATGCATGATGGCTATATTTTCCGATATGGTTGAGAAATTCTTGGAAATTTTTATGGACGACTTTAGTGTTTACGGAGATTCTTTTGGTAAATGTTTGTCGCACTTAGAAAGAGTGTTGCAACGCCGTGTGAAGATACCAACTGGTTTTAAATTGGGAAAAATGTCATTTAATGGTATCGTAAGGAATTGTTCTAGGCCATAGAATCTCTGAAATAGAATTGAAGTTGATAAAGCTAAGGTTGAAGTAATTGAAAAATTACCACCACCGCTTAATCTAAGGACTCTAAGAGGATTTCTTGGACATGCAGGATTTTATAGAGATTTATTGCAGATTTTTCAAAGATAGCAAAGCCTCTAAGTCATTTACTTGAAAAGGAAGTACCTTTTAACTTCGATAGTAAATGTAAGGAAGCTTTTCAGACCTTAAAAGCGAGATTGACTATCGCACTGCTAATAGCACCAGATTGGAATTTGCCGCTTGAGATTATGTGTGATGCCGGTGATTTAGCGGTAGGAGCAGCTTTTAGGACAAAGATATAACAAAATTCTCAAAGCTATTTACTATGCATCTCACACGCTAATCAGCAAATTTCAACCGAACTATACAACTACAGAAAAGGAACTGTTGGCTGTAATTTTTGCCTTAGATAAGTTTAGATCGTATATCGTTGGTTCTAAGGTAATAATGTATACAGACCATTCAGCTTTGAAGTATTTGCTGAGTAAGAAAGATGCGAAACCACGTCTTCTTAGATGGATTCTCTTACTTCAGGAGTTCGATTTGGAAATTAAAGATAAGAAGGGAAGTGAGAATGTAGTAGCAGATCATCTAAGCAGAATGGAGACTGAGGAAGAGATAGGGAATGAAATTAAAGATTCATTTCCTGATGAACAACTATTTAGAATAGATACTCCTTCAACCATGCAATTATTAAAGAATAGAATTCCTTCTAAGGAAATGTCACCCTGGTTTGGAGATATCATTAATTACTTAACTCGTGATTATATTCCGTCTCATTGACTTGGCAAAGAGAAAAGAAATTCTTTTATGACTTAAAATTTTATTACCGAGGAACCGGACCTTTTCCGTAAATGTTCGGATGGGATAATCGTAAAGTGTGTGCCTGATAATGAAATTTTAAGTATCTTATCATTTTGTCATGATCGTGAGGCGAGGTCATCATGGAGGATGGAAAACCGCTTTTAAAGTTTTACAATGTGGTTTTTATTGGCCTACGCTATATAGAGATGCTTATAAATATGTCAAATCTTGTGAATCTTGTCAAAAATGGAAATGTATCTAAAAACATGAAATGCCTATGCAACCTATTTTAGAATGTGAGTTATTTGATGTTTGGGGTATAGATTTCATGGGACCATTTCCTATATCTTTTGGAAAAAGATTTATTCTAGTAATGGTAGATTATGTTTCAAATGGGTAGAAGTTTGAAGCTCTTCCCACTAATGATACCAAAGTTGTCATACGATTTCTAAAAAAATATATTTACACGTTATGGCATTCCGAGGGCTATCATTAGTGATAGAGGTTCGCACTTTTGTAATAGACCATTTACCAAGATAATTGAAAAATATGGTGTAACGATAAGTTGGGAACGCCTATCATCCGCAAACCAAAGTGGTCGCAGAGGTGTCTAATAGAGAGATCAAAAGAATTGTAGAAAAGACAAAGTGGATTCAAATCGAAAAAAAGCGGGCGATTAAACTAGACGATGCATTATGGGCATATAGAACGACTTTTTAAAACACCAATTGGTTGTTCTCCTATAAGTTAGTATTTGGTAAGTCTTGTCATCTCCTGGTTGAGTTAGAACACCGAGCCTTCTCGGGCTATTAAATTTTTGAATTTCGATCCTAAGGTCATTGGTGATCATAGATTGCTTCAATTGATGTAACTAGAAGAATTTCGCCTCGATTCTTATGAAAACGCTTCGAATCTACAAGAACGCACGAAATCCTTTCACGATAGAGAATCTATAGGCGTGAGTTCCATGTAGGTGATCGAGTGCTCTTGTACAATTCACGTTTAAAGTTATTTCCAGGAAAGCTTAAATCAAGATGGACAGGTCCATTTAAAGTAACGAGAGTTTACAAATCTGGAGCTGTTGAACTAACTGATGGAAATACAACTTTTATAGCCAATGGCCATAGAGTAAAGTTATTTGTGGAAGGAGAAGGAACCACACTGAAGGGAGAAATAATGCTACTAACTGATCCTCCGACAAAATAAAAAGCAGAGAGATCAAGAAACTGAAAGGCAAGGGAGTTAAACTCAGCCGAATACCAGGTTCTATCTATCTTTACTCTACTTTTATGTGTTTTATTTATGTTTAAAGTAGTTTCGTCTTTTACCGGATAGACGTAAAAGAACTGGATGTCTTTTTTAGATAGAATAGAAATTTTTATACTGCTTTTGAAATTAGGCTTGGATAAAGATGTCGCGTTTAAAATAGAAGCTTCAGTTTTTGAGAAAAACAAGCAATTGTTGAGAGAAATCGACTGAAAGAACTTTGTAATGGAAATTAGAGAGTTCGATTAAGAGAAGGGCAAAGTTTTTAAGAAGGTGTGAAGGCGTGGAAAAAGTGAGCATGAAGGGAAATGTAGGGAAAGCACAACCAAATCACAGGATGAGTGTTTGAATGTTGTTAAGAAGGGAACGATTAGGTGGTTATCCGAAAATCCCGATGGAGATCAAAGAGAAAATTCGAACGCCTCATTTCTTAAGATTAGGTTAATGGACCGTTATTATAGAAATCTTGAAGATTTAAGATTGGTGGGAGTAGAATTAGATTAAGTTTTTGTTTATTTTTGTTTTAAGACTTCAAAAAAAAAAAAAAAGTGGTCGGATCGATCCGACCTAACCCCGGATCGATCCGGAACCTTAAAAAACCTAAAAAAGGGACGGGGACCTCCTTCTTCTTCTTCTTCTTCTTTTTCTAAAAACAGCCGCCCCTCCCCTTTTCCCCTCAATTCGAATTTTTCCTTCAAATCATCACACAACATCACCATTAAACTACACCACTTCTTAAATTTTTCTCATTCTCCATTCCTCTCTTCAAAGTTGCATTTAAATTGAGGAATTTTTCAAGGATAGCTTCAACTTTATTCATAAATTTCCATCTTTTCCGCCAAATTTCAACCTTTTCAAGCTTTATAAGGTAATAGTGTAGTTATTTATTTTGTTAATTTCGTTTTCCAAGTTTTAATTCATTTTCAACTGTTTTGTCACTCACATTTGTACTGTTGTTTTGTGTTGTTTTGTGTTGTTTTGTAATTTTGTCATTATCGTAGAATGGCCGAATCATCCAAAGCTAGTAAAAACGTAAACCGCATATCCCTACCCAAATTCCAGCTTATAGAAACTAGGCCTTTAACGTAAGAAGAATTGGCCGTTAGCTTTGATAGAATCAAGGTCATTCATGACTAAAACGCCTTTAAGAATAAATTTGGACGGTGTTTAGTTGCAGTCGAGAGGGGTTTAGATTTTGAAGATTTGGGAAGGGAGGTCAAAGAAATTTTTGAAGGGAGGCATTGGATGGAATTAGCTTGCTTTAAGGTCGGGAGAAATTAACACCACCTTTGTAGCGAATTTTATTCTTTGATAGCAACTCACGATGCTACGGAAGATGGTGAGTTAACTCACACCGAGGACTAGACAAAGGCCTCTTTACTCCTCACATTATTAATGCTATTTTTGGTATTCCCGACATACCGGAGACTCGAGGATTATTATACGCTTTGGAATTTGGATGAGCCAAAGAGACTTTGATCATATTGTTTCACTAGCCCAAAGATGAGTTAGATCCCACTGCCGTCTGGCATGAAAACAGATTTTCCTATGGGAAATGTATCCGGGATATGAGAGCCATCAAACGCTTTATTAGTCATACTCTTTACCCGTCTCGGCATTTTACATCTTTTGGTAAAGAGGATTTGTGTATTGCTTGGGCTATAGTTAATGATGTACCTGTGGATATAGGCAGAGTGATGTATAGAAGGGCCAAGGAATTTGCCCTGACTGCTAGGCCAGGCAGTCACATGCCTTTTCCATGTTTTATTTCTTCCTTGTGTCGTCAGATAGGAGTCCCTGAGCTCCCAAATGATAATTTGATGATGGTAGATGACACACTTATTGGTCCTAGTTTACCACTTAGGCCGGCAGGAAGAATAAACTTTTTGGACCCTAACCGTCAACGTCCTCAGCCTACTCCATCTATCGCCATTCCTCCTTCATCCAAATAAACTCAAACTCATCTTCCAAATACCATCACATATGATATGTTTCAATCCATGGCCTATGATGTTCATCGTGCTAATGCCAATATGGTCATTTTTTTGCGGAAGGAATAAATTATGGTCTCAAGATTTACGCCAAGGCATACGAGGTTTATATCAAATGAATATACCGCAAACCCCGACTATGCCGAGATGGATATTCCGCAATGCCAAACCCAACCTTATACCTTGCCCGATTTCATTCCGCCGATGCCACCTGACTCTGATTTCCAACAAATGCCACATTCTTTTGGATTTCAAGCTAGTGGTGTAGGAGATTTTTCGACAGTACTACGGCACCGCAACATCGAATGGATCGGATCTCGGATCGCTTGGCCATACCACGATGAGATGGGGGAGGCACTTTTTCGATATCACGAGAGAGATGAGCTCGATGGGACTAGATAGCTCGATGCGGATGTCAACTTATTTTCAAGATCCATCCCAAGAATCGACCCGCTCTCAAGCTATGCCAAGTTCAAGCCACGCCGAAATGAGTGATGAAGAGGAGTGATAATTTTTAAACATTCTATGGTTTTTGACATTGAAACAATTTTAATTATCATGCACGTTTTCTTTTTTCGTTAAATTTTAAGTTGTTTTGATCATAGTAGGATTTTATTTTAATACGATTTTCATGTTTTCATTTCATATTTTGGTACTACGATCGTGTAGAATAGTTTAGCGTTATAACATAATGAAAATGAACCAAAATTGGAAGAAAACTTGTCACCTAGAAAAACTAAGTCTTTTTCAAGCAAAATCAACTCGTCCGTGAACAAGATAATGTTCGGATCGATCCGCCTTTACCGGATCGATCCGACGTGTGTTTACCGACGACAACATTATCGGTTCGTGAGGCCGGATCGATCCGGCCTTATCTCGGATCGATCCGGCAAGTACAAAACGCGCTTTAAAGTAGATCTTTTCTACTTTTGCTTGATGGATATACTTCTATAAAAGGAAAAGAGCAGCAGCCAAACAATTGCTCATTCTTTCCTTCATTCTATTTTCAATCTCTGTACCAAAAAATGTCTAACCGATCATCTCCCTCGGTTAATAGTTACGAGCCGCATACACCTGATGGTGTAGTTCCCGAAGGGCATGCCTCTTGCTTTCATAATGAAGTCCCGAGACATCTAAATTTTGTCCGTTCTCCTATTCTCATGGAGAAAGGGCTTAAATCTCAAAAAATTGATCGATGGGACGTAATCTAATCCGAGGTTGCGGGTGGAAAAAGTTGATAAGGACTCCTGGAGAGGTCGAATAAACATTTCGGTTGTTAGAGATTTCTTTGCGTCTCTCACTCAAATAACGACAGTAGCCTCATCTCAACTTATTATAGTTAGGGGCACCGTTATTTCGCTTTTAACCAATCATCATAAATCAAATCTATCAAATTCCACCATGTACTTTTGATCGAAACCCACACTTCGAAGAGTTTCTTTGGGAACTTGGGGATGCATATAATGTTGTAAATCGTGCTCAGAAGCCTTTCGATTCAGATTTCCGTTGTTTGATCATAACTATGATTCCTCAACTCTGGCTTTACCCCCTCATTTAAGGGCTTGGAAACGCTTCATTAATTCTCGAATCTATCCAACTAGAGATTTTTATGGGGTTACGGACGATGAGATGCTGCTGTTGTATGCATTGACCGTGGGAGCATACATTGATTGGGGAGTTTTGATTTTTAAGACCGCAATTAATTTTGCGGTAGAAAAGACGTAATAAGGGAAAACCGCTACCATTTGCCTGGTTATCTCTCACCTTTGTATCCAATCAATCACGTGCTGAGTTTGCTCTGACGAGATTTTTCCATCTCGTGATTCTCGCCAGATTACTTCGTGGATACTCCCGGATGTTCATCTACGGTTTGATAATCAGTTAGAAGTTATGTTGTTAAGTTGGTAGTTGTTTAATTAGTTGTTTAATCGTTTTTTTTTGTTGTTTGTTACTTTTATTTATAGTTTGTAATAATGTTTAATATATATGTCATTTTCTTTAATCAAAATAATATATGGTTGCTAAAAATAATAAATAATAATCAAAATCATATAAAATTTTAATTTTATTTGCAAACTACTTTTTATTTACTCACTGAACATCGGGACGATGTCATTTCGTAAGTGGGGAGTGGAAGTAAGTTAGTAAATTAAAATTAAAATTTTCTTATATAAATCTATACTTAATTGCTCAATACTTAGTTTAATTTTTCTTGAAACAAAATAACTAGATAATATATAATTAATATGAATAAAAACAATATAAATTGGTAAGAATAGATTTTAATTAAGTAAAATAAAGTAGATATATTATAATTATATTATATATGTCAATTTTAGATCTTTATAAGATTTTAAGTATATGTAACTATACATAAATATTATCAAGTAGGTTTCATATGAAATTTTAGCAAAAATACTTATATTTATAATAAATTTTTTAGAATAATTTTCTTTGTAAAACGAAATATGAATATGGAATCGGATTAGGAATGATGAGATTTTGACACCACAAAAATTATCTCAACCTTGATTAGAGTGATCAAGACCTCACTCGAAATAGCCATTTTTGATCATAACCACCCTTGGCTTATTTTGGTCTACATTTCTGAAAATCCTACGAGTTTGTACGTACTTATGAAAGGAGATGATAGCACGTGGCTAAGGATGGTGTATGTTGAGGTGAAAAAAAAAAAAAAAAAAAAAAAAAAAAAAAAAAAAGAACAAAGCACCAAATTTACAGAGAATTAATCGAATACTGTATCTTCCTTATCTTTGATCGACGTATATCGGTAGTAGCTTCCGATGATTTGAGTGCGATGGAGGTGTTATCTAGAAACGCCCTATATCACTACATGAGGTATAAAGCTCCCGATAAAAATTCGAATCATAAGATCTCAAGAATGATTACGAGTTTAAGGAAACCGGACTCGTAATTTTAGATCGAAAGAGTATTACTCCGATCAATCTTGATGAAGCAATGCTTGTAAATTTGATTTTCTACACACACTCACGCTTTTAGTTCTTAATATTGAAAAAGAAGAGAGAAAATCTGAAAAATAGTTGGAAAAGGAGATATTATTAATCGAAACTGTTTTTGATCAAACGTGAAAGTGTAAGTACGCATTTACTTGCCTCTTTCTATTTTTGATTTCTTTTTCTATCTTTTCGATTAACCAATGTCTTATCTAAAAGTTTGAGCCATCTTGTCAATTACTTGACTTAGTCTTTGATTCCAAATATTTCATATAAGTTGAGATAGGAAAATAATTCTAGAATTTTAATTATATTTATTGAGTAAATTTTGTGAAATTTCATTTGAATAATAGTTGATAAATAATTTATCAAAGTTATCTACACTTTTTATCTTATTAATTTCTAAAAAAGATATAATTAATATGTTTATAATATTGAAATGATATTTTACTAATTTAAAATGGTATCTACCACTTATATTATTTTATCGTAATTTTTATATATTACCGCTTATTTTGCTTTATAGGACGATCAAAAGAGCTAAGTGGGGAGTAGTTGATGTATAACATTTATATGATAAAAATTACGATGTTTTATATACGTTATCGACTTTTTTATATAAAATATAATAAAATATAACGATAATCTTATAAAATATTAATAGCTATGAATAAATCTAAATACTATAAAAATCTAGTAAAAATGATAAAAGTTATAAATTTTGTACCGGTTAATAACCGGAGTGTCGTGTCGATTCACGTGGGTATTTTTGGTATTTTACTGACCTTAGGTAAACCAAGACCCAGAGTGACGACATTTTATGGAGTAAAATCATATCTTTTGAAGGAATAAAGGAATGCCACGAGATTTAAAGTTCAAAGGATCAATGGTTCGTGACGCCAGATCAAGTTATATTTTCAACGAACAAATGAACCAGCAAAAAGGCATTTTCTGAAAAAGAAGTCTTCATGGAAGTTATAGATCTCCTCAAGAGCTTTCCAACGCATCTTGAATTATGTCATTTGGAGATCCAGAGCTCAAGTTATGATTTTATCAAGTTTCGGATTAAGATTGGAAAAAAATCTATCCGGATCGATCCGATTTACCTCGGATCGATCCGAGGAGACATTATGATTAGACCAAAGATGTGGCCCTGCAGAGAATATCCTGGGATAAGATTTTTTATTCCCGGATCGATCCGGCCCATTCTCGGATCGATCCGGCAAGGGAAAATTTGCCTATAAATAGGGCAGCATTGCAGGCAAAAAGGGGGTACCAAATATATCTCTTTTACCTCTTTTTTAGTAGTAGTAGTATGTATATATATAGGCCTTAAGCCATAAATAAGTAGTATCGTTGTAATGCTCGAGAAATTTCCAGAAGATCGAAGTTGTTGAAGTTGATGTAGCATCCGGAAAAATACATCTTCTGATTCAATCGTTGTAATCGGGTAAAATTTCTAAAGTATTTATGTTTATTATGTTTGTTTTTTATCTTTTCGTATAATGTTAGTAGGCTAAATCTAATAACTAGCCAAAGTTATGTAATCGTTTTATTTCGATCTTTTCGGTAAAGGAATGTTGTCTAAGTAAAATTGAATAAAAATTGAGCTAATTGAATCTTTTTCTATTAATAAAGTTTGACTTGAAAGAATTCATAATCTAATTATGAATTGACACCTCGTAATTAAGTTATGAACTCGTTAATAGAAAAACCGGAGGGTAAAATTGGCCGAGTGAAAGCGTGACAACGGAATCCAGCTTTCCTATTCGGGGCGATTTGTCCTAAAAGATAAATCTTATTAAAACTTGTACTCAAGATCGTAATAATGTTAACTCATCGCTTAATTGAAACTTAAACCGAAAGTTGAATCGCCCGGCTTTGACAACCGGAGCCTTTTAATAAAATTGACCGCTTGACGAACGGAATGACTCCTTTTATTCAAAGGTAGAATCGCACTCGGGACCTCGCTCGTAAAAACCGTAATAGCTGTGGATTTGGACCGATGACAATGGACATATGACAATTTCAATGCGCTAATGTGAGGAGGAATTGTTAACCTTAGAGTGCACCGCTTCATTTACTCAATTAACCTAATATAAAGATCGAGCACATTCCATTCACTTTGAAAGATCGTATAAATCAATTATATAAACTTTGGCTAGTTCTCTAAAAATATATTTGGCATCTATATATTTATATCTATATATATATTTACTTAACTTATGCATATCTATATATATTTATATATCTATATATATTATATTAGAATAAATTTTAATTTATGCATTTATTTTAAGTTATTAGTTATCTCATGCTATAAAACCTAGATTTAGATTGAGTTAATAATGACTTTTTTGTGTTTAACCACACTTAGAAGAATTACAAAGTTCCTCGAGGATACGATACTCGACTCACCATACTAGCACTACAGTTTGACCCGATACACTGTCGGTTAAGGACTGGTATTAGCACTAGAAAAGGCCACGTCAGTTGGCATAATGTGTTGGAGAGATTTTGCATCATTAAAACAAAAGAAAATTTATAAACCCTAACCTAATTGCAAAACTAACTCCTAACCGGCCGAATACCGGGTTGTTGATAGTAGAGCGAGATAAGTAAGGGGTCGATCCACAGGGAATTGGGATGTTGAATCTAATTTCATTAACTCTCTCAATTGTTACTCAAAGAATGAATAAACAAAAGAAACGAAAGAACAAAACATAAAAACATAAAAACAGAAAAACATAAACGAACAATCAAAATAAATCTAACCTAAGAAACATGGGAACAACCAAAGTACAAACCTAAGTGATTTCAATTCTAGTTAATCTCATGATTCTAATTCAGTTTGTGGTTTCACCCTTTCACGAGACACAAATCCCTAATCTCTTAGTGAACTTATCTCTCAAGCTATGAAAGCCTACTGTGTAGTGAATTCAATTATCTATCTCTCATCTTTCGAGTGTTGAGACCGATTTATCAAACAAAACTCGGGTGTAGATTCAATTAACTCTCGCTTTTAAAGAACCTAACAACCTAGGAATCTAACTCATTAACTTGTCATCATTAATGGCTAAAAACCCTATCTTTCTATGGTGATCTAACGTTTACGCAACTTCCGTATTATAAACATCAATCGTGAACTAATCTTTTGATTCTAATTCACATGGCATACAAATCGCATAGAAAAATACAAACTAAATCAAACGTCATGAAGAAAAACTGGAATTAAATTAATCATAAGAGAACTCACATAGTCTTGGATACAATGGTTGAAACACCATGGAAACGAAAAGAAAAGCTACATAATCTACTCCTAATCTAACCTCGGTTCACCCGAGCACAAGGCTCGGGTGACCGGCCTTCAAACTCCCAAGTCGGCTGCTGCTCCTCAGAAAATTCGAGTATAAAAATGTATATCCTTAGGGTTGAGGATATGGCTCTATTTATAGAGATAAGAGGCGGTTTGCTGAAAGTCGGCGGCAGACGGGCGTTCATTATCATGGACGCTCGTTCATTTCTTGAACGAAGGACCGACGCTGCGTCACCTCACGTCTGGAGACTCTGAATGTAAAATACGATTATGGACGCTGCATGGACGCCAGTTCACCCTTGGACGCTCGTCTGCTTCATATGGACGCTCGTCCACTGACGATCAAATCTTGATTTTTCCATCTTTATCTTGATTGATTTCTTTCCTTATCTCTTTTAATCTTCCATATCTTTAATTGATCCTCTTCCATCTCGAATTTATCCTTTTAGGATCATCTTTTCCATCATTAATTGGGTATCTACAAATATCAAAAACATACCAAAACGTAATAATTTCCAAAATAATATAAAAACACAAATTAACATAAAAATCGATACGTTTTCATATTTAATCATTAAAAACCTCATTTACTCAATATTTGACTATAAGGCCCGATATCTATGAAAATAATCCATATATGGGGGAAATTGATTCATAAAATATATATGAAAATCACTATAATTTGGCCCTAAACATAATGGTTCCCTTGTTTTTTTACAAGGTTGAGGATGTCAAAGTGCGAGCCTTGTCGGAAACAAGATGTTGAGGTCTCGTATTTACTTTGTGGTTTAAAAACGATCGAACCGTAAAGTAAATAAGCGGGTACAATAAGTAAATGTGAAGTCTCACATTTATTAAACTCGTCCCCCCACGTCCGGCAGGTTGAGTGTTTTAAAATAAGAAAGCGTAATCATTCACGGTACATAAACGAGAGAATGAATGCCATAACCCACAGCAAGCTTTACATGTAGTACCTTTTTAGATTGTCCGCGTGACAAGGGCGATTGAAGTCGAATATGTTTTCATCCTTTAAGATGTATGTCCCTTTCTTCACTTCCCTCTAGATTTGATAAGGGCCTTCCTAGTTTGGAGAAAGTTTTCCCTTTTCGGCCCGATGCCCGGCGGGTTCCCGTTTTCGAAGGACAAAATCGCCAACCGCGAATGAATGATCTCTTATGCGCTTATCGTGATGTTGCTTGGCGAGCTGTTTATAATTTAGGAGTCGACTATAGGCTTGCAGCCATTTTTTCTCTGATAGGTTGAGATCAAGCTATCTGTTGAGCTGATTGGAGAGTTGATCATAATGCGAGACCCTAAGGCTGGGCAATTCCATCTGGACTGGTGCCATGGTTTCCGAGCCATAAGTTAAAGAGAAAAAAGGTTTCACATGTGGTAGTTTTGAAGTTTGTTCAGACATCCCATAGAACGGATGGGAGCTCGTCCAACCATCTTCCTATGTTTTCATCTAGGTTTTCTTCAGCATCTTGAAAATCAGCTTGTTTACACTTTATGCTTGGACATTTCCTTAAGGATAGGAGACTGAGGACTGCCAATGTTTGACGTTATGTTCCTCGCAAAATAGTGTAAGCCGCTCCTTGAACTGAGGACCGTGGTGGGATACAACTGCTAGGGGAACACCAAAGTGGACCAAATTTGATCACACATGAAATAGATTGCGTCATTCACTGTTTTTTTGGCCAAGGCTTGGCTTCGATCCATTCGGTGAAGTAGTCGACTACCATGATAGTGTATTGACAACCACCTCGCCCTTATGGAATGGTCCAAAAAGATCATGTCCCCACATGTCAAAAGGCCAAGCTGATATGATTATGCTCTGCTCAACTGTAGGAAGCCTAGGGATGTCTGCGAACCGCTGTCACTTCTCGCATGTCTGAGCGAATCTGTGAGCATCATGAGCGAGTGTTGGCCAGTAGAACCCCAGTTGAGATAATTTTCTGGCACATAGAGCGGCTGGCGGGATGGACCCCACACACTCCTTCATGGATCACGGTTAATATTTTTATCGCTTCTTCTGGGTGGATACACCGTAATAGAGGCTTAGTGTAAGATCTTCTGCATAGGATTCCATTGACGATGGTGTATCATGCTGCCTTTTTTCTCTAAGCGCGGGCTCGATCTGCCTCCATAGGTAGGGAGTCCATCTCGATGTAAGCTTTGATTTCATCTACCCAACATGTCGACGATGTTTCGACGTCTATGATTTCTACCCGGTTGATTATGGGCTCGATGAGATATTCGACCTTTTTAGTTGGGTCTTAAATCTCTTCTTCTAAGGACAATTTGGACAAGTAATCTGCCCGCATATTATCCTCCCGGCTAGTTCTGATGAACTCACAGTGGTTGAAGCCGTTTTTCATCCGTTTGATGATCTCAAGATATTGGCATATAATCTCATTTTTAGCTTCATAAATACTTGAAATATGGCTGACAATGAGTTGAGAATCGCTGAAGACCTCAACATTTTCAACCTTCATTTCTCTCACGAGCTCGAGGCCTGCAATGACGGCCTCATATTCATCTTAATTATTTGAAGTTGGGAACTCAAACCTTAGAGCTTTCTCCTCTGTAGTTTCTGGTTCGACCAATATAATACCGACTCCGCATCCACTTTTACTTGTCGCCCCATCTATGTAAAGTTGCCAATAATGACTCGGCCTTGTAGGTTCCAAAGTCGAAGGGGTGCTAGGCTTGGGTGGGATTTGCGGATCGGACTGTTGTTCATAGAAACCGGTCTCAACGATGAAGTTGGCAAGCCTTGATTGCTTTCTGAGGCTACTAGCGAATGTCGAACTCTGTTAGTTCAATTTCCCATCGAAGCAAACGATTTAAAAGGTCGGGCTTGTGCAATACTTGACTCAACGGACGATGTTGATAGTGTGCGAAGAAAAACAAGCTCTTAATTTACGGGCAGCAAGTGAGTAGGCCAACTTCTCTATATTGAAATAACGGCTCTCCCACGGGCTAAAATCATTTCTTATATAATAAATGGGGGTTTGGATGGTGCCGGACACCTTGACAAGAATGGCACAACATCCCAGTCTGAGGGCTCCAAATACAAGAACAATTCATCTCCTATCATCGAGGTAACGAGAAGAAACGGCTTCCCCATGTAGTCCTTAAGTGCTTGGAAGGCTTGAGTGCACTCTTCATTCCGTGTGAATGTTTTGTCGCCTTTTAGGATTTTGAAGAATGGCAGGCATTTTTCACAGACTTAGAGATGAACCTGCCCAGGGCGATGATCCTTTCATTTAGCCTCTGAATCGCTTTGATACGGGTAGGTTCTTTCATGTGCATCAGTGCCTCTATCTTTTCAGGATTGGCCTCGATCCCTCGTTGGCTAACCATAAATCCAAGAAACTTGCCTGCTTGGACAACAAATACGTATTTGGCCAGATCAAGCTTCATCGAGTGTTTTTAACGTTCTCAAAGGTTTCTTGAAGATCGGTGTTGTGGCCTTGGAGGGATACCTAGACGACCATATCATCAATGTAAGCCTCTATGTTTTTGCTGATCTATGAGCTGAAGACACGATTGACCATTCTCTAGTATGTCGAGCCAGCGTTCTTCAACCCGAATGGCATCATTTCGTAATAATATAGTCTCCTAGCTGCTTTGAAGGCTGTCATTTCTTTATCGCAGTCGGCCATCTTGACTTGATAATAGCCAAAATATGTGTTGAGAAAGCTTAGCATTTCAAACCCAGCAATTGAGTCCACCATGTAACCAGAGATAATGAATACTTATGTAAGCATCATCTTCAGGGCCTGTTAGTGACACAATATATCAAATGATGATAGAATTAAAATCTTTAAACACAAAGAGGGGACTTTTGAAAATTAATCAACACTAAAACCATACCACAAAATACTCAATAAGCTGTTGTTTAGACTGCCACATCCTCTCAATGTATTCAGCATGGGCGAGTATGGCAGCCGCATTAGGATTCTGATGCGTAATAATCCCCACGTTCACAGATGATTTGTGAGTATGTCTGGGTCAGGATGTACCGGCGGCCTCTTTTCCAGATCTCTGGCTAGTGGCGGCCTCAAGATTATCCTTGGATCTGGCCATTCCGTTAAGAAATAAGCAGATGTCGGGCAGGCTAGTTCTCTTGTTGTCGGTGATGACATGGGATTCAGGTCACCTAGGTGTGTTGCACCTGAGCGCGACCAACAATTGCCCCGTCGGTAACCTGGGCTGTGTTTTGGACTAATTTTCTGGGAGAAAGGGGCAATCCATCAAACAGAACAGGACCTGCAGATCTAGTCTGAGCCATGAAGATGCCGATGGAGGTCTGCAAGATACCCATTTCACGAGATGAAGATTTGGAAAATCTGACAGTGATTTGTCGATCTTGTGATGAACACAATGAGGATAAATTTATCCTGACAATGATGCATGCAAACATCTGATGAATTTTGATGATTCCGGCGAAGATCTGGGAATCCTGGATAATCTGGTGATGATCAGGATGAAGATATGAAGGGATCCGATGAACCTGATGATGAACATGATGAAGATCAGCCGGAAAACCAAAATTAGGCAGTTTTAGGCCACCTGATCTGGAAATAACCGGGAGATCTGATCCAAAATTTGACTGGAAAAAATGCCAAATGGCGTAATTTTCTCGGTAACAGAGCCAATTGATATTGTCGGAAATATCATAAACAAGTTCAATTGATTTTGGCGGTGGATATCTAGCTAATTTAGAGTGATTTGTCCGGTGATTAGGTGGTGTTGTTCAAGAACAATATGAAGAAAATATGAAGATACGAAAAACACCAAAGTTGTCGACAAATTGACAAAGGTTGTCTCCGTTTAGTATTAATTAGTCGATTGATCCATACCATGTTCATGGTACAAATGCCGCTATTATTAGGGACTAAGAGTTGGCGGTTACAAAGGTGGTAATCAAATTCAAGTACATCATAATTAAATACAAGGTCGTTGGGCGAGCTCTGATTGGACGAGATTGTATCGTAACCGTTGTGGGCTCTTCACCTATAACCGTTGTGTATGAACTATGTTGCCTAGTCAAGAGCTCTTGATCCTAGCTGACGGACGGCAATCTAAGGGGCGAGCATATCGGGTCCCCAGTACTTCGTGTCGCCGCGTAGATGGCGAGCTGAAGGCTTTGCTGATCAACGCCTGTTGCCTAGCCAATGATTGAATCGTAAAGACATGAGGCAGGCTGGATTATTCTTGACCCAGACCAGCTTATAAAAGTGGGGACAGGCTGGGCCAAGAACCTTATTCGGTTTTAGGTCTACGTACAAACCCAATATGAATCCACAGGCTCTTTTCCGGGTGTGGCATATCAGACGGCTTGACTTGTAGCATGTGTCGCACCCCATCAACAAGCTCGCTTAACAAGGTTAAATGATTTCCTTAGGGATAATGATCTCAAAATTGGAAATACATGCAGTTTTGAACTTTTTGATCAGCCTACAATAAGGGAATATCATGTGGTGATGAATGTGGTGTTCATTAGGTGTTAATTATTAAGAATCAAAGTATGTGATTGATATAGAACGACGACTTTCAATAAAACTCGTTACTTTCTGTTAGGATAAGATTGGATTATGTTTGGATAATTGTTTTATCAATATTTGAATCATGTTTGGATTATGTTTGGATAATTGTTTGAATCATGCTTGGATTATGTTTGGATGAATGTCTCACTACAAAAAACTGGACTTTTTGCGACGGAAGGTTACCGTCGCAAACTAGGCTTATTCCGTCGCAAACCCTAATTTGCGACGGTTTTTATTTGCCGCATTTTTTAGTCGCAAAACTTTTGCGACGGTTTAGCCGTCGCAAATGATTTGCGACGAATGTTGCGACGGATAATAACGTATTATATTTATTTTTTAAAAAATATAATTTCCGTCGCAACAAAATATATAATCCGTCGCAAACAATTGTATAATCCGTCGCAAAAATATATAATCCGTCGCAAAAATTTTATAATCCGTCGCACAAATTGTGTAACCCGTCGCAAAAATTGTATAATCCGTCGCAAATATTTTTTATTAAATAATTTATTTATTTTTAGATCCTTACATATCCGTCGCAAATACAACTTTGCGACGGAAATATTCCGTCGCAAAAATTAAAATTAATCAGAAAATTATGGTCGCTTTTGCGCACCGCCAAACCCACCGCCGCAAAATGACCATAATTTTCCCCGGTAGCATTACAATTGCTACCGCTATCAACAACAACAATATAAAAGGGGATACGATACCAAAATAAATAAAACGATATGTCAAAGAGGATATGTCAAAGAGGATATGTCAAAGGGATAAAACGATATGTCAAAGGGATACGATAAGCCAAAATAAATAAAAATGTATAAAGCAATATGTCACCCAGTCGGACCCGGTGTACTACCTAAACCCATGTCACCTCCTCCAAGTCCGTGATCGATCGGTCATCTCTCAGGTCGCCTCGTACCCGGATTGCATCCTCCGGAGGATGCTTTGCCTAACCGGGTAATCCACTCCTCCATCTGCGCTAGTCTGTGCCTTCCCGACGCTTTCTGTCTCTCTCTAGCTCCTCCAACCTCGCTTTGTGTTTACGCATTAACTGTTTTTCTCTCGCCATCTCCTGGTGAGACGGGTGAGTATGCCCGGAGAGTATGTCTCGGCGGATGAGTGTCGAGCGATGCTGAGTTGTCGTAGTACATGGAGGCGGTGACCCCATGCCAAAAACTCTCCCTTCTTGTCGTAACCACCAAATGCCCAGAATAAAGACGCGACTGGTCGATAGGGTGTCAGTCAATCTCTGAGCTTTCGCCTTCTTCGAGGTGAAGACGTCTGCAAAGTATGATATAAATTTGTTAGTAACAATAATTACATGATGTATATATAATGTACATATAATATTTAGAATACATAATGTACCAAGATTTTCTCAAACTTCCTCGAGACGAAGTTGCCCGACTTCTTCTTCTTCGAACTAGTCACCGGATCTCCGAGTGATAGGGGCACTTCTCTATTGTCCTCCATGGCCCGAGCCCGAAATCGATAACGCGTGCGTCGCCTACAGCATGTGTCCCAGGGATCTTCCTTCCTCACCGGATCCGGCTTCGGTTTATCTTCTTTTCGCAGATGTTTCCTTGAATGCCTATTCCGACATAAGATAAACAAGTTAGTACATACATATATATATACAAAACACAAGTATTATTAATTAAATATTGAATAATTGCTTACGGGACTCCCAATCCACTCCTCGAATCGACGGAGAATATCCGGGTCATCCAAAACCGAGCACGGGGGTTTGTTTGAGCCCGATACATATAATCACGGACCTGTTGATAGCATACCGCTCAAAAGCTTCCACAACCAGCGCTCGTATGCGTAACTCAAGTGAATAATAAAAAATTTATAAAATTTTATTAAATATTCCGTCGCAAAATAATAAAAATTCCGTCGCAAAATGTCCCGCCAAGTGGAAAAATTGGTACCAAATCTGTCCCGCCAAATGTCCGTGTCATAAACAATAAAACATCCGTCATAAACGTAAATTTGCGACGGAAATAAAGTCCGTCGCGAAAATTCCGTCGCAAAACTGCTGTTTTTTTGTAGTGTCTTTATCATTGTTTCAATCATGTTTGGATCATTGTTTGAATCATGTTTGGATAATGAAAATACACTAACACATGTATTTTTAGTATTGGGGTCCAAAACGTCAGCACTTAAGACGTTCCTGATGCAAGACCAACGTCCGGTTTGCTAGCATTTTGAAATCATAAGCATATTCAGTTCTACTATCATAAACGTCACAAAGCCTAATGTTTCTGGTGCAAAATCAACGTCAACATGGATGGCATTTTGCAAACAGAAACATAATCATTTCTGGTGTCCAAAATATCATTCACTCTGGCGTTGCTTTTGCACGCCAATGTCAGTGTTGCTGGAGTTTTAAAAACAAAGGCATATTGTGTTCTAGAGTCTTAAACGTCACTTTGTCTGGCATTTATATTGTAAACCAACGTTGGTTGATGATGCTGGATCTTGTTTATGAATAAATCCGGGCTGTATTTTTCCTAATGACAATTAACTCAAGAATAAGCCCTAGAACAAGATGTAAAATGGGGGTGGTGTTTGTGATTTTTAGACTGAGCCTGAGATGTTATATCTCAGGTTGCCTACGTATCATGTGTATTAATCAGGAATCAAGGCTCTTCGTAATTCTTGGGATCGTTTCTATAGTGGACATCTCGTCCAAGACAAGCATGTGTCGTGTCCTTCAAGGACTCTATTTTGTATAAACCATGGATTATCTTGTGTCTGTTCCCTATTATTTAGGAGATAATTATGGATAGTTTGAATATTAGGATCGAATTCTTAATGACTGAGGATTCTTTCCATGTTTATCTTATGATTTTCATATGAGCAATATCGGATAAGAAAGGCTCTGTCCATCCTGCGTCGAGCTCCTCCGGACCGTCTTGGCCCATATTGCGTGGACCCGAGCTCCTCAGCAACCTAGCCGACCTATGGTGGTTCTGTTTGGAGAACGAGTAAGACCTCCCACCTGGGGATCAGGTCTGCCCTTAGGCACAAAGTGGGGCTCCTGGCCCACAATGTTGTAGTTTCACTGTCTTAATTTATTGTTTGATCAATTAACAGATGACATGTGGCGAGGCTCAGTTTGACCCTCATCATAAGCCCCCCAGATCTAGCTGAACAACTCATTGTGAGGTCATATCTGTTAGAGTTGATGCTCGTTTACTGTCATCTAGACTTGTAGAATTTTTACAATGACCTTCTCTGAAAGTACTGAAGATCCTTTTACCCAAAAAGAGGAGGATGCTGCTCCTGAGCAGAATGAGATCTCGGAGATGTCCGATCAACAGCTAGCTAAGGCTGGTTTTAAGGACATTAGATATGTAAGTGTCGTTTTTTATAACGGTACATTGTACTGTAATTTGGTAGCCTTCCCCATACTTGGAAATTTGCCTGTGCAGAGATCCTTTGTTGGCCGGGAGGCCTTTGCAAGACTTGCGGCGTCCTCTACCAGCAAGGTGAAGTTGAAGAAGAAGATTGCCGGCCTGGAGAAGACGGCCTCCGATCATCGGCTATAACTCAAGTACGTGACTAAGTCCAAGGACCAACAAATTGAAGCACTCAAGGAGAAGCTCCAGGCTCAGATGCCCGAACTGACGGCCTTGGGAGACAATTATAAAGCAAGTCTCAAGGAGATTGAGGACAAGCACTTAGAGGAGAAAACTGAGCTTGAGAACACCATTCGGTGACTCCGAGCTGAGAAGACCGTGTTGGAAGCTTCTGTTCCGGGCAGAATTGATTGGGTAATTCGGGACTATAAGGCTTCGGCGGAGCTCTCCCAAGCCATGGGGACATTGCTGGCCCCGATATGGAACTATGCCTACACCTTAAGAATTGATGAGGCTAGGGCACAATTTTCCGACTGTTAAGGGTGATTTTGTACGTTTTATATTGATATATTTTATAATGATTTCCCCCGTATTTATATAATTTGCATAAGAATCAAGTGTTTATATGGAAATATTGAGTAAATGATGTTTTTAATAGTTAAATCTCAAAACGTAACGATTTATGTGCGTAATTGATGATTTTATGTTATTTTGGAAATACGTTACGCTTTGGTATGTTTTCCTATTGTTGTAGATACTCATTGATGATGGGAGAGAGGATTTTAGAGAGCCAAATTCGTGATTGGAAAGGATCAATCAAAGTTATGGAAGATTGAAAGATATAAGGAAAGAAATCAATCAAGATGAATGTTGGGAAATCAGGATTCCGGTAGTCCTGACTTCCGACGCAGTTCTTGATATGATAACAACCGATTTGACTCTGGACCTCAAGAGAAGAGTTGTAGAGCTTGAAGAGAGGATTCTACAGGATTTTGAATCACTCCATTCCGACTTACGAGGCCCGAGATATGAGCGTTACAAGTTTGGATGTTGTTGCTGAAAATAGTGGACGGGCGTCCGGATCTTCAAACGGGCGTCCGGCACCTTTCTTTGAGCAACCGACTTGATTTTTCTATAAAAGCAGCTGCGATTCCAACCCTAATTACATCAGATTTTCATACGAAAATTACACAGGCAACAGCCGCTTTAAGGAGTTTGAGCGATCACCCGAGTCTTGTGCTCGGGTGATCCGAGGATTAGATTAGGTGTTTATTTTATGTCGTTTCTTCTCTTCTTTGGTTCGATCATGGTGTTGGCTTGAAGATGATCAAACCGGAGCAGCCATGTGAGATTTTTCAGCTTTCTCTTATTTCCTTTCTTTGGATATTTTATGGATGAGTTTAATTTAAAGATTGTATTTTTCCTATGTTTATTTGTGTATTGCATTTATATCGAAAGATGTGCATGTTTGATGTTTACCGTAGGACGAAAGTCGGTGTAAACGCAAGATCACCATAGGAAAGATTAGACGTTTGATCTATGTCAGCGAAAGTTGATAGGTTGGATGTCTAGGTTGTTAGATCTAGTAAATCTTGCACCTTGGTTTATTTTATGATCGCGTTAATCTCCGTAAATCGAAAGATAGAGATTGATAGGCGAATTCATCTACGAAAGTAGGAATTCATACGTTTGATAGGTGAAACCACAACTTGAATTAAATCACTATAAGATAATCTAGGGAAGAAATTAAGGGTTGCGGGATGGTGGATTATGGTTCGTTCCATGTTTGATCGCTTGAGCGTTATCATGTTCGTTAGATAGATTTACCGTTTTACGTAGTTTTTATTTATGCTTTTATCACTTTTATCCTTCCGGCTTTGGATTAACAATCCTCTGTCGATTTATTTTCTTTTTAGATTAGGATTAGTTATGTGTTTTAATAAAGAGGAATTAATGACGTTAGATTCAATATCCCTTTTCCCTGAGGATCGATACCCGTACTTATCCAACTTTACTAGCAACTACCCGGTATTCGGCCGGTTAGGAGGTAGTTTTGCATGGTAGTATAGGTTTATAAATTTTCTTTTGTTTTAATGATGCAAAATCTCCCCAACAAAAGTGGCGCCGTTGCCGGGGAATCGGTGTTTTGTTGAATCTAGTTGAATTAATTCTTCGATTTTGTTACGTTTTATTTTTCGTTCAATAAAAGTAACGATAAATAAGTTGAGAGTTTTTATTTTTGCCGTGTTTCGATGACCGTAGGGTTAAGAATGTGCAAAAAGTTTTTTACTCAACTTATGAAACGTGAATTATGTGTTTAGTTGTTACCTAGTCTAACCCATGTGCTAAAATTTATCTGTAGGTCGTTATGCATGCTCTGGCTTTGTGTTGTGCTTATGAGATTTAGGGTTTCGTGTGTCTCTCGCATTGTCTGTGCAAATTCGTTGTATGGGCGGCGTTGAGTAAGTGAGCGCCCGTCCGATTCATAAGTTGCGGTGAACACACGTCCGGGTTTTAGGGCGCTCGTCCGTCCCATAAGTTTCGACTCGCTCGATTTGAGATCCAGACGGCGTCTGCTTTTGTGGACGACCGTCCGAGGAGAAATCACCAAGTGAACGGCCGTCCGGTATTACGAACGTTCGTCCGTCTGCATCTTCGCGGAGCGCAGGCGGCGTCTGAAAAGGTTGAACGTCCGTCCGGTTGGTTTTCAAGTCAAACGAGCGTTTGTTTTGGTCTTTGACGCTTCGTCCAAAGCAGTATTTTGAGGTGAACGCCCGTCATTTGTCTTTGAAACGCCGATTCAGTAGTCCAGGTTTTTCTTGATCTCATTCCTAATGCTTTTATTTAGTATGGATTGCTTACATTCGAGCATCTGTGGCCTATTTATTTTTACATAGATGTCACGAATATGAATGTTATACCTTTCCATCTATGAATTCATGCTAAGTAAATGATCTTATTCCTTATACATGATTCATCTATGCAAGTTATAGTTCTTGTCGGTTCTCGTATGCTATAACCGGTCTTCGTGTTAATTAGTAGCTAATGTCGGTTTCCGTATGCTACATACCGCTGTGATGAATCTTTTGAGCTTTGAGACTTAGGTGCTTCCTTGTTATTTTTGTAACTCATTTGGGTAGTAACTGTCGGTTTTCCGTTGCTACGATGGAAACCTTATGAGTTATATCTGTTTAGTATAGCTAACTGTTGGTTTTCCATAATGCTATCACCTTTTGATGAGTCTTAAGGCGCGTCTACACTGCATGTAATGATTAGTACTGTCGTTTATCGTAACCTGTCATTATTTGGTAGACGTTTATTATATACATGTCATGCTGCAAATGAGTGGGCTAGTTTTCTTTCTTTTATTTTCTTTTATTTTTGCATATCATATAGATGCATATCATTTAGTTGCATGTCATCTAGTTGCATTGTTTTCTATTTTTTTTCTTTTATTTTTCTTGAGCGTAGTTAACTGTCGGTTTCCGTAATACTACCTCGTTTTCTTTATTTTTAGTTTCTGCATAGGCCGTAGTCACTGTAGAGTTGTCAGGGGTCAACTCGCTCAGCCTGAGCCTGTCAGAATTTATTTTTATTTATTTTATTTTTAGGATTGCATATCATGTAGATTGCATTGTAGTATATTTTCATGTAGTTGCACCTAGCCTACTGTTGTGTAATGTTCCATGTATATGTATTCCATCTTTATATGAGCTTAATCTAAAAATTCTCTAGACTTCCTTTCCTGTGCTTTATATGTTATCTTCCCCCTATCCCCGAGGTATTTCATGTTTGTCAAGTGTGCAGGATATTTTCGATAGCGATTGTGAGCTTTAGACGATTTCAGTTTTCCGGTGGATGGTCCACAGTCTACTGGATTCGTTGAGCATTTCTGGGTGAGGTCGACCCACTTCCGATTATAGCTCCTTTCAACAACGAATCAGCTAAGTTTTCTGTTTCTTTTTATTTTTGCACACCATGAGGACATGTTGTAATTTAAGTGTGGGGGAGGGGATAAGTCGATATGTATCTATACATTTGCTTACATGATTTTATTTTTATGCAAAAATGAGCTAAATTATTTTAAAATTTTTGTTTTGTCTCGAGTGAGCAATGCATGTTTTTGTTCGGTTTGTTATATTCATTGATGCTGTATGCCGTATGTTCCGTAAGTTAGTTGTTTCACCCGATATTATTTTCCACGAGCCATAGTGAATGATGAGCTAATTTGTAAAGTTATACCCCGTTTTGGATTAGTGGTTTTTGATTTCCTTATAAGTCATGTGCTTAGTGCTACGTATATATCTTGAGATTTATGATAGTCTGTATTTAGCTCCGAGTACGATGTACTGTGAATATCTAGAAGTTTGAATGTGATAAGTAACACGGGGCTAATGTCAATTAAAAGGATAAGTTAATAGTTGATTAAAAAGGGTGTGTTGAAAGCTAGTCGATGATTTGAGTGAGGTAGGGTATACCACGTATGTCCTATTCCACTATGATGACTAAGAGCTCACGACAGTTAGGAAAAGCTGCCTTATGATTGGAGTAAGGTAGGGTATTATCTCGAAATGTCCTATTCTGCTATGAGGGCAATAGCTTCTTCTAATGTGTGTTTAAAGTGAAATGGTTAGATCAACTTAACAATTGATGTGAAATGAATATAAGACTAAGTTATCGTCTATCTTATCCCCAGTAGAAACTGAAAGATATGATGTAGGGATTATCCTCTGAGTATTTCAGAAAGGCCCTAGATTCATTCGATCATATTTTTCGGGATATGTCACGCTTGTAGGGTGCACCTTATGAGTGTCATTTATTGCTAGTCCACGAGGGGTATTAGCTAGTTTTGCTTTGAGTTTTCAAGTTTGGATTTAGTGGAAGTTTTCTATGGCTATGCACACACACGATGGTGAACTTCTAATTTATTGACTATGTGGTATATGTGTTGAGGTGTCTATATTCTTTCCGAGCCTTTCTTTTGTTTTGCTTTGCTCGGGACGAGCAAAGATAAGTGTGGGGAGTTGTTAAGGGTGATTTTGTACGTTTTATATTGATATATTTTATAATGATTTCCCGTATTTATATAATTTGCATAAGAATCAAGTTTTTATATGTAAATATTGAGTAAATGATGTTTTTAATAGTTAAATCTCAAAGCGTAACGATTTATATGCGTAATTGATGATTTTATGTTATTTTGGAAATACGTTACGCTTTGTTATGTTTTCCTATTGTTGTAGATACTCATTGATGATGGGAGAGAGGATTTTAGAGAGCCAAATTCGTGATTGGAAAGGATCAATCAAAGTTATGGAAGATTGAAAGATATAAGGAAAGAAATCAATCAAGATGAATGTTGGGAAATCAGGATTCGGGTAGTCCCGACTTCCGACGCAGTTCTTGATATGATAACAACCGATTTGACTCTGGACCTCAAGAGAAGAGTTGTAGAGCTTGAAGAGGGGATTCTACAGGATTTTGAATCACTCCATTCCGACTTACGGGCCCGAGATATGAGCGTTACAAGTTTGGATGCTGTTGCTGAAAATAGTGGACGGGCGTCCGGATCTTCAAACGGGCGTCCGGCACCTTTATCTTGTAACAACCGACTTGATTTTTCTATAAAAGCAGCTGCGATTCCAACCCTAATTACATCAGATTTTCATACGAAAATTACACGCAGGCGACAGCCGCTTTAGGAGCTTTCAGGCCGATCACCCGAGCCTTGTGCTCGGGTGATCCGGGTTAGATTAGGTGTTTATTTTATGTTGTTTCTTCCTTCTTTGGTTCGATCATGGTGTTGGCTTGAAGATGATCAAACTGGAGCAGCCATGTAAGATTTTTCAGCTTTCTCTTATTTCCTTTCTTTGGATATTTTATGGATGAGTTTAATTTAAAGATTGTATTTTTCCTATGTTTATTTGTGTATTGCATTTATATCGAAAGATGTGCATGTTTGATGTTTACCGTGGGACGAAAGTCGTGTGTAAGCGAGATCACCATAGGAAAGATTAGACGTTTGATCTATGTCAAGCGAAAGTTGATAGGTTGGATGTCTAGGTTGTTAGATCTAGTAAATCTTGCACCTTGGTTTATTTTATGATCGTTAATCTCCGTAAATCGAAAGATAGAGATTGATAGGCGAATTCATCTATGAAAGTAGGAATTCATACGTTTGATAGGTGAAACCACAACTTGAATTAAATCACTATAAGATAATCTAGGGAAGAAATTAAGGGTTGCGGGATGGTGGATTATGGTTCGTTCCATGTTTGATCGCTTGATCGTTATCATGTTCGTTAGATAGATTTACCGTTTTAAATAGTTTTATTTATGCTTTTATCACTTTTATCCTTCCTGGCTTTGGATTAACAATCCTCTCTGTCGATTTATTTTCTGCTTTAGATTAGGATTAGTTATGTGTTTTAATAAAGAGGAATTAATGAGGTTAGATTCAATATCCCTTTTCCCTGAGGATCGATACCCGTACTTATCCAACTTTACTAGCAACTACCCGGTATTCGGCCGGTTAGGAGGTAGTTTTGCATGGTAGTATAGGTTTATAAATTTTCTTTTGTTTTAATGATGCAAAATCTCCCCAACACCGACCTTAGCATTGGAGGTCTTCCCCACAAGGCTTTGTATAAACCTGACATGGATACGGCACATGAAGCTCGTCTGAAGGGGTTCTAGGAATGCGTAGACATTATGTCTAAGTATTCTTCCCGCCGTGCTGCAACTCCTCGTTCAGTGCCTTCTGTGGCTCTCCAGTTGCTTTTGTTGCTTCTGCCAAGCCGCTTCAGGCGGATACTACTGTGGAGAATCTTACTCCTGCCACAAAGCCCGGGCAAGACTCAGCCCCTAATGCTTCTTAGGTTTTTGAACTTGTATTTCGTTTTTGCTTTTGAAGAACCTCAAAAATTGTAACATGTACAATGATTATAATATATGAAATTTTTTGCAAGTTCTCTTGCCATAACTTTATTTTCAGCGCTTATTTGGAGCACTTTCATCCGTAGTGGGATGTCCTAGTATGCCATGCATTAACTTATACTCCCTTCATCCCAATTTTTTTGAGACTTTTTAGAACTCTTAAAATTTAAAGGAACATCATTTATTGCATTGTCTAGTCATTAAAAACATGACTAATTTACAATTACATCCCTTTTATATTGCATTTTCATCTACTTAATAAATGCTGATATGTGGGCATTTTAGACATTTAAGAAACAACTTTAAGTATAAATATGAATTATGGGACTTATTTTGGGACATCCATAAGTTGAATAAGTCCCAAACAAATTGGGATGGAGGGAGTAGTTTTTTGGATGGCATACTTAGTAGCGTGTGTAGATATTTTGCCTCTGAAACTTACATGCAGGGCTCTGCAGTTCGATGTCTGTCCTGCAGACTTAGGAAGTTTGGTTGTTGCGAACTTGACGAGTCTGACTTACATAGCTCAGTTCAATGTCTTTCATGCAGACTTAATTCTTTGAGTCTGACCTGCAGAATTAATTTTTTTGAGTCTGACCTACAAAATTAATTTTTGGAGTCTGGCCTGCACACTTAGGAAGTTTGGTTGTTGCAAACATGCCGAGTCTGACTTACAGAGCTTAGTTCAATGTCTGTCTTGCAGACTTAATTAATTGAGTCTGGCCTGCAGACTTAATTTTTGAGTCTGACCGACAGACTTAATTTTTTTGAGTCTGACTTGCAGACTTAATTTTTTTGAGTCTGACCTGTAGAATTAATTTTGTATTAGTCTGTCATGCAGACTTACTTTTTTTTATTGCTGAGTCCAACTTGCGGAGCTCAGTTTTCAGTCCTGCTGACTTGTATTTTTGTTGAGTCCGTCATGTGGAGCTCGATGGTCAGTATTGCTGACATATGTTTGCTGAGTCCGACTTGAAGAACTCAGATGTCAGTATTCCTGACATATGTTTGTTGAGTCCAACCTGTGGAGCTCAGATGTCAGTCCTGATGACTTGTATTTTTACTGAGTCTATCCTGCGGAGCTCAGTGGTCAGTATTGCTGACATATATTTGCTGAGTCCAACCTGCATAGCTCAGATGTCAGTACTGCTGACATATGTTTGCTGAGTCCGACCTGCGGAGCTTAGATATCAGTTTTGCTAATTTGTACTTTTGCCGAGTCCGTCCTGTGGAGCTCAGTGGTCAGTATTGCTGACATATGTTTGTTGAGTCTGACCTGCAGAGCTCAGATGTCAGTACTGCTGACATATGTTCTCTGAGTCCGACATGCGGAGCTCAGATGTCAGTTCTTCTGGCGTATTATTGCTGAGTCCGTCCTTCGGAGCTTAATGGTCAGTATTGCTGATATATGTTTGCTGAGTTTGACCTGCAGAGCTCAGATGACAGTGTTGCTGACATATGTTTGTTGAGTCCGACCTACGGAGGTCAGATGTTAGTTATGCTGATGTATTTTTGCTGAGTCCGTCCTGCGGACCAGAAATACCTTCTTTACGTATCATTGGAAAGTGCATTAGTGGTCAGAGTTGCTGACATATGTTTGCTGAGTCCGACCTACGGAGCTCAGATGTCAGTTCTGCTGGAGTATTTTTGCTAATCCGGTCCTGCGGAGCTCTGGCATCAGTATTGCTGACATATGTTTGCTGAGTCCAACCTACGGAGCTCAGATGTCAGTTCTGCTGGTGTATTTTGTCTGAGTCCGTCCAGTGGAGCTTAGTTTATCTGTCATGCAGACTTAATGTGTTTGTCTTTTGCAATTTTTTTGTGCGTATGTTTGTCCTGCAAACTTAATCAAACACACTATGCATAATGGGAAACAAAAATATTATTGAAGCAACGCAAAACTGAGTACTCCATGGGTACAAATTTATTCAAGCATTCTCAACATAACTGTTATGAAATTGCGAAAATTAAAACAAGTTATAAAGGTCTGGAACCTGTCTTGTGTTGAAATAGTGTCCTAAACCCAATCGGGTTGGACCGGATCCGACCGGGTCGGATCATTTCTACTATTTCTTTATGTTTATACATATAACAAATGGCTTTTATGTTATCGTATATTTGTTCTTTTAAAGAACCAATTATGAATTGTTATATGATAACGTCCTTAGTATTAAACTGTGATAGAGAAACCATGATAGGCAATTATGGTTGATGAGATCTCTAATCACTTTAATAAGTTTGATACTTAAATGTCTCTAGGTTGATGTACTATTAAACAGGGCATTGATAGTATGAACAGACTAGCACGTATTTGATGTCTTCTGTCTTTAAGGGCATGGATAAATCTCGTCTATCTAAATGTAGAGACACTTGGATTGTACGTGGACATGTATTAGAGAATGCGTACGTTAGATCCACTTACATTAAGTGTCGCGCTATATGGAAGTTGTGTAATTATCCTTAGGACATGAGTCTACATGGCATCACGGTGTGGATTGTCATGTTTTGACACTATTGAGGTTTGCCCTAGCCATGGGGTGATCATGCGGTAGTGATTGGGTGTGATATGGAAGCATGTGGAGTATACATGTTAGTTCGTCCGGAATCGCGTATCCTATGATTGGGATTGGATATCCGAAATGACCTTCTTATAAGGAATGTCTAGCTCTCGTGAATCTTTACAAAGTGGGAGTAAATGTGTTATTTCGAGAGAGCATGATATCCAGATTATAAGATACGATCGTTAATGTATTGACACTCGAGATACGATCGCATGGATATTATTACTGCGGTAGGATTGTAAGTTACACGGTAACTGTTTCACAAGAAAGGTTGTAGTCATTGCATTTAACTCTTCCGATGATTGGGGGTCACGGTGTGTTGCTAGACGTTATCCCGTGATCGTTAGGCATGAATGGCATTTTCATAATTTGCACTTTGTGCCTACGGCCAACATATTCGGAAGCCTATCGGGTCACACACATATGAACATTTAGCCAGATTAAAATGTGGTTATAGTTGATAACCAAATAAGGAAAGTATTTATCTCATACTATAAAGGTTATAGTGGTAAATTAATATGGTGGTATTTATTTATTATTAATAAATGTAATACAAGATATTAATTATGTTAATTAATTAAATATATGTATTTTGATACATATGGGGCGCATATAATAGTGTATTAAGATACACTTAGATTGTGTAATTTAATTAATAGTGTTACCAAATATTAATATTAGATATTGATATATAAATAATACATGTGCCTGCGTGTGTTTGCACTAATGCAAATTGGTGATTTGCATGCACATTCATAGTATTTATATATATATATATATATATATATATATATATATATATATATATATATATATATATATATATATGTAGTATATATATATATGATATATACACATGCGTAAATTAATTTACGATAATAAGATAAATATAGTCAATATAAGATATTGACAATATATTGAAATAATTAATGTAAGATATTAAATATTAATGAGATAAATCAATAAAAGATACTTTCCATATTTTATTAGGAAAATGTTTTCTTTCTCCCAATCTACTAGGAAGCTTCTCTCAATCAGATTGGGATCACATAGGGGCGCAGGTCATCATATAAATAGGAGGGCATGGCTAGCTCTTTTGTACATCACAATTCCAAGAGCTAATAGTTCTTGTGAAAAATAGAGAGCTTCTTAAAAAGAGATTTTAGAGAGAGGAAAAGTCGGTCTAGTAGCCGAGTTTTTCTGGTAGCAATCAATGATGGGATTCCGGCGAGGTGTTCGTGTGGATCACCGGTAGAGGCCGAACGCTTGGGCGGCTTCGTGCAGAAACTACAACCGTAGACAAAGTGTCGATCCAATTGGATCAAGAAAGGTAATCTTTTGTCTACTTCTTTTATGCTTGTTGCTTAAACGAAGTCGATCTTGGGTAAAAGGAAATCAAATTTTTTTGAATTCCGCAGCGTTCCTGCGTAGATTTCCTAACATCTTGGACCTACGAAGATTGTTGGCATGCCACCTTTGTGGAATGGTCCTGCCATTAAAATTAGACTTCGAGGGATCTCCTAGACCCTTCCCTTGGACTACTGCTTGGATAATGGCATGTAGGGCTAGTCCGTCAACGACAGCTGGGTTGTTCTATCATAGCTTGTTGTGCCGGAAATAAAGGCTGTTTTTGCTCCTTGCTGAGGCTGGTTAGTGGTGGTGGGATCTGTTGCCACCCCTCATTCGGCATTTTGACCACCATCGTTGGTGGTTTCCCCATGGTTTTTTCTTGTTATTCTTTTATAGTGGCATGATGATCTTGAATAACTGTCAGTAGGAGGCCCTCGTTCTAGTGTTAATTGACGATGCTGGATCTCGTCCTTGAATAAATCCGGGCCGTATTTTTCCTAGTGACAATTAACTTAAGAATAAGCCCTAGAACAAGATTTAAAACAAGGGTGGTGTTTGCAATTTTTACATTGATCCTGAGATGTTATATCTCAGGTTGCCTACGTATCCTGTGTATTAATCAGGAATCAATTCTCTTCATAGTTCTTGGGATCGTTTATATAGAGGACATCTCGTCCAAGGAAAGCATGTGCCGTGTCCTTCAAGGACTCTATTTTGTATTGACCAAGGATTATCTTGTGTCAATCCCTATTATTTAGGAGATAATTACAGATAGTTTGAATATAAGGATCGGAGTCTTAATTATTGAGGATTCTTTCCATGTTTATCTTATGATTTATGCATGTGAGCAATAACGGATAAGGAAGACTCTGGACGGACTGCGTCGAGCTCCTCTGGACCGTCTCGGCCCATATTGCGTGGACCCGAGCTCCTCAGTAACCTAGCCGACTTACGGTGGTGTTGTTCGGGAGAACAGGTAAGACCTCCCACCTGGGGTTCAGGTCTGCCCTTAGGCACAAAGTAGGGCTCCTGACCCTCGGTGTTGCAGTTTCTCTATCTTAATTTATTGTTTGATCAATTAACATATGACACATGACGAGGATCAGTTTGATTCTCGTCATTAGTCGTACTGACATTTCCTAGGACAGAATCGGGCAACGCCGAAGGAATATAAAAACCGGTCGGAAAACGGCAAAAACATGATTTTTCCATAATTCATTGTGTTTAAAGCCATTGAGCATCTAATAAGATAACACATTCACATATTTCAATTATTGAACATGAAAACAAGTTATTTTGAGTTTAAAATATTGTAAATTCTAATTCCATTTGTGATTCCATTTTATGTGATGAGGAAGATGAAGGTGTGTATAAAATGAATGTATTTTGAGATGAAGATGCGTAGAAAAAAAAATGAATGTGTTCAGATTGTTGATAAATAGTGTGTAGAAAATGATGAAGAAGAAAAGTTTTTTTTTATTTTTTTTGGAATGAAGAATTGAAGAAATGAATTTTGGATGAAGATGAAGAAGGTTGTAGTATTTGGGTTAATGTTGATGATTTGTGTAAAGATTAAGTTTGTGGATTGTTATGGATGTAGTCTAATAATTGTGGATTAGATGATTGTATTAGATTTAGAAAGGATTATATTTTTTTATTTTAATTATCAAGACTCAATTGTATTATTTAAGATTTGTAGTATGGGAAGTAATTTTGTCATTTTTTTGGTGGTGCTTCAAGTAAAAATTATAAAAATATTATTGTTGCATCTGGAGTATAACTTAAAGAGTGTCGAAGTGAGTGTGATGTCAGAAGCAAAAGCGTTGTGCCAATATAAGCCTTCAAAAAAATTAAAATGAAAAATTAAAAATTATAAGAGGCTAGCCCAGATTTCACGCCCATCAGCCCGAGGCCTGCCATTCCTTATTTTTTAGAGCCTCATTCTGAATATGAATCATAAATGTCCTAAACAACAACAACAACAACAACAACAACAACGTTGAAGTGCTACCTTGTAGATATGTTTTATGCATACGAATGAGTTTGAATTTCGTATATAAATAAATTAAAAGCGCCGTGTTGACACTGGCGGGATCCAGTGTACCCAGGGGGGTCACAGGACCCCACTCAAATTTAAAAATATTTTTTTTTTGCGAAGCGACATCGTTTTCGTAAAAAAATCAATTTTGACCTAATTACCCGTCTAACCCGGTTTCGATCCGGAAATTTTGACATAATTACCTGCCCAATTCGAAAATTTTTAGGGTTACTACACTTTTATGAAGGGTGACGCCACTGAAATTTTTTTCTGGATTCGCCACTGCATGTTGAAGTAGTATTGTAAAACCCCTCAATTCTTTGTAATGGTATTTTCGTCACTCCGAAAGCTTTATTTAGTGGTACTTTCTTTTTCATTAAAGTAAAGGATAAATAAAAGGGAAAAGATAATTATTATTGATTTCCTAAAATAAAAGAAAAAAGGAAAAAGAAAATAAAACTACAAAATAGTAATTCTATATATGTGTACGCGCGTACCTATTGTAAACCCAAAGAAAAGCTGTTGCACTTTGATCAGCTTTCCGTCGGCGAAGCAAAAGGAGAGAAGAGAAGTACTGTATTTTTTTAACGGTGTTCCGTCGTTTCGTTTTGCAAATACAAACAGTCAAAACGTTCACAGCAACGAGACGAACAATTTTATCTAAGTCATCTAATATTGTTAGAAAGGTTTTTTTTTCCCAATCTGTTCAGTTCAGTTCAGTCCCATCTTTAATAATTAAGGTTCGTTATCGTATCGTCTTAAAATCGTAGTTTTTGACACAAAATTTATCTTAGATTTAATTGTTGTGTAATAGGTGTTCGTAGATTCAGTGAATTGTTGGGAATACCTCAAAGCCTAAGGTAAGGAGTTCTTCTTATTAAAATGTTTCGTTTTTAATTTAAAGGTTATGCTTTTAAGTTGTTTTAATATTGTTTATGTTAAGTTGCACGAAACCGGACATGATTATGTGCTGCCGGGTATTCGTCAAACTATGTTTTAAGAAAGTTATTATGCTTTATGGATACTTTTATGTAAAATGATTCATGCGTTTAAGTTACCAATGGTGGAGATAGGATGAGAGTTCGATGATGCTACAGTCTTTGAATGCAATAATAAGTTAGTTATGGTCTTTAACGTGGAATCTATGTGCTTTATGTGCCCTTACGTGTTCATAGTTAGAGACCTTGCGATTTATTGTACGGAGTACCACAAATTTTAAGTCCTGTGTCGGAGGTGTGGCTAACCGTGCTCACCATGTCGCTCCCAAGACGACGGTTTTAAGTCCCAAGATTGGAGGTACGGTTAGAAATATTAGCCGTGTTGCACCAAGCTCCTATGTTAAGTTCCATTATAAGTCAGTAAGGTATGCCAAGTCCCATGGGTTTTAAGTCTCATGAAGACATGTGGGTTTTAAGTCCCACGAGTGAAACAGAATAATTAAGACAAGAACAGAGACATGTTAAGTAGGAGGCAGAGATAAGACATTCAAGACAATAATATGTTTCAGTTAGCAAACAAGTAAAGTGTGGGTTAATAGACAGCTTACGTAAGCTTGATCAGCAGGCAAAACATAGTAAGTGAGTGATTAATGTAACGAACAAGTATGTGCAATATAAACTGATTTAGTAACTAGGCATGTTTCATATGCATTTTTAAGTAACCGTTTTAGAAATGGCTTCATTTTATGCTTCAAGTTATGTTTGAAAAGCAATATTTTAAACGTTTCAAGTTTACGTTCAATTGTTTTATAACTGGATAAAGTAGGTTCATGCTATGTCTCCCGGCATCCGACATACATGGATCTCCCTTTTGATCTTCTTTCTTCTTACTGAGCTTTGTGCACGAGCTCAATCCTTTATTTAGAATAAGAAGGTTGCAGGTACATGTTAAGTTTCATGACGAGCTTGAAGTGCTAGCGTAAGATGGAGCATTGAAGTCTTTCTATGATTTAGTTTCCTTGTATAGTTATTCATTCTAATAAGGCATTGTTGCCAGTAGTGAAGTTGTTCTTTCTTTCCAGACATGTCAGTTGTAATGGATGATAGTATTTACTTTCAATTATTTATGATTTAGTTGACAGCAGTTATTTCTGGTTGAGTTGTCGTGTTGGAAGACCCTGACCCGAGTCTTCAGCTTGTTTTTCTTCCGCGCTAATCATTGATTACTCTGATATGATATGAGGCTTACGTGAGATTAAGAGTTTACTTTAAATGTCACGTGCCGAACGTCTCATGTCCGGATAAGGACTCAGTATTCGGCACAAGGGCGTTACAAGTATATTATAAGTATGTTTTGTAGATACACAAGAATATGAAATGTAATATTATTGTTCATTATCTTTCATCTTATTTTATTATCTTATGCTTCGTCTCGAAAAAAAAAGGCCTTGCCCAATCCAAACAAAGCGGTCTAATACCCCGAAAACTTAAGGGCCGGCCCTTCTAGTGGTTCTTGAACAAAAGTTTACCAACCAAATAATTTCACAAGTCTATTATTAGCACCCAAAATAGCTATTGAAAGAAGAAAGTCCTAGACCAATTAACTGCAATGGTACTATATATATATATATATATATATATATATATATATATATATATATATATATATATATTTTCTTTTTCTTTTTTTTTTTTTTTTTTTTTTTTTTTTTTTTTTTTTTTTTTGTGTAGAAGAACAATGTTTACTGTGAGGTTAATTACATAGCGTTTGTTGCAATTTATATATATAAATCATCCCATAGCCTTACATACTGCAAAGCTGACTACATAGGGTTTGAAGCAAAGCTGTGTTATTTTGATCAACCACTACAAATGAACCACTCTTTTGATTGGCTAGGCATTTCAAAGTCAGTTGGCTCCCAATTTGGCTAGCCTGAAAACATCAATATATAACAAAAACACATGCATTAGTAGTACCAAACACTAATAAGATCAATATATAGGTCATCAAAAACAATTATATGCTCACGGCCTTAATATATAAGGAATATATTAGCACCATTATTAAAACCAATTGGTTTTAGTAGAAGGGCAAGCGTTTGGTGTTGGGAGAGATTGCCTACACTTGAGGAGGCGTGTTGAACCCCAATTATATTGTGCAAGCGATGGGAGATATTGCCCACGCTTGAGGATGTGTGTTGGAAGAGATTGCCCACACTCTTAATGTATAAGGAAATATAGTGGCATCTTAACACACTAGCACGTGTACGTGTTGAACCCCCATTATATTCTGATTGCCCACACTTGAGGGGCCGGAGGTGATGGGAGAGATTGCATACACTCTTGATGCATAAGGAAATATAGTAGCATCTTAACACACTAGGGCGTATGCACGTCAGCAAAGTTCTTTGTAATGAATTACTACCAAAACGACGTCGTTTTTTTAGTTCTTTTTTTTCAACACTTTCGCAGCAAAATGGTGTCGTTTTTAGGGTTAATCCACCACAGCAAGCATGCTGTACACAAAAGAGGATCCCAGGTCGTGCCGAAAGAAGATATATATATATATATATATATATATATATATATATATATATATATATATATATATATATATATTTTTACCTCATAACTAGCTGCTTCATTAGGTTCATTGCAATTCCACAAAGGTGTAGGAACACAGCTCAAATAATGACACCATGAACAATGTGCATTCCCATCAATACCTTTGAGCAGCCAAAAAAACCCAAAACCAAATCTGCAAAACATTTAACATAAACCATATCAGAAATATATATAATTAATTAGCTAATTAATTAAAAAGACAAAATAACATAAAACATACCCAACTATAAGGATTACCAAAGAGCAAACTAACATAAACAGTTGACAAATGTTGTACTTGGACTTCTTTTTGCCACTAAGAAAACTAGAATGGGCATTTCTTCGGCTCACGTAACCGAATCGAGGTCGGATTAGGAGTAAAAATCCAAGAAAGAAACCGGTTAAAAATCCTCCAACATGCGCGAAATTGTCCACGTGGGGTAGGATTCCAACGGCTAGATTGATCACGATGACGATGATGAGATTAAATAGAGCTCCACACTGACAAAACAAAGTGTTAACTATGAATAGAGTGAACCATATATAAAGACGTTTTTAGTGACACTACAGATCATCTACTGTGACATCGATCCTCGTGAGGTTCGACTTTTCAGAGATTCAAACCTCACTTTTGTTGGTGGACCAAAAACATATACTTGACGTGGCGTCACGAAAAAACGCGATTTTCACAAGTGAATTAATATAGGAAAAAAGGGTTGTAAGAGGAAGACTTAATTTTTGTATATATGCATATACCTTTCTTTCATAAATGGTCCAATTTGTAAGAAGTTCAGAAAGCATTGCTCCAAGTAAACCAAACAAAGCACCAGAAGCACCAACAGAGATTGTGTTTCTCACAAAAAGACATGACAATAAGCTTCCTCCAACCCCAGATATGATATATAATAGCCCAATCCTAACTGCATAACAACTTTTTCAAATGTCATAATAATTAATTAAATAAATCTTTAATAACCGCAATGAAACAACAAATATCACAACATGACGATGCATTAAGATAGTGAGACCTCTGATGATGCGACGTACACTTTTATCTGGTAACGTGTGTCACGTATTCGATACGTATCTGACACAAACACGAGATGGATACTAAGAATACACATATGAGGGTAGATTTAGAAATTAATTGGATACGGGATTCGGATATGCACATCCATTACTTGGATATATCAAATGAAGAACCATATTGAAAATGGAGTACCAACAACTTTCAGAGAGCCACTAAAAACCATTTTATTTTAGGACAATGTTGTCATTGGCACCACAGTAAACTTTTAGGTCACCATAGTGAAATTACACCTCTCCAGAGTCGAATTTATGCATAAAACTGAACTCTAAAGTGCAAAAATGAATATTTTCCTGAAGTGTGGTGCCCACATAAATCGACTATATAGTTCCATTATAGCAGTGCCCTTAGTTTATGTACTTCAATAATTATTATTTGGCCCTTGTAGTTTTCTTTTATGTACAATTTGGTCCTCATATTTTCAATATTTACCAAAATTCCCTCCATACCTGTATCCCCTGTTTTTAAAAAATCCCGTACCTACGAATCCCATATCCTCGTATCTTGTGTTTGTATATCCGTATCCGTATCCGTGCAACCTAGACATCTATTTAAAGAGGGGGTCCCACTACGGCATCAACATATCAGATTATAATATTTGTTGTGTCAAAACGGTTATGACAGTACCAATAGAGTTTGCATTAACATACCAAAGCCAAACTCTTGTTCCATGCTTATTCCAACAAACAAGAGGCTTAGCATATTGGCAAGAACATGGAATACACCTGCATGTAGCCAAATGCAAGTGAACAGCCGCCACACTTCTTTTTTTTCCACAACTTGGTTCACATCTTGAGCACCCATCTTTAAAAGCCTGAACAATCAAAGCATTTTAGTTTTTTCTCTCAAACCTAATCAGTTTTGTTCAACTTTTATTTCTTGAAAACAAAAGAGAGTAAATTAATTACACTTTAAGTGGTAATATCATTTTCCATTTTATAAAATTAGTTTGTAGCGATCATATGAAGCGACCGACACTTCAATTAGTCGCCGCTGCTGTTTGTGTCGACATTTTTTCAGCCCGACACGCGCCCGACACGCTCCGACACGTGTCGGAAACGTGTCGCTTCGATTAAAATAATGTTAAATTCAAATTTTGAATTCGACACACGCCCGACCGCGCCGGGACACGGCCCGACACAGCTGGGGACACGGCGGGACACGGCCCGACACGTTGGGGACACGTTGGGGACACGGCGGGACACGTTAGGGACACGGCGGGGACACGCAAGGACACGGCGGACCGCACGGCGAGGACACGCAAGGGACACGGCGGGACACGTTGGGACACGTAAAGGACACGCGCGAATGCAATCCGTCCCGTGAATTGGCATCAACCTACGTCTATGTTTTTTTAATAATATATATATTAATATACATATATATATATATTAAACGCGTCGGGCGCGCGTGTCGTTCCCTCAAATTCTGAAAGTAACCGTGTCGCCGTGTCCGTGTCGTGTCGTGCGCCGTTCCCGTGTCCGTGTCCGTGCTTCATAGGTAGCAGTAGTGTCATTTTTCAGGTGAAAACGCAAAATTAGTCGTGTAATTGTTAGTACTTTAGTCATGGTTTTGCTTCGATTTCAACTACGTACAGTCTTGTATTTTTATTTTTTAGCAATACAATCGCCGGATGCTAGAAGAGTGGGGTTGGGGGGATCGATTTTGGCAAGAAATGACTCCACGTGGCACTATCAATGCAAAAGATCGGGAGCTAGACAACTAAAAAATTAGTCCTATAACTTGGTCTATTTAAAAGTCAGTGTTCTAACCGCTGAATTAAGAAGTTTTATAAATGAATTAAAGAGTTTTATCATGATATGTGTTACCTGAAAAATCACTAGAGATGCTTTTACCCTAGAAAAGAGAGGGAAAAAATGAGAAGAGAGAAGCTTTTATGATTTTGTTATATTAAAACTTGACATTAATTTGTCAACAGATCCGTTGTAGTCCAGCGGTTAGGATACCTGGCTTTCACCCAGGCGACCCGGGTTCGATTCCCGGCAACGGAAATTACTTCTTTTGTTATTCAGAAATAGAACAGAAATTGTTGTTAAGCAATATGTATCCGCCACTCATGTCAAGTGTCTAAAAACAATTATCGGTACATTATTCATTTATTATTCAAAAAATAAATTATTCATTTAGGACATAATATTATGAGTTGGAAGATATATGCTTTGGCCGGAATCTTGAGGTCCAAATGTCACACATTTCCTTTGCAGATGATAGTCTTTTATTATTTTGAGCTAGAGTTTGGACCGTTGACTATTCGGGATATTCTTCAGTGGTACGAAACGAGGTCTGGCCAAATGATCAATACGCACAAGTTGAGCCTTTATTGTAGCAAGCATATTTCCGAGGAGAATAAGCTCACGTGCTACATATTCTGAACGTTCCCTTAGGTGAAGGAACAAAAGTATCTTGGTATGTCGTTTATGATAGAGAGATGGAAGAAGCAGGTTTTCGCATATTTGGAAGACCGGGTAAGGAAGAATCTGAGTGGGTGGAAAGAAAAGCTAGTATGCTCGGCAATCAAAAGTTCTTATTAAAAGTGTCCTACAAGTCATCTCGCATTTGTTATGCAAGTGTTTGAGATCCTTTCGACGTTGATTGACGCTATTGAGCGGCTTCATTAGCGATTTCTTTTGGGGAGTTCGAAGGGTCATCACAAGATACATTGGAAACAGAGTGGAATCGGTGTACAATGCCCTGGATATTGGTGGCCTTGGTTCCGGCTATTAATTGTTTCAATCTTGCGCTTCTCATGAAACAAGTCTAGAGGGTTATAAAATTGCCTACTACCCTAGTGAGGAGATTCTGCAAGCAAAGTATTATCGCAGCCGGGAATATTCTTGATGCGATAGTGAGCCTTAAACCCTTATTTCTCCTGGAGGAGTCCACTTTAGAGGCGTTGATCTTCTTACACGGGCCTACGTTGGCGGGTTAGGGATGGCGCGATTGGTCAATGTGTACACTGATGCTTGTTTGCCTTTACCCATCTTTCAGGTCAGCTCGTCGGTCCTACCGATTGATATAAAGGTTGCAACACTTATTCATACAAGGACGCGAACATGGAATCGATAGCTTGTATATAGCTCCTTTTATCCTCATGAAGCACAAGCTATATTGAGTATCCCACTTTCCACAAATAATCACAATGATGATCTTATTTGGCACTATGACCGCCGGGGGCTTTATACTGTTAAAGCGAGATACTATCTTGCCACTCAAATTCATACAGTAGCTTTACAAGTAGCTCGGCCCTCCTCGTCCTCCTTGTTTGACTGCATCTGATGGAGATCTCGGAGTTTACAAATGCGGTCTAGGGTGAAGCACTTTGTGTGGAAGTTTTTGCATAATTGCCTTGCAGTGGGGACCTCCCTGCAAAGTCGTGGCATAGAAGAAGGAAGGTGTAGCTTATGTGGGCATGATGAGAAGGATATGCATTATACTCTATTTTCTTGCGCTATTCCCATGGAAGTTTGGTCTTGTGTGTGGAGCTCGGTCTTGATAGCATGCTTGTGGAATTCCTCGGATTTTTCTGCTCTCTTACATTATTTGTGTGATGCGTGGGAATCGGCCGTCCTTGTTACCACAATGTGGTATATCTGGAAGGCAATGTGTGCATGGTTGTATGATAATAAACCGGTCAACATTGGTGGCTTGATTATGCATGAAAATGAGGAAGCAGTTGATTTTATTCGCTCTATGAAGGCAAGGCTCTTTAGGGTACCTCTCTGCTAATTTTCCCTCCACTGGGCGTCCCTCCGCCAGGGGGTTATAAAAACTTTTTCATTACATTTCATTCATTCGTGACAAACATGTCATAACAGATAATCAGATAAAACAAAATGGTCACAACAATACTACACAACACATTTTAATATCATTAATTAATAATTGTAAGACGCATAAGAAACAATATGTCATACGAATTATCAATGATCTAAAAATATATTTTTTGATTTTGTTATAACCATTTTATTACGACGGCAGCACTACTCAAACCTTAGACCTCTCATATAACCTCAAACCTTAAACCTCAAACCTCAAACCTAATTCATCCCATAATCCTAAACTCCCATCCATCCTTTAAACATTAAATCATTTATTTTTACTTACAAACCTCATTCATCCGATAATCCTAAGCTCACATCCATCATTTAAATTTTAAATCATTTATTTTTATATACATGTGCTTGAAAAGAGAGGATATTGTGGTAGATCGTATTTTAACATGTTTTTATTGCTCAATCCACGAGATCATTTTTTCTCCTCTGAAAATACCCAGTGGGTTCTTCTTCACAATCTGAAGGGACCGTCAAGGAAGTGAAGGAACCGCCGGACAAGCAATCAGTGGTATTACCTCTTTCGTGAGATCGTTTATATTATTTGTTTTGGCGTAACATAGTAGTGCACCATCCAATTTTGTGTACGTCCACCTACTCATATCTTCCTATCAAACGCTCCAGAAACCTGCGGCTCGCTTGGAATATTTATGTACCCTAGAAATGAGTTTTATTTTCTTTCTTTCCTTTGTTTGCGTTTTCATCTTTGTAACACTTTGCGGACTTTGGCCACTATGCTATGAATAAATGATATTTGAAAAAAATAATATAAAAAGATTGGATTATTATGTAAAGTAAATTTCCCCCAATTTTTCCTACAATTTGTCATGCGGTAAAGAATTTTATTGTGAGAGCGGCATTATATTGATGTAATTAACCAAAGTTGGGCATGGGCCAAAGTTAGGTTTTTTGAGTTCGAGCACATGTTGGGTTAATCGAATCAAAGTATAATAATCGAGTAGTTTGCGAGTTAATCAAATTTTAGTTAATAATGAAGTAACTTCTTTTTTTTTTTTTTGACGAATAATAATTAAGTAACTTCATTAATTGCATATTCCAAATTGATCATTAAATAATATTTTATACAAATCATTATTTATAAGTCAAGTCGTGGTTTATCATTAACCGAGTCGAACTTGATCTTGACATAAGTACTAAAAACTAAAAAAACCTCCAAAAGAAATATTCAAATTTACGAGTGGGGTCAAGTTTTATAAAAATATATCAATTTCTTTTTTTCATGGGTTGGATTCGAATCAGTCCTATATATAGCTTCAAATTCAATCGTGTTCAAATTTTTTTCAAACTTGAGTTTCTTTAGTCGAGTCAAATTTCAGGTTTGAAGATTATCAACTCGACTCGAGACGTCTCGTAAAGATAGGTATCAAAAAACCCCATGAAAAAAAAAATTTTAATTAAAAAAACTTACGTAGAAGGGGAGGGACCAAGCAAAGGATTCTCTTTGGTACTTTGAAAAGCAAAACGGCGCAAAGAAGACGTTCCAATGCAGTTCTGGGAATTACGTGGACAATCATTCACATACATTTCGTAAACAAAGAGTCCAATGTTCACCATCACAATGGTGGGCACAAACCAAGATACCCATTGATGACTGCGCGGCTGAGCAATGCCGCCGGCCATGGAACTAGGAAGAAGTACTGGTGGTGGAGCGGCGGCGGTTGTGGTGGTGGTGAATGAATCTCTGGAAAACTTTTTTTCTTTTGTAAGATGGGAAATTGTATGGAGGTTTGATAAGGTGAAGTCATGATCGCCATTGAAGTTCGGAAATGGGGATGTTTAAAGAAAGGTTTGTTTATTTTTATTTTGTGATGGAGAAAGAATGGCTAACTATAAGGAAAGACAGTAAGACAATAGTTTTTTATGGGGGAAATTAACAACCTAGGATCCAGTGGCCAATTATGTATGACTCGTTGGACCATGTGATTTTCTAGTCTTGCACATTTCTTTCTGGGTAATGAGTGATGATACGAAAGAAAATAGTTGTGTCATAATAATCATCTCAGATTATTGATAATAATGTAGATAAACAAAGATAGATAACTTTGTGATACAATGGTTGTGTCCGTTGATAACACATTATTAGTATCATAAACCATATCTTTATTTACCTTGAATTATACTCGAGAGAGGATCGAAAGATAGGCCGAATGTTGTGCGAAACACATGTTAATTACGTAGTACGTGTTCCTTGGTTAGTAATTCTGCTTTTATGAGATTACCCCGTGGATTTGGTACTGTTCTACTTTGTTTTATGTGTTTTTCAGGTGTACTTTATTCTGGAGCAGTATGGACGTGGATCTGGACCGAGAGAAAGTCACGGGGCCGAGTTAAAAGAGTCCATGAAGAGATATGCCGAAGAAAAGAGCTGAAGTTGGGCTCGATAGGTCGAGGCCCACCACCGCCTCATCGAGAGCTTGAAGAGCGAGAAACCAACCTACAAATGTTAACGCTTCTCGTGTGTCGGCTAGGGTTTTATTGAGTCGTATGTCGGCTATAATCCTTATAAAAGCCACAGTAGTCCAATGTAAACATAGCTCACATTAGTTACAAAATACAATATTACTATTCATGAAATAAAAGTTCTAGCCTTTGCTTTGTGACTTTGCTTCCGGTTTTCTTCTTCCGCACCATCTCTAACTTGAGTAGATCAAGTTATATCTCCATAGCCGAGGTATGAAGCTTTGAACGTTCCTTCGAATCTTAGTTATGGTAGATTTAATTGCTTTTACGTGTTGTAATTAATCTGAATGTTTAACAACCCTGTAATTTACCATAATTAATCATAACGAATCGATGTAATTCCAGAATTAGGATCCGCCGTGCTCGATTCAACGACGGTCTATATCGCTGAATTGAGGCAACTTTAGGTCCCCATAATCTGGAGATTCAGCGTCAACTACGTTGATCGACATGTTTAATTAACGATTATTTAGATCTGGCAAATCTGATACTCGTATTCGTGAATTAACATGAAGGACAATAAAGTGAAGTGTTAATTAGGACATAGTCTGGATCAATCTTTAGGAACGTGCTAGTCAATCCACGACAGCTGCTTAAGTACGTTCTTGGTCTTGAGCCGGCACGTTATGGAACTTATTGCGTGTGAGTTAATACAACCAACGAAGGAGGTTAACTGCACATAGACGTTTACTATCCTTTCAATGGAAGTAAACAAGGTTAGGAGACTGCACCCGTAGCTAAAACTGAATTAATAAAGTGTCCCGATTGTTCTGGGGAATTATTGGGGGAAGTAAACATAATGATTAATTACACCAAGTTGTAAGATAGGCAGGAAAGGGTGGAATACCGTTTCTTTTCGTTCTTATGTTGGTCAAAGACTGTCTGTGTGTTCTGAGTTAGATTATGTGTGTTTATTTCTAAAAGTTGCGTTGTCTCTGTGGAATCGACATTGATTCGCCGTTAATATACTATGATTTGACCTAGTACTCTTGCTATTATAAGCGACCTCACGCGCGACATCATCCGTATTATTAATCTTTCTTTATACTCCCTTAGTCCCAGAATATAAGTCATTCAACCTCTTTTTATTTGTCACAGAATATAAGTCATTTTTAAATACTAATGAAACATTCATTACTATATTCTCTATTTTACCTCTAATTTATTATCAATTTAACTATTATTCAATACTTTATAATTATTTCATTAATAATAGTCAAAGGAAATTTTAGACTTTTATTTTTAAAATTTATGTGTAATATCCCGAATTTTCGAAAAAGGGTAGACATGTCTTTTTGCGAAACATGGAATATTATGTTTAATTATTATTTTGGATTTAAGTTTTATCAAGAGAAATATTAATTAGGGCAATTATTATTTATGGAATTAAAAGGGGAGTTAATGGAATTAATGGGGAATAAAGGGATTTAATACGGAATAACTCCTTGCGAGTTATTTTCCACAAAATAAACCTCCCATTAAGGAAGGGAGTTATCAGAAATCAAACATAGGCAACGTACGAAGACTACGCTCTGGGGAAAAGAGAAGAAAACAAAAGACAACCTTCAAAAGATCTCCCCGACCGTTCATCGGTTTTCGCAATGAATAAAGATTCGGAATCGCAGAAGAAAGTCTTCGCTTTGACACAAAAAAGTTGAAGCGTTGATAAAGGTTAGTTTTGCCATACTTTTGGAAACAACAAAGGATGATCAAGTTTTATGGTTTTTTTGGGTTAAATCGTAGTGTTAATCGTATAGAATCCTTTGATCACAATTAATTGTTGATTGATCGTTGATCGAATAGGTTTTCTTGGAGAAGTTCATAAGTCTTTGCGTAAAAAGTTGAAGCGTTGATAAAGGTTAGTTTTGCCATACTTTTGGAAACAACAAAGGATGATCAAGTTTTATAGTTTTTTTTTTTGGGTTAAATCGTAGTGTTAATCGTATAGAATCCTTTGATCACAATTAATTGTTGATTGATCGTTGATCGAATAGGTTTTCTTGGAGAAGTTCATAAGTGCTGCAGGTTTTGCTTGCTAATAAGGTAAGAGGCTCTTCCTATATGAATAATTATAGTCCTTAAAATGTTTAGGTTGAGTTTTAGTGTTGAATTGTGGTTAGAAATCATGCTTAGGCGTTGTTGTTGTGCTATGATATGCTATGGTATGTTAAAGTTGTGTTTTTCTGCTGTTTTGCTGTCTTTTTTTATGATAATCATGTCTGGTTTGGGTTAAAATTAAGTCGTACGAGTGTAGAAAACTGTTGTTTAAGGTTGTTTTACAGTCAATGCATGCGCATAGGGTGCAAAGCACGCGCATTGCTAGTCCAGAAAGTGGGAAAATGATGCAGAGCCATTTTACCGCGCTTATAGGGGGTAAAGCGCGCACATTAGTTGTCCAGAAAGAATCCTGAATGGTTCAGGAATCTTTAAGCGCGCGCATGGACATACCAGAACGCATCATGAATGGTTAAGGATGGTTGATGCGCACGCATTGAGCCCTGTTATGGTGAAATGTTGAGTTTTAATCCCGAGTCTAGTTTTGAATTGTTGGTCCCAGAGAAGGGTGAGTATATAGTCAGAGAGGGGTGAATAACTATATATCGAGTTTAAAAACTTTTCTTGATGAAAAGCTTTTGTGCAGCGGAATTGAAACCCTTCCAAATAGTTATTTCAAAGTAAGTTAACAATCACACATAAGTAAATAAAGTGCAGAATATAATTGATGTAAAGTAAAGTCGTAATATAAATGAACACAAAAACTTATAATGGTTCGTGGTGGTGTAATCCCTTAGTCAACTCTTCTCATGTGATGATTGGAAGAATTCACTAATGTTTTTCACCACTACAATAATTATGATTGTCCTTGGCTACACAAGCTTCACAATCTATAGATTATCACTCTTTGGCTATAAAAGCTTCAGTGGTTGAATCTTTCACACCGCTTATTGGGAACAAATCCTTCAAACTATCACACGATCCTGTAATTCCTCTCGGATCGACTAATTCAATTGCTTGATCCAAAAGATCCTCCAGGTTGCTGTGAATTCAGGATTCATAAGATTGATCAATACTCAGACAAGATTGTTTCTTTTCTGCTCTAAATTCTGAGTTTGATTCTCTAGATATAACTTGTAAGAACAAATAGAAGGCTTGTGAATTTACCAGAGTTTCAGTACTAATAGAGTTCATAGATGTTCCTCTCTTCTTGTGTGTCTGTCAATGCCTTCTATTTATAGCCGTAAATTCCTTGATTTGAATTTCGGTCAATTGGCTATTTAATGATCAAAATCATCCTTGATTCTAGCTTGATTTAATCCTCCTTGATTTTAGCGTTCCGGATTTTTATCAAACGTTCATTATAAAATCCGTCATTGATTGATTCTGCATTAATTGCTTGATCTTCCATATTTTCCATGTTTTTGATTAAGTATGGACAGCTTACTTGAGTCTGCTGCCTTCCTTTACTGAGTTGTTGCTCTACTTCATTGCTTAAGTGACTGCTCCATTTGACTGTTGATTTTTACATAATTGTCAATCACTCCAAGATTACTTGGTTGCTCCTAGTTTGTTGCTTCTTCTTGACTGGTACTTGTCGGCTGGTACTTAATAGCTAACAGAGCTTTACTTCATTGATTCTTATTTTTGTGTGAGATCAGTGTACACCATATTATGGAAAATTAAGTTGCATCACTTGTATTATGTCTTAGACTTACCCAAGTCATCACAGACTTCCTTGGTTGTAAGTCAGTCCATAGGTCTTCACTTCACTTTGTCGGTGTCTTGGCGACACTTCACTGAGCTGGTCTTCTGCCTTCACTGAGCTGGCCTACCAGTCTAGTATAGTGCTTGTCTGATTGAACTTATACAACTTGTCAGACTTCTAAGTAAATCCTATACAATTCATTCAAACTTATTCCAGGCTTGTTTTAACAGCTAGCATGACCATCATCAAAACTATAACATGTTCCTAACATAAATGTTGTTTCTTGATCTAATAACATTAAACTAACATGAACAATCCATGATTTAGCTTCTGATGCGTTTAGTTCCGGCACCGAATGAATTTTTTATAAGAGTTGAAGTTCGAAACCGTCGAATAGCATGATTGGCTTGTGCTTTGATGAATTAGCATTCATCAATGTCTATATGTGTAGGATGTTGTGTCTAGTTGTCTTATGAGAGGGAGTGGAATGAGTACGGGAGCCTTGAAAATACTTAGGTGGCTAGTTAACAATTAATAACACAAGTATTTGTGTAGTTAAAAGACTAAACATCATTTTATTCTTGGTAAGGCACAAGTTTATATCGCGATGTGTGGGTGTTCAGCAAAAGTGAATAACTCCGAAAGTCTTCCAGAATAGACTCCAGGTGCGGAGGAACTTCCTTGAACGTGTACACTATCGGGGTTAGCCCGTGGCTATTGGTGTGATCCACTGCTAGGTTGAAAACGATATCTTGTGGTGGATATATACCATGCGCAGTGCTCTTGAATGCTGATGTAACGAAGATAAGCTAAACTAGAAACCAATAGCCACGACATGTTGATGAGAATGAAGCGAACCCTAGAGTATGAGTCAGTCTCATAAAGACAACTTAATGATAAAATGAACTTTTTTGTTGTATGACTTAATTATTCAATAGCTTCTTTCTCTAATCTAAGTACGTTGTACTTACCGACATTGCATTTTTTTGTATGCTTTGTGGGGTGAAAAGATGAACATGTTGACAATGAGCTTGTTGCGGATGATGTATGATGATGATGATGCTTTGATGATGTGTTCAGATTTCCTCTATTTCATGCTGCACTAGACATTGTTGTTGTTTCTTTTTCTGGATAAACGTTGTACTTTTTTTTAAGACTTCTATAAGTTCAGTTGTACTTTTCTTTTAAGACATCGTACAATTGTAAGACTTTGTAAGGTTTCGTTGTTGTAAGTTAAACTTTCTATCTTTAGTTGTTGGACTTTCTATTCTTAGTAGCATTTATGGTGTTTGTCGAGTCTTTTTAGCTTCTATTTTGCTAAACTCGATACGACGTAGTAGAAACTTACGTATAATATTGAATTTATTTGATATTATACGTGCCGAACGTTTTTTTTCGGATAAGAACTCGATATCCGGGAACGGGACGTTACATTATGATATTCAACTAATTTCTTAATCATTGTGAAAATATTCAAATGACTTATATTTTGGGACGGATGGTGTATTTCTATCATCCATTCATTGAACCACGGAGATACAACGAGCATTTGTGGATTCTCTCGTACAAAGATGTGGAAACTTTTTGGATGATGCCAAATGACATTCATGTATCTAGCTAATACACAAATACTTCATTTGTCATAGAGTATAATAAGTATCGTTCTAACTAGATGTCAGGCTCAACGAACCCTTTTGGTGTCTACATGTAGATTTTTCATCAAGATGGCCACTAAGAAAGATTGTCCGGACATTCATCTGTCATATCTTATAATCAAAGCATGTAGTTACTAGTTATTGGAAAGAAAAATCCTAATGGATTTACGCAAGACAACTTGTGATAAAGTCTCCTGTACTCGACTCCCTCCCTTCCGGTATAACCTTTTACCACAAGTCCCAATTTGAAAGTCTCCACTTTCCCACCAATTCCTCGTTTCCTCTTGTAGATCTAATCCTCCCGATAGGTACATACCCAAAGGGAAATCAACAAGCTTCCAGACTGAGTTCGAGTACATAGACTTCATCTCTTTGTTCTTCACCTCAAGCAACCCTTCTTTGTAAAATCTTCAATTTCTTTCTAAAATTCTCTCTATATGTCTAGGTGGTATGACATACTGAACATGCTGAATGGTACTTTCTCAAAGAACCCTCACAACAATCATGAGTTGTAGAGTGATCTTTGATAAGGGTCGAACTAGCCCTCGCCACATGTCATCTTTTTATTGACAGCAACATTAAATGAAGAGAGAGAAACAAAATGTTAAGGGCCAGGAGCCCACCTCATGCCTAAGGACAGATCTAAGCCCCAAGTGGGAGGTCTATCATGTTCTCCCGTATAGACCACCGCAGGTCGGCTCGGTCGTCATGGAGGATGGGTAAACACAATTCGGGCCGAGACGGCCTAGGGGGCTCAATGCAGGTCGGCCAGAGCCTTCCTTGTCTGATATTGACACATGTGCTTATAATACAAGATAATTATGGGAAGATTCTGAAGAGCATATACCCATTAAGATTCTGATCCTAATATTTAAATTGCCCGTGATTATCTCCTAGATTAAAGGGAGTACACGTAAAAAATCCTTAGTGGACATAACACAGGATTGCCAGGACGAGATGTCCTCTATATAAACGATACCAAGGAACTACGAGAGACTTGATTCCTGAAAAATTACATGAAACATAGGCAACTTAGGATACCACTTATTCCAGGCTCAGTCTAAGACTAACCAAACATTTTCTCCGTTCTTAGGGTTTTGATCTTGTTCTTTGTCACTGGGGTTTATCTTGGCCCGTATTCACATCCAGACGAAATCCAGCTTCGTCAATTGGTGCTAAAAGAAGGGCCTCCTTACTGACAATTGTTCAAGATCATTATGGCAGGAAAAAAGTAAAATAAAAAAGATCAAGGTGAAACCGCCATAGATTGTGGTCAAAATGCTGGAGGTGGAGTGGTGCCGGATCCTGCTGTTAAGGCCATATTTATATGATTATTAAGGGTGTATTTCATTATTATTTTCCCCACATTTGCATAATTTACATGAGAATTAAGGGTTTAAGTGTAATTATTGAGTAAAGATGATTTTAAGAGGATTGTATGCAAAATTGATGATTTTAAGTGTTGATTTAATGGAATTATTATTATTTGGATTCTATTACATTTTTGCATTGTTTATTTATCATGTAGGTGTTGATTTTCAATGATATAATGAGGATAAATAAAGCTCAAGTCGAATTATAAGAGATAGAGTTGGAATTGGCTCAAAGAAATTGGATAAAGATGAAGAGATCCGATCCTCAAAGCCAGATTCGAACGGGCGCTCATCGATCTTGAACGAAGCGTCGAATTCCGTCCACTGGACGGGCGTTTGATTTCATGGCCGAGCGTCCAGGAGAGGAAATCACATACAGAGAGTTTGGACGCAGCATGGACGGACGTCTAGAGCAAAGTCAAGATCCACCGGACGGGCGTCCACAAGACCAGACGAGCGTCCGTTGCCGACTTAATCCTAACCGACTTGAAACTCTATATATAGCAGCAGCCTCTTAACCCTAATTCATACCACATAATTGAGATCGCAATTTTACACCAAAAAGCTGCGGCCAGAACCCTAATTCCACAGAGATGAACTTCTCCAACCCAACAATCATCTTCAACATGATTGTTGGCTAAAAGCCTTGCAGTGAGTCGACGGAGGAAGCCTATCAACAACACAAACCACTAGAGAGTTCGATGCTTATGTTTAGTGAGTTTATTTCATAGTTTTTCATTACTTTGGATCTGCTTTATGTTGTTTAAGTTTTATTGAATTAAGATTTGATGAAACGATCTATGTTTATTTTATGCTTGAATCAATATATGAAAGTATGTTTATTTGAGTTTGATTTTATTCAAAGTAATGCATCTAATTGTGTTTTAAGAGATTATGCATGATTAGTTGAGTAAGAGTTTGGAAACGATCTCGTGATTTCGTTTTGATTGCATGTTTAGTTTATTTGAAAAGATAAACGAAACCCTAGAATTTGGTTGAAGAAATTTAATTGAATTAAGTGAATAGATCACTACTAAAAACTATGTCTTTTTAATCACCGTCTAGTTGGATTGTTGGTTGATAGGTGGAATCTAGTCGCCTTCTTTGTGTTTTCCTTTAATTGTTTTAATCGAATCGTTTAGATTAAGTTTAGTTTACGTTCTAGTTTTATAAACCCTAATTTCTGCAACTTTTACGCAATTTTCTTTCGATCGTGGTGGGCGTTCGTCATTCAATAGCGACGCCCGTCCGTTAGGTTTAGTTTTGAGGCGCTCGTTCACCAAAGTGAGCGCTAAATCAACTTTCTGTTTTTTATTTTTCTTGCTTATTTTTACTCTTGTTTTAGTTTTAATTCTTAGGTTTAGGTTTTAGTTAGTTTCACCTTAGTTTAGTAGTTTAGTTAATAATTGTGACATAATCGATAGAATAATTGTTCTTTGAATCCGATAAACATTCCACTCCCTTAGACGACCCGTAAAAACATCCTATACTACGATCCTTATACTTGGGGTGTTTCGGTTTATAAATTATAAAACTAGTTTTTACCGAACAAGTTTTTGGCGCCGTTGCCGGGGAGTCGGTAACGGTTGTCGGATTCTTTTAGGTATAAATTATTATATCGATTTTAATTTTTATTTTGATTTTAATTTGTAGGTCTAAATTCTAGAATTACTCTTATTTTTGTTTTCGTTTTACCTTATTTTATTTGATTTTATTTTCCCTTCATTAATTTTCTTAGCTTTTGATAATTTAGATTTGTTTCTATAAGTTGGAGATTTATTTGTTTTCATAAGTTTCTTTTTAGTTTCCATAATTATTTTTATCTCGTTTTTAAGTTTGTGATAACCTTAGTTTTTAGGTTTCCGTAGCTGGACGAGCGTTCGACAACTTGAGGCGCCCGTCCACCTCAATCTCGCCTCTGAGCGAGCGTTCATTCAAGCAACGAGCAGCGTTCGATTCGAACGAACGTCCATTAACACCGACGCCATTCGATCTGTTCAATCATCACTTCTTTTCTTTCTTCTCTTCTCTTTTCTTTTCTTCCTCTAAACCATCTACTCTTTTCTAAACCTGTTTTAATCAACCCCAAAGGGTTGAGTTCTTCCTTCTCCTTTCTTACGGTTTATGCAAACGAAAGTAAGAAGGACTTCGATCTTTGATCCCGAGCACGAACGATCTATCCTTAGAAGAAGGCTTCTCCCTGATTTGGACAAAATGGCGGATCAAGATCCACCCATTCCAAATCCTGACCCCCAAGCTCAGTTAAATTTACTCCTTCAACAAATGCAAGCTCTGCGGCGAAGAAGAACAAGTGGCATAAATCAACAACTGCAACAATTTAGACAAAACCAGCTTAATCAACTGAACCAGGACCCCTACACCCCATATCTTAACCAAGATTTTCTCGAGGGACATAGACCTATTCGTCCTCCCGACATGGGAGGAGCGAACTTTGATCTAAAGAACGGAGTTGTTGCACTGGTTCAGAATAGCTCTTTCCATGGTACTGCTCAGGAAGATCCACACGACTTCTTGTCCACATTCGTACAAATCTGTGAAGCAGGCCATTATCCTGGTGTTGATTCTGAGATCGTAAAGTTGAAGCTATTTCCTTTTGCTTTGAAGGGTGAAGCAAGCAGATGGTTTAAGTCGTTAGCACATCATTCCCTCCATACATGGAATGATGTCAAAAGAGCCTTCGCTCTTAAGTGGGTTTCACCAGGCAAGATTATGGAAATGAAACGGGAAATAGCTACGTTTGAGCAGTTGGAGGATGAAACTGTTGGCAAAGCTTGGGAAAGATTGAATCTCTTGATGAGGAAATGCCCCAATCACGGATATGACAGACATGAGTTGCTGGAACTGTTCTATAGAGGTGTCTCTCAACCTAATAGAGACTATCTTGACTCCACACTCATGGATCCTTCTTAGGGAGGTGATGAGATCGCCTCTGAGTGGTGAGACCATCGCCAAGAACAATATGTGGTCGACTCCCAAGAAGACCAATGTTGTTAAGAAAGAAGGTCCTGCAAGCAATCCTGATACACAACTGTTGGTTGCTCAGATGGAATTGATAAGCAAGCAGCTAGCCAATCTTCGACCACGCACTTTCTTCCGATCCGTAATGCAGTAGGAACCGAGATGACGGAAGAAGTAAATTTAATGGATAATCAAAACCAACCCTTCCGAAACTTCAATCAAAGCCAGAACTACTCAGGATTTCAAAGACAAAACTTCAATCAAGCCAAGTTACCACCTGGCCCTTCAAATTCGAATTCTTTCAACTCGAACTATCAAAGGCCGCCTCGAGAACTCCCAAAGGCCTCAAGGTGGCTGGAATCAAACTCGAACAACAATCATACCACCTCATGTGTCCTCAACACAAATTCGATGAGCCGGTAGACATGGTGAAGACTCGTCTACTAGTGTTAAAGCAATTGAGAGACAAGTTGGTCAAATGGCAGACCAGCAAGCAAGCAGACCTCACGGTAAACTCCCGAGTTATACCGAGAAAAATCCGAAAGCTGATGTGAATGTCTGCACCGCCATTACACCTCAGTGGGAGTATGGACAAGAAGAGGAGTTGAACGAAGTAACTCTGAGAAGTGGTAAACAGGCGGACCCGGCAAGATGTCGGAAGCGAGTAGCCCTCCCGACGCCATGAGTTCGGGAGGGGAAATCGAAAACCACATGCCGAAGAAAGCAACGATGAGGAGCTTAGTGATAATTCTTCGGAGGACGAAAATAATTCTGATGAAGAGAAAAGGAAGGAGAGTCAGGAGGCTGTACCCCTGACTAAGAAAAAGAAAGAAAAGTTTGTGAGATGGAAGGATAAGGAGGATGGGCGATAAAGAATCAGGCCACGAAGAATGATAAAGCCCTTCCTTATCCACCAAAAGGAAAGAAAGCCCTCACTAATGACAAGCGGTATGATGGGGTGAGGAGGATACTTAGGGACACTAAAGTGAGTATGCCCTTAGTGAGGTATTGTCTCAAATGCCTAAATGTACTAAGTATCTTAAAGAATTCATGGGAGTAAGAGAAAGCTTGAGGGGATGGTGAAGAAGTGTTTCGAGAAGATTGCGCAATGGTTTCACGTAAAAATTGTTGTTAGCGAGGTGACCACTGGCGGACCTTCAATCTCCTGTGAGATCGAAGGCCATTTATTCGAAAAGGTATTATGCGACTCGGGGCCTCCATCAATGTGATGCCATTAAATGTATGCAAGAAGCTCGGGCTAGACAAAAGAATGCGAGAACGCCCCATTTCTCTTCAGATGGTAGACAAATCTAGTCGTACTGCAGCCGGTTGTGTAGCTAATGTTCTCCTTCAAGTTGAACATTTGGTCTTCCCTACCGATTGGGTTATTCTAGACTATCCACCTGATAAGGAGATGCCTCTAATTCTAGGCCGAACCTTTTTAGACACTTCTAACGCTCTCATCGACTTCGCAAAGGATGATTACTCTTAGAGTCGGTGACACATCTGTCACCTTCACACGAGGGACACATCCTGAAAGAGCCGTAATTGATGAAATATCGTTTGTCGAAGCTATCTATGAGGACGAAAAAGATGCCTACTTTGAAGAAGCAGAGGAGTTGACAGAGATAGGTGTTTTTGAAGTCATGGACATTGAGGATCCGGCTGACTGCGGACCATCTTCTAATTCATTTCCAGCCGTAGGCATTGACGAGTCATCTTCACTCGCTCATACTGAGCCTGTTATTGAGTTGGAAGCATGGAGATACCCAGCAACAAACGAAGATTTCAAAGAACTGAGTCAGGAAGACTTCATCCCTGGTGAAGAAGAAGCTCTGATGGGTAGTTGGGACGAGGTAGAGTTTTGGAAAGAAGCTACTCATTGGGAAGTAGATGATTGGGAAGAGCTGGCAGAAGAGCTTAAAGATGAAGAGTTAAGAAAAATGATCGATCACAAGAAAAAGGAAACAAGTGTTGACCGGAGGATTCCGATGGATGATTTGATCCAGTACCTTTCTGGGGTTGAGCCTCGGGAAGATGAGTTATTCTTTAGTCAACCACTCCAAGCTCATAAAGAGAAAGGTGGCCCGTTAAAGTCTAGTATTGAGCAACCACCTACTGATTTAGAGCTTAAACCGCTTCCAAAACACCTTAAGTATATCTTTCTTAAGGATGGAGATAAATTGCCTTTGATCATTTCTTCGAAACTCGACCAAGAGCAAGAAGCACAGCTGATAGAAGTGCTTAAGAAAAACATCCTCGCGTTCGGTTGGCAAGTGGGTGATATCCGAGGGATCAGCCCAGACATATGCATGCATAAAATCCGAACGGAGGAAGGAGCTAAAAAGGTAAGACAACCTCAGCGAAGGCTGAATCCGCATATGCAAGAGGTTGTCAAGAAGGAGGTTATAAAGTGGCTTGACATGGGAATCATCTACGCAATCGCCGATAGTGAGTGGGTCAGCCCTACTCAAGTTGTGCCAAAGAAGGGCGGAATCACAGTCGAAAAGAATGAAAAAGGGGAGGAAGTTGCCTTGCGTCTCGTGACAGGCTACAGAGTCTGTATAGACTATCGTAGACTGAATGAAGTCACTGCAAAGATCACTTTCCCCTACCCTTCATTGACCAACTAATTGAAAGGCGAGTGGTCACAAGTATTATTGTTTTCTCGATGGATACTCGTTTACTTCCGGATAGCCATCGACCCCAATGACCAAGAGAAGACCACGCTTACGTGTCCATCTGGTACTTTTGCTTTTAAGAGAATGCCATTTGGTCTATGCAATGCACCCGCGACTTTTCAACGGTGTATGTTGGCCATTTTTGATGGACTTGTTGAGCAATGCATGGAAGTCTTCATGGATGACTTCTCAGTCTACGGCGATAGCTTTGATGAAATCTTAAAGAATCTAGATATGGTACTCCAACGTTGCGTTGAGAAGAATCTGGTGCTTAACTGGGAGAAATGCCATTTTCTAGTAGACGAAGGAATCGTTTTGGGACATAAGGTGTCCAATGCTGGTATTCAAGTTGATAAGGCTAAGGTTGAAGCCATTGAAAGATGACGTACCCTAGGATTTGTGAAGGAGGTGCGAGGTTTTCTAGACACGTTGGCTTCTACAGCGGTTTATTTAGAGATTTTTCTACGATTGCCAAGCCTTTATCAAATCTCTTGAAAGAAGATGTCGATTTCTTGTTCGATGCAAAGTGCAAAGAAGCTTTCAATTGTTTGAAGGACAAGCTTATCGATGCCCCTATTTTAGTTGCACCGACCGACCAAGCCTTTCGAGTTGATGTGCGATGCCTCTAACTACGCCGTGAGGCGCAGCTTTTAGTCAAAAGACTTGATAAAAGGTTCAGCCCATCTATTATGCGAGTCGTACCTTGAACCCGGCTCAATGCAATTATACTACTGATCGAGAAGGAATTCTTAGCCGTCGTCTTTGCCATTGACAAGTTTAGAAGCTATCTTCTCGGGTCTCAAGTGATTGTATGGACGAGATCATGCGACTTTACGCTACCTTATGGATAAAGCGGATGCAAAACCAAGGTTACTTCGATGGATTCTAATTCTACAAGAGTTTGACCTTGTGATTAAAGATAAGAAAGGTAGTGAGAATATTGTGGTGATCATTTATCTCGCTTAGTAAATGAGGGTGCAGAGAGAATCACAATGATATAGGCATTGATTTTCCTAATGAGCAATTGATGAAGCTTGAAACGGTTAGGCCGTGGTATCTCGACTACGTCAACTATTTAGCGAGTGGTCATTTAGAAGATATGACGTATCGGGAGAAGAAAAAGTTCTTTTACGACCTTAAATATCTCGTATGGGAAGATCCTTATTTGTTGAGTGCAGAAGGCGGGTTGCTTCAAGGTGTGTTCTGAGCATGATCGATGGGATATCTTAGAGCAATGCCATAAGCGAGTCCCACCGGAGTCACTATGGAACACCAAAGACGGTTGCAAAGATTCTTCAAGCCGGATTCTCTTGGCCGACTCTGTTTAAAGATGCGAAGCCTTTTGTAAAGGTTGTGATAGGTGCCGAGAACGAGGAAGGCAGAGTAGTCGGATGGAAATGCCACTTAAGCCCATTCTTGAATGCGAAGTTTTCGATGTTTGGGGCATAGATTTTATGGGACCCTTTCCATCCTCTTGTGGTAATAAGTATATCCTCGTCTGTGTGGATTATGTTTCAAAGTGGGTCGAGGCCATAGCTACTCAAACTAATGATCACAAGGTTGTAAAGAAATTCTTGCAAAAGAATATCTTTACTAGATTCGGCTGTCCGAGAGCACTCATTAGTGATGAAGGTACTCACTTTTGCAATGCGCCGCTTGACAAGATCCTTGAGAAGTATGGTGTCAAACATAAGATTGGTACACCATATCATCCCCAGACCAGTGGCCAAGTCGAGGTAAGCAACCAGAGCTTGAAAAGAATTTTGGAGAAGACCGTGAACAATAATCGATCTAATTGGAGTCTTAAGTTGGATGACGCGTTGTGGGCTTATCGTACTGCATTCAAGACCCCGATGGGCACGTCACCCTTCCAAATGGTCTATGGCAAAGCTTGTCATTTACACTGTCGAACTTGAACACGAGCTTTACGGGCAATTAAATTCTTAAATTTCGATAGCCAACTCTGTGGGGAGAAACGATTGTTACAATTGAGCGAGCTCGGCGAATTCGGACTCCGTGCGTCACGAGAATGCTAAACTCAAACAAGGAGAGAACTAAGGTACTCCATGACGCTAAGATCAAGGACCGAGAATTCAAAGTTGGTGAAATGGCTTTACTCTATAATACCAGACTTCATTTGTTTCCTGGTAAGCTAAAGTCTAGATGGTCTGGTCCATTTGAGATTCTCGAGGTTAATCCAAGTGGAGTAATTACTTTGAACGGGTATGGTAATCAAGCTTTTAAAGTGAATGGCCATCGACTTAAGAAATATTTTGGCCAACCAAAGGAAAAGCCTGAGATTCTTTATTTCCAAAGAAGAGATGAGAATACAGATGTCATGATTTGTGAAGAGATTCCATCTTATTTCTTTGAGTCAGATGATGATGACGTTCCTATATCCACCCGTGAGGTACCTTCTGCTGAAACTTCTGATCATACCACTATGTCTATGCCTATCGTGCGCAAGAACAAGAAGAAGAGAGTCAGTGTAGTTTGGAGAGAAAAGTTTAATGATCTTATTGCACACTTGACTTGTTGTTGTGGTGAAAATCATTTCACCCCATACTCTACTACTACGATCATCGAGGTGGTGGCGGTCAAACCAAAGTGGCCCGATCCGGGTTGATCTTGAACTTTGTGTCAAGCTATTGACATTAAAAGAGCGCTCCTAGGAGGCAACCTAGTTTTCTTTGTTCGTTTCCTTTTCTTAGGTTGTTTTGTTTTATTGTTTTAGATATAATACTTTAGTTGATTACCTGTTGATGGTTATTCCTCCTACGTTCATTGTAAGTGTTTGGTGTTATGTGTTGCTCATATACCCCGTGTACCCCGAGATTATATGGTATGTCGAGTGTGGCAGATACTTTTGAGCAGGTTTTCGAGTTACTACTGTCCAGTGTTGTCTATTCGAGTTGCAGCGGTACATTCATGCTCCGGCCTGACCTCTGCCAACTTTCATCCGACAACCAACTTTGTTGAAACCAGCTAAGTTTTCTTTTTCTTTTATTCTGCACATTCTGAGGACATAATGTGATTTAAGTGTGGGGGGGTGTTTGGGTATGTTTTTATGCTATATCCTTTGACATATGAGTGAATGTTAAATTTCTGCGAAATTTAAAATTTTTTGAGTCTCGAGCATATAATTGGAACTAGATGCTTGCTAGTTGTAGTTTTCTAACGATGATAGTATGTGACTTAGTGAGATAATTATAGCATGTTTTACTTTTATGGAGATAGTTTCGTTTTTTTCACTCACGAGAGCCTTTGATTTTGAAGCATGACTTTTGAATTATATCCTTTCATTATTTTTAATGATTTATCTTAGGAAGGTCAGTATAGTTACACCTAAGTTAGACCGTGTACTGTGAATATCATAAAGTTTGAATGTGATAGGTGAGATGTAACTTATGACTTTGAAAAGTGAATAAATAAAGTGAGTGAGCAATTATTAATAAATACGTTTGTCGGAAGCTGGTCGATGATTGGAGTGCGGTAGGGTATACCTCGTATGTCCTATTCCACTATGATGACCAAAAGCTCACGACAGTTGGAAGAAGCTACCTTATGATTTGAGTAAGGTAGGGTGTTATCACGAAACATCCTATTCTACTATGAGGGGTAAGAGCTCATCCTGATATGCGTCAAATTTGAAAATTTTGAAAAATGATGAATAAGAGTAAAAATAAAAGTGAAGTCTTTGTTATCATGGATCTTATACCCAGTAGAACCGCATGATATCTTGTAGGGATTATCCTACCGAGTGCGTGGGAAGGCTTTGAGTGGAGTTTATTCTTATCTGTGTACTTAGGATGGTCATTGGAATTTACGAGAGGATATTTCTTTGAAAGGCTTGCTAGATTGAGAAGGGCTTGTCACACATACACCGAATCTATCTCTGTGAAGGTATTGTTTGCTATAGTTGTTGTATCTTTCGTTACGTGAGTTAGAGATCTATGTGGATTATTTATAAAGTTGAGCTATAGTTTTGATTGTTTTGTCCGAGGACGTACAAAAAGCTAAGTGTGGGGGTGTTGTTAAGGCCATATTTATATGATTATTAAGGGTGTATTTCATTATTATTTTCCCCACATTTGCATAATTTACATGAGAATTAAGGGTTTAAGTGTAATTATTGAGTAAAGATGATTTTAAGAGGATTGTATGCAAAATTGATGATTTTAAGTGTTGATTTAATGGAATTATTATTATTTGGATTCTATTACATTTTTGCATTGTTTATTTATCATGTAGGTGTTGATTTTCGAATGATATAATGAGGATAAATAAAGCTCAAGTCGAATTATAAGAGATAGAGTTGGAATTGGCTCAAAGAAATTGGATAAAGATGAAGAGATCCGATCCTCAGCAGTTCGAACGGGCGTCTACTGATCTTGAACGAGCGTCCGAATTCCGTCCACTGGACGGGCGTTTGATTTCATGGCCGAGCGTCCAGGAGAGGAAATCACATACAGAGAGTTTGGACGCAGCATGGACGGACGTCTAGAGCAAAGTCAAGATCCACCGGACGGGCGTCCACAAGACCAGACGAGCGTCCGTTGCCGACTTAATCCTAACCGACTTGAAACTCTATATATAGCAGCAGCCTCTTAACCCTAATTCATACCACATAATTGAGATCGCAATTTTACACCAAAAAGCATGCGTAACCCCTAATTCCACAGAGATGAACTTCTCCACCCAACAATCATCTTCAACATGATTGTTGGCTAAAAGCCTTGCGATGAGTCGACGGAGGAAGCCTATCAACAACACAAACCACTAGAGAGTTCGATGCTTATGTTTAGTGAGTTTATTTCATAGTTTTTCATTACTTTGGATCTGCTTTATGTTGTTTAAGTTTTATTGAATTAAGATTTGATGAAACGATCTATGTTTATTTTATGCTTGAATCAATATATGAAAGTATGTTTATTTGAGTTTGATTTTATTCAAAGTAATGCATCTAATTGTGTTTTAAGAGATTATGCATGATTAGTTGAGTAAGAGTTTGGAAACGATCTCGTGATTTCGTTTTGATTGCATGTTTAGTTTATTTGAAAAGATAAACGAAACCCTAGAATTTGGTTGAAGAAATTTAATTGAATTCGTGAATAGATCACTACTAAAAACTATGTCTTTTTAATCACCGTCTAGTTGGATTGTTGGTTGATAGGTGGAATCTAGTCGCCTTGCTGTGTTTTCCTTTAATTGTTTTAATCGAATCGTTTAGATTAAATTTAGTTTACGTTCTAGTTTTATAAACCCTAATTTCCTGCAACTTTTCTGCAATTTTCTGTTCTGATCGTAGGTGGACGTTCGTCCGCAATAGCAGACGCCCGTCCGTTAGGTTTAGTTTTCAGACGCTCGTTCACCAAAGTGAACGCCGCCTGTGCAACTTTGCTTTTCTTATTTTTCTTGCTTATTTTTACTCTTGTTTTAGTTTTAATTCTTAGGTTTAGGTTTTAGTTAGTTTCAGCCTTAGTTTAGTAGTTTAGTTAATAATTGTGACATAATCGATAGAATAATTGTTCTTTGAATCCGATAAACATTCCACTCCCTTAGGACGACCCGTAAACATCCTATACTACGATCCTTATACTTGGGGTGTTTCGGTTTATAAATTATAAAACTAGTTTTTACCGAACACCTGCTAACACCAGCCAATGACAAACATGGAAGAAGCGCTGGATCCAGAGATAACAAGCGTTGGTAGAACAAGCGCACCTATGGATGCTCCGGCCTACAGGCCCATTATCCGAAGCGGCCACCCATGGAAAGTTCTAAAGGATTCTTCATCACAAGATGTTACGCCACCTCCTCCTCCTCCTCCTCCTCCTAAGCAGGATAACATGTCATACAGTTCAACTGTAGGGAGGAGGCAGCCTAACTATCAAGTACAAGAAGAAGAAAGTTCAGAGCTCAATGCCATATATGGAAAACTTCAGACGCGCTCTCGTTCGTATCCTCATTCACTGAGCAGATCAAGAATTTCCCCCGACCTGAGGGGTTTAAGGTTCCTAAACTAGATCCGTATGATGGATATAAGGATCCTCAAGATCACCTCCACCAATACCTGATGCACATGAATCTATATTTTGCTCCAGATGAGATGAAGTGCAAACCTTTCCATGTACTCCTCACGGGCAGGGCCCGTGACTGGTTCAAGAAGATCCCTATGAGGTCGATCCCTAATTTCAAAAATCTTGGAAGGATGTTCATACATGCGTTCATCACAGCCAGGCCGTTCCAGAGGAACACTACTCCTCTCCTCACCATCAAGCAGAAGAAAGATGAAACCATACTTCAGTACCTCAAGTGGTTCAATGAAGAGTCCAGACAGGTCCGGGATGCAGATGAACACCTTCTTGTAACTTCCTTCGTGGCTGGACTACGGGAAGGAATGTTGTATGCCAAGTTGAATGGTAAACTCCCCCGGTCGATGAAAGAATGCGTTGAAGAAGCCTACAAGCACTGTCAAGGAGAAGAAGCCAATCGGCTGAAAAGAGAATCTGAAAGAGGGGAGTCCAAGAAGGACAAGCCGAAGAAAGATCTGATAAAAAGATGAAGCCGGTCTGGGACCGTATGAAGGCACCCATCACAGATCGGCTAGGCAAGAAAGGAGCTCTGCAGGAGAGGGATTTCATTCCTCTGAACAAATCACGTGAGCAGGTTCTTGCACTGATGGAAATAAAGGGGTTGTCCAGGACTCCGCCTCCAATGCAGGGACCCATTAAAAAAAAGGAGCCCAACAAGTTTTGTGCTTACCACCGGGACATCGGGCACGATTCAGAAAGCCGCAAAGCATTACAGAGAGATATCTACGCAACAATAATAGAAGAAAGTTGGATGAGGTTGTTGACCGATCTCAGAATCCAGAACCACAAGGTAGAAGAGAATACAAGTGCTGAAACTTTAATCAATATAGGTGCAGACATGATAAACCGCAACGGAGAAGGGATCGATCTCCAGATCCAGATCAGCATTTGGACAATCGTCCAATCAACACGGTCAACACCATCTCCAGGACCGGGCAATTCAGCCCATGATGGGGAAAACGACAGTGGCAGGTCTGCCGGTCCTTCTACATCCAACAAAAGGTAGAGACTACTCAGGGAGGTGACTTATGGTCCGAACGATTCACTCCCCTTAGTCATAAACAATGAGGCCCTAGATATTGAAGCAGTGGTGAATAGACATCTAGTCAAGTGGATTTGTGTCGATACTGGAAGCGCCGTCAATGTTCTTTACTACTCCATCTTCTAGTCCATAAAGTTGCGAGACTCAGAATTAACACCAATCTCACGTCCTTTGTTCGGCTTTGCCGACCTCGATTCATCCCATGGGAATGATCAGATTGGCCACTACATTTGGCTAGAAACCAAAGGACAGGACCTTTATGGTAAACTATGTTGTGATCAAAGCCCCATTCGCTTATAACATCATTATGGGGAGACCAGCCTTGATAGATCTCAGGGCTGTCATTTTTCCAGCTCACATCATCCTGAAGTTTCCTACTGCAGAAGGCTCGGTAGAAATCAAAGGGGGCGTGGAGGCAACTAAGAGCTTCTACATGGCCACCATCCGGGTTAAAGACTTAGTTCCGCAGGTTCTGATGGAAAAGTTAATTCCAGAAGAAGAAGAGAATTGGTCTTCAGAGGACAAAGGTCAGCCTTGAGGATGATCAGCCAGATTTTACTGTCAAGATTGTCCCTAGATCCCGGTTCCGCAAAAGGGTTTTAATCGAGTGGTTAAGAGAATTCAGGGATGTTTTTGCCTGGAAAACTGAAGATATTCTAGGTTTGTCCTCGGATTGTCTTTGCACAAACTAAACATAGATCCAAGCATGAAGCCAGTTTGGCAGAAGAAGAGACATTTCAACCAGGGGCGAATTCAGGCCATTGAAAAAGAGGTGACAAAGTTACTTCAGGCAAATATTATCCAAGAAGTTATATACCCGGACTAGTTAGCAAATCAAGTCCTGGTCAAGAATTCATATGGCAGTTGGATAATGTGTGTGGATTTCACCGATTTCAACAGGGCATGTCCAAAGGACAGTTATCCTTTGTCGAAGATCGATCGGCTTGCAGATTCTATGGTAGGATTTGAAGTATTTGCTTTCTTCGATGCTTACAAGGGTTATCATCAGATATCTATAGACCCCGATGATATTCAAAATACATCTTTTGTAATAGAGTTCAAAATGTCTTGCAGCATTACCATGACATTCGGACTAAAAAATGCTGGAGCAACTTACCAGCGATCGGTAAACAAGATATTCAGTAATCAAATCGGCAGATGCATGGAAGTCTATGTGGATGATCTTTTAATCAAAAGTAGGTCTCTTGATCAGTACATAATTGATGTTAGATAAGTCTTTGGTGTACTCCGCCAGACTAAGATGAAACTCAACCCAAAGAAGTGAACGTTCGGAGTCAGAACAGGCAAGTTCTTGGGGTACATGATCTCCAAAGAATAAATCAAGGCAAATCCGGACAAGATAGATACGCTGAGAAACATGCCTCCTACAAAGACCATTAAAGAGGTTCAGATGTTGATAGGGCGTATGGCTGCTCTGAATAGGTTTTTATCCAGGTCGGCACAACGTGCCCTGCCTTTTTTTCAAGATTTTCAGAAAAGCAAGCACATTCTAGTGGAATGAAGAATGTCAGAAGGCTTTTGATGATTTAAAGTCTTATCTGGCCAAGCTACCTACTTTGACCTCTCCTCAGGAAGGAGAAACATTGTTGGTATATTTGGCAGTATGTGAAGAAGCTTTGAGCGCTGTTCTGGTCAAGGATCAAGACAATGTGCAGAGACCCATATATTTTCTGAGCAAAGCGCACCACGGGCCAGAGTTCAGATATTCGAATGCAGAAAAGTTGGCACTGGACTTAGCACACGCTTCCAAGAAGGTCAGGCGATACTTCCAAGCTCATCCAATAGTTTTGATTATGGATCAACCACTTTTTTAAATACTGGCACGACCTGATATGCCAGGCAGATTAGCAAAGTGGGTAGTCAAACTGGTGGAGTACAATCTTGTCTTCCGCCCAAAAGTTTCGGTCAAGGCCCAAGCCTTAGCAGATTTTTTAGGGGAAGGAAAATCCATAACCATCGATCACGATCAGCCGAATTCTAAGTCCGAACAGTGGACATTGTACGCCGATCAAGCATCTAGGAAAGAAGGAACAAGGGCAGGTCTCCTACTCGTCAGTCTCAAAAGGGAACAATTCCCCTATGCTTTGTGTTTCGATTTTTCAGGCCACAAATAATGAGGCAGAATAGGAGCCCTAATCACCGGGCTCAACTTAGTTGCAAAACTCGGAGCAAACAATTTGCAAGTTTATAGTGACTCCAGCTGGTCGGTAATCATGTTAAGGGGGAATACAAAGCAAAAGAAGAGCCAAAGAAATATACTTGTTTGTGGCTCAATCGTTGCTCAAAGGTTTCCAGAATGTCCAGATCGAGCAAGTTTCTCAATCTCAAAATAAAAGAGAAGATGCACTCTCAAAGTTAGCATCAAACTTTGTGTCTAACAAAAAAATGCTGGTCTAGCTGATTAAAGAACGAAGTTATGACAGCCAGGAAGTGCAGACAATCACTCAGAAGGATACCTAGATGGATCCTATCATATCATACCTCAAAGACGGAATCCTTCCCTCTGACAAGTCTCAGGCAAGAAGAATGAAGTTCTTTGCAGCCAGGTACTCACTTTTAAATGATGTACTTTACAAAAAATCTTTTATAGCACCAAGGCTTAGATGTGCACCAGAAGATGAAGAAAATTATCTTCTTCGCGAAATCCATCAACGAATCTGTGGAAATCATGTTGGACCTCGGACTCTGGCAAGAAAATGCCGCATGTTCGGCTATTATTGTCCCACTATGCAGTAAGATGCTCAAGAGCTCGTCCAGAAGTGCAGATCTGATGACGGTCAAGTTATAAAAATAACTCGATACCTAAATAACCAACTAGCAAGAGAACTAGGTTCAATCGTAGTATAGCTAGATGGAGCCGAGATCGATCCCACAGAGACTCGGCTTAAACAAGTACAACGTTATAAAACTAAAAATAGATTAAAGGGCGGTCTACGACCAACAATAACGTAAAAATAAAGGTTGACACGATAGAAAACACAAAGACTAACAATACGATAGAAGACACTAAAACACTTATTTTTTTGGTTTTATAAGACTCTAACAAATGGTATTGATTACGCTAGTAGTAATTACTCCCCCATATATGTATATCTAAGCCGAGACAGAAAAGACATTAAGGTTGATTATATTCTCAGCTCACGGAGCCATCCCCTAAACTGGATCTAATTCGTGAGCAGAGATAGAAGATCCCTATGCTTAATTATGAATCCTTCCTTGGACAGGATAGAACATCATATAACAAGCAAGCTATACCAAACTAGGGATGCCGACCTAAAATCGTCACCTCGTCTAGGCAACCACCGTGGACGGGTTGGCACACCTCTTAAACGATCGGCTAACTAATGTCCTAGCAACATGACAATTTTCACAATATATCATATTAATTTACGAGAACGATGTAACAAATTGGCTAGATCTATTACATGTGTATATGAGAAACAGAAAGAACGACTTAGCCGAAGTCGTTCACAGAAAATTACTAGAATCTTGATGGCTAGATCTAACCATATAACCATATAGACCATGGTAGATCTAGACCGGTGACTCTAGAATTTGCTCGTAAAACGCCTTCGTACGGCTTAGATCTACATGAATATGGGTTTTTTAATTAACTACATCACGAAATCAATACACAAACGACTACTCCATAACGAAATAAAATAGATCTACGAATAAAAATGACATATTTGGATAGACATTACCCTCGTAGACGGAGGGTCCTCCGATCCTTCAATGCAATCTCTAATCGATGAATCCATCGCCTCCGTGATGAAGAAACATATTATAAAATAAGAAGAACTATATTGATAAACTAAAAGTATTGTAATATTGTGTTTCTAGAGTGTGTCTAATAAAATTCATGGCTGCTCCTTTATATAGAGGCTTAGGCCGACCTAACGATAGATTTGAAAACCCTAAAACTGTTGGAAAGGTGTCCTAAACCCAATCGGGTTGACCGGATCCGACCGGGTCGGGTCATTTACAGTCTATTTAGTTCATGTAATAACTTTATTATGATTAATAAAAGCACTTATGTTATTATATATTGTTTATCTTCATATTATTTGTTGTGTATATATATAGTAACGACCCTAGTATCAATCTGTGATAGAGAAACCATGATAGTGATTATGGTTGATGAGATCTCTAATCACTATAACAAGGTTGGTACTTAAATGTCTCTAGTCTTATGTATTATCAAATATGACATTGATAGTATAATCAGATTAGCACGTATTGGATGTCTTCTATCTTTTAGAAGGTAGGGATAGATCTCGTATATCGCAGTGTAGAGACACTTGGACTGTACGTGGACGTGTATTAGAGAATGCGTACGTTAGAATGACTCACTTACATTAAGTGTCACACTATGTGGCGGTTGTGTAATTATCCTTTTGACCGGAGTCTTCATGGCATCACGGTGTGGATTGTCATGCTTTGACACTATTGAGATTTCTCCTAACCACGGAGCGATCATGCGGTAGTGATTGGGTATGATATTGAAGCAAGCGGAGTATACATGATTGGTCATCCGGGAATCGCGTATCCTATGATTGGGATCGAATATTTGAAATGGCCTTATTATAAGGAATGTCTAGCTCTCGAGAATCTTTACAAAGTGGGAGTAAACGTGTTATTCCGAGAGAGCATGATATCCAGATTATAAGATACGATCGTCAATGTATTGACACTCGAGATACGATCGTATGGATATTATTACAGTGATAGGATTGTAAGTTACACGGTAACTGCTTCACATGAAAGGTAGTAGTCATTGCTTTTGACTCTTCCGATAATTGGGGGTCACGGTGTGTTGCTAGACGCTATCCCGTGATCGTTAGGTATGAACGGCATTTTAGTAAATTGCACTTTGTGTCTACGACCAACATATTCGGAAGCCTATCGGGTCACACACATATGAACATCGAGTCGGATTAAAATGCGGTTATAGTTGATAACCAAATAAGGAAAGTTTATCTCTAGACTATAAAGGTTATAGTGGTAAATTAATATGATGATATTTATTTATTATGAATAAATAAAATACAAGATATTAATTATCTACAAATTATATTAATTAAAGAATATTCCGGAAGCCAATTAATTGGCATATGGGGCGCCACATTTAAGTGTATGAGGTACACTTGGATTGTGCACTTTAATTAATAAGATTGCCATAATATTAATATAAGATATTAATTGATTTTGGAAATTAGATTTATGGTAATAAGATAATTATAATCAATATAAGATATTGGCAAAATAAATTATAATTAAAGAGATAAATCAATCTAGTTGATTTTCCTTATTTTATTGGGAAAAAAGGTTTTCTTCTCTTCCACACCATATGGGGCGCCACTTCCTCTATATAAAGGAAGTGGGTGTCAAGCTCTTTTGTACAACACATTTGCAAGAGCTCATAGTTCTTGTGTAAAATAGAGAGCTATCCATAGTGAGTTTGTGAGGGAAGAAAAGGTCGATCTAGCGACCAGAGTTTTTTCGATAACAATCCAGGAGTATTCCGGCAAGGGGTTCGTGTGGATTAACGATAGAGGCCGGACGCATGGGCGGCTTGCGCGATTGAACTACTCTCCGTTGGCGGTCAAAGCGACGATCTTATAGATCATCCGAGGTATAACCGTCAAACTACTTAACGTGTTTATTGCATTAAACGAAGAACGATCTAGAAAAGGAAATCAAATTTTAAATTCATTGCGTTAAACTAGTGATTTCCTAACAAAGGGTATCGGAGCGGACTTGAGCTTAAGCAATAAGCATAATATAAATGCGTAGTATTTAATCAATAGATGCAAGATTTAAATCACGAAACGTAGAAAAAAAAAGGGTTTATGGGGGGCTCGGCCGACTGGCGGTGGCCCCCTCCCTCTCAAGGCGGCGGCGGTGGCCCTAGGTGGCCGCCGTCATCGGGTCATCCTCTTCCAATGGGGAGATCGACCCTTTTAGTTTTGTGATATTTATTGTGCATAGATATCTCGTTTGTTTAGTTGTGTCACATGGCCAACCAATGGTTCAAATAGTTTGAGCCATTGGGAAACCATATGACATATTGGCCTTTCCAAATTTTGATTTGGAATAGGCCTAGCCGCTTTCAAATATTTGATTTGTAAAGGCTGAGCTTGTGCCACTTCAAAATTTTGATTTTGGAAAGTGGCCAGCCTGTACTAAAATAATTTGGCCTTGCCAAATATTTGATTTGGAATAGGCCTGGCCTTTTCAAATATTTGATTTGTAAAGGTCTAGCCTAGCCACTTCCAAAATTTTGATTTTGGAAAGTGGCTGAACCTAGACTAAAATAATTTGGCCTTGCCAAATATTTGATTTGGAATAGGCCAGCCCTTTCAAATATTTGATTTGTAAAAGTCTAGCTTGTGCCACTTCCAAAATTTTGATTTTGGAAAGTGGCGAACTAAGCTAAATTTAGTTTTGGAAAAGAAACAAACAGGAGACTTAGTCATTTTAATTTTATTTTGAATAGTTCAAATTTAATTAAAGTTAAAATCGATTTAAAATTAAATGTTAATTTTAATTTTCGTTAAGTCATATAATTAATTAAAAGTTAATTAATTATATGATGTGATAAAATAAAGACGCATGAGTAGTTAAAATTAGAATTTAATCTTTCTCATAAGATAAAATTGTATGGATTAGATGTGTAGATATAATGTGATTATATGGACCTCCGATTGATCATGGACTCACCAAATAGGATATATGGGAATGTTTTCTTCATGTTGGTTTTGAAAAATTGTCCTAGGCCGTTATGAAAAACGTGACCTAGTTTACTTTCTGCATTTATCCTATTCCCGTGAGCTCCCCCCCCCCCCCCCCCCGTGTGTGGTGGGTGTATTTATTAGATAAATTATAATGTAACAAGAATGGAGCAAGAAGTTGATGACCAAGGAGAGATAAAGAACCCATTGGCGTACAACAATAAAGATCCTATTGGCGGTTGCAGATACCCTTAGTTTGTGACCCGCGGTTTCGTTAGTTTGTATTCGAAACCGCACCTAGGAAAAGTCCATGATCATACCGGTTATTTTGTGTGCGGAATGTTGTGTAGATCAAAAATCAAGTCGGAATTGCCTCCTCATATTATAATGACAGTGAAGAGCCCTTGTTCGGATCCAACTCACCAGCCAAAGCGGGGGTTGACCTACCTCGGGTATATCGTCGTTATCGAGATATGATCGAATGAGATCTCATGAATATTGGGGTTAAGACTCGACTAAGAATTCTCTCGGCCACTAGCCAAAGCGGGGTCGTTTGGATTTTAGAGGCATGGGTTTGACTATTTTCATAAGATGAAATATTGTCAAAGAGTTGACTGGTCAAACAACAAGAATCGTATAAGATACGATCGACAAATAGTTGTCCACCTGTTTAATTATTTTCGGCCCATTAGCCACTACAAAAAAACAGCAGTTTTGCGACGGAAGATTACCGTCGCAAACAAGGGTTATTCCGTCGCAAACCATGATTTGCGACGGATTTGCGACGATTTTTCTTTGTCGCATTTTTTAGTCGCAAAACCCCAGCTTTGCGACGGATAAACTTCGTCGCAAATTGTTTGCGACGGATTTTGCGACGGATAATTACCGTATTTTATTTTATTTGATAATTATAATTTCCGTCGCAAAAAATGTATAGTCCGTCGCAAATAACAAATAGCGACGGAAATATTCCGTCGCAAACATCTAAAATTGCGTCGCAAAAATGTATAATCCGTCGCAAAAATGTATAATCCGTCGCAACTTATTTTTATTAAATAATTTATTTATTTTTAGATCTTTTCATATCCGTCGCAAAATGAGCCTTTTCCGTCATAAATACCATATTGCGACGGATATATTCCGTCGCAAAAAATAAAATAAATGAGAAAATTATGGTTGCTTTTGCGCGAATTGCCAAACCACCGCATTGCAAAATGACCTTAATTTTCCCGGTAGCATTACAATTGCTACCGGCTATCAACAACAACAATATAAACGGGAATACGATATCAAAGGGGATATGTCAAAAATACGCCAAAGGGAAATGTCAAAAATGAATAAAACGATATGTCAAAGGGGATACGATAAGCCAAAATAAATAAAAATGTATCAAAACAATGTCACCCAATCGGACCGGTGTACTACCTAAACCCACGCCACCTCCTCCAGTCCATGATCGAATGGTCATCTCTCAGGTCGCCTCGTACCGGGTTGCATCCTCCGGAGGATCTTTGCCTAACAACCGGGTAATCCACGCCTCCATCTCAAGGCTAGTCTGTCATCCTCGACGCTTTACGTCTCTCTCTCAGCTCCTCCAACCTCGCTTTGGTTTCTGCATGAGTTTGTCTGCCTCTCGCCATCTCAGGGGTGAGACGGGTGATTATGCCCGGAGTATGTCTCGGCGGATGAGTGTCGAGCGAAGAAGCAGCTGTCGTAGTACATGGAGGCAAATGACCCCATGCCAAAACTCTCCTTCTTGTCGTAAATCCACCGGCCGCTTCGTAATAAAGACGCGACTCGCCGACAGCGGTGTGTCATTTCGCGTCTCTGGGCTTTCGCCTTCTTGAGGTGAAGACGTCCCGCAAAGTATGATATAAATTTGTTAGTAACAATAATTACATGATATATATATAATGTATATATAATATTTAGAATACATAACGTACCATGATTTTCTCAAACTTCCTCGAGGCGAAGTTGCCCGACTTCTTCTTCTTCGAACTACTCACCGATCACCGATCGATAGGGCGCCTTCTATTGTCCTCCATGGCCCGAGCGAAATCGATAACGCCGCGTCGTGCGCCATAGCATGTGTCCTGAGGATCTTCCTTCCTCACCGGATCCGAAGCTCGGTTTAGCTTCTTTTTATGAGATGTTTCTGGAACGCCTATTCCGACATAAGATAAACAAGTTAGTACATACATATATATATATATATATAACAAGTATTGTTAATTAAATATTGAATAATTGCTTACGGGACTCCCAATCCACTCTCGAATCGACGGAGAATATCCGGGGTCATCCAAAGCCGAGCACGGGGTTTGTTTGAGCCCGATACATATAATCGGGACCCTGTTGATAGCATACCGCTCAAAAGCTTCCCTAACCAGCGCGTGGCGTAACTCGAAAAGTGAAATGACCTCGCAAACATAGTTATATATATATATGTTATATGTATAGTTATAATTATAGTTATATTTATATATAGTTATATTTATATGAGCAGCGTACCTAAATGCGTTCCACCACCTATCCTGCTTTGCTCTGGTGGTGGCATTATGCCACGTGGTGGCAAAAGTGTTAGCTTACCGATTATGGCGTTCTTGGCCATTTTCTTGACATAGTTGTCGGTAAACTGTCATATTGAAAACAATAAGTTGTTAATATATTTGGTTAATCAAAATATAAATAAAAATACAAACAAATTAAAGCAAGATATGTATTAACTTACCATCTCCTCTCGATCCAAAACGGCAATCCAAGGTCACCATTGACAATGACACCAAAATCCTCCTCGTTCATCCGGTGTATCTCATCATCCAAACTCTTTGTCATGAGAGGAAGAAGGCGCCTCCGGGGAGGGGAACTACCCCTACCGCGTCTACCTCTACCTCTACCTCTACCTCTACCTCTACACGACATCTATTTGACACGAGAAAATGACGTTTATACTAATATAAATGCAATTATAATAAAAGGCGTTTATACTAATTAATAATAAATTACAATGTTTAATACATTATTATTCACTATCATGACAAAATAAAATATTTAATACATTATTATTCACACTATCACTACTAGAATGGAAGAGTTCTTCCTCCTCTTCATCGATGTCTAGATCATCAACCGATTCTTCTTCCTCTCCATCTTCTTGTTGAATGAAATCCTCCATCTCATCATCATCCAAGTCATTATCCCCAACATCGGAGTCAACATCGACATCAACATCTTGGTGGACAATGTTAAGAGGATCGATAATCGGAAACATCATTGATCACTTGTTCTTGGAAAACGGTTTCCTCGGCGGGAGCATCGATAGTCGATCTTGCCTTTGTTTTGAAAACAACCGACCATTGATCTTTGTCTTTTTCAAACTTGGATATGGAGCATAGTAGACTTGCTCGACTTGATAAGCCGAACAAATGGATCATAAAGCGCCATATTTCCTACCACGATGAACTTCAACTATCTTATAATCTTTATGCACATTCATGCCCGTTCGAATTATCAAACCAATCACATTTGAACAATACGGCTTTGTAGACGATCGAATGTCCATAATACACCAACTCAATGATTTCATTTAAAGTGCCATAATAGTCGGCACCTTCCGTGGAATCGACACAAACTCCGTTGTTGGTGAAGATTTACCAATATCGGTTGCCGGTTGAATGTCCGAAAGTTGTAGCCATTAATCGAATAACGTTTCCAAGTTTTGACTTGACGAGAAGGACCACTTGCCAAAGCTTTTAGCAAATCATCATTCAACAATGATGCTTGTTGTCCAAACCATTTGGTAAATTCATGTTCATGTTTATTCCAAATATCATCCGAGGTCAATTGAGGTTTGTTGAACACGAATAAATTGCTCGAACAATCTAAGAATGAATCATTTTGTCGATTAATGTATATTTGTTCGAAAAAAAGCATTAAGCATTGTATATATGTAGTAATGAGGTACTTACAGTTCATACGGTTTCATGATTTCATGATTAGCCAATACGTACTTGTGCACAAAGTCATATTCTTTATTATCCAAGAACCTCGTCTTGCACTTCCCAGTTGTTGTACCATTATGATCACGGAATAACTCAGGTAAATCAAAGCGATTGTCGATGCGAAGTCTCACCAACAAAGATTCTTTGCTTTTGTTTCAATATGATCATCGTAATACATAGAGCGAAGTTTGAAATCTCTTCCAACAAATACGCATTGCATATTGATCCTCTACTAAAGCTTTGTTACCAATCTTTTGTTTTAAGTGATTCAAAACCTTTTGAATGGATACATCCATCGATATTGCACGGACCACCAACTCGACCTCATACGGCAAGTGTACGGTAAATGCTCCATCGAGTTAAAAAAGCGCCGAGGCAAAATCTTCTCTAACTTGCAAATAATCTCAAAGAATGTTATTCTCTAAACGAATCACGTCTTCTATTTTTAGGTAGCACACACAAGTCTCGAAAGAATTGACTTATCTCGGTCAATGCATTCCATTCATTTTTCGAATCAATTCTCGAAGGCAATCGCAACAAGCGTTCCATAAAAACGTGACAATCATGGCTTTTCAAACCACGTAGAATGTATTCATCATGATCTACGCACCTACTCGAGTCTCGAAGCATAACCGTCGAGGAATTTCAACTTGGTGACCCATTCACACAACACTTTTCTTTTACCTTGTCAAGAACAAGTGTACAATCGGGCGCTTTTACGCAAAGCTCTTTCAAATCTTTAGCGATTTTGGACCACAAGCGATCTTGCCTTTAACGTCCATAACCGTGTCAATCAGTTTTTCAAAGAAGTTTTTCTCAATATGCATCACATCCAGGCAATGTCGAAGCGAGAATGTTTTCCAATACGGAAGATCCCAAAAATGCTTCTTTTCCACCAACCATTCTTGGAGTTTTTAAGCCGTTTCAAGTCCGAATCTGAGCCATCAATGATGCTTGGTAGGTGTTGTACAAATTCCCATACCTCCTCACCACTCAATCTACGGGGTGGAGTCGCGTGTTCATCTTGTTTGGACTTCAAAAACCTTTATCGGTCACGAAAAATATGGTCTTGAGGAGAAATCGCCGATGAAAATCAAACCAAGTGCATTTACCACTATGTTTGAGCGAACGACTTGTTTCCATCACCACAATAGGGACAAGCTTTCACACCACCGTAGTCCACCCGGATAACATGCCATACGCGGGAAAATCATTGATAGTCCACATTAGTGCAACCTTTCATATGAAAATTACTGTTTTGTGGATACATCGTAAGTAAACAACCCTGTTTCCCACAACCGCTTCAACTCCTTAATCAATGGTTGCAAATAAACATCGAGGTTTCCTTCGGATTTTTCGCCCCGGTACAAGCAATCGATAAGAATATAAACTGTCTTTTCATGCACAACAGAGGCGGAAGATTGTATGGTGTAACCATGGTGGCGACAAGAGTAGTTCTTCCCAAAATTACCAAAAGGTGCAAACCCGTCATGCAAAGTCCTAACCGCACATTTCTAGGCTCCTTAGCAAACTCGAGGTGCATTTGGTCAAAATGCTTCCAAGCTTTAAGCGTCACTTGGGTGGGCCATTATACCGCTTGTCCTGGGTTTTCCGCGTGCCACCTCATTTCCTTGCCTATATGTTTCGTGGCGTACAACCTTTGCGATCTAGGTCCAATCGGAAATAAGTCATCACTTTGTTAGGCACACGTTGACCTCTTTGCGTTCGTTTTCGGTTTATATCGATCAAGGTCACACTTCCGACACTTGTCCAGATTCGCGTCCTCCTCCCAAAATAACATACACCCCTTGCGGGACACACGTGTATTTTCTCATGGGGTAGCTCTAATGCCTTTAACAACTTTTTGGTTTGATAGAAGTTCGAGGTCATTAAGTTATTCTTCGGAAGAATATCTCTATCAAACCGGTAACCCCGTCAACGCATTTGTGAGAGAGGTTGTGATCACATTTCAAAGTGAGCAACCTAGAAGCGCGCTGCGATGACGGAGACACTACTTCCATCACATACTGAGTTCCTCTGCGTTTTCGGATTTCAAAAACGATGCACCTTCGGGTTTGGTGTCTCATTGTTCTCCTCTTTAAAGAAATTCTTCTCTTACGTGATCAATCCTATCACGTAATCGTCATTAACCATGTCCTGATAAGGGTTCACATTCCGTTCTTCTTTGAGCGTTGATCGGAATGGGAAACTCTTCACCATGACACACCCAATCATAGTAGTTTGCGCAAAACCCATATTTAGTTAAATGTAATCTCACGTCATGTTCGATTGAAAATTTAGTGTTCTTACACTTACTACATGGACACTTCATCATTCCATTATTTGCCCGAAACGAATCTAACTGCTTTGCATGTTTTATGAATTCCTCCACTCCATTCACAAATACCGGGTTAAATTTCTTGTTAGCATCCAACCTCTCGTACATCCAACTCCGTTCTATTCTCTTCATTTTCAATCCTACACATCATATCATACAAAATATGAGACTAACAATAGTCTTTGAAGGTTGTCTCAACACTTTTGCAAACTCAGGTTTTACTCAACTTACTATGAAACTAACAACACTATAACCTAAATTTTCGATTCATGGTCAAAGGTTCGACGTCAAAATAATTCGGAGGCTTTGCCGGATAACAAAGTACCCCCCAGTACCATTTTCCAAACGGGTAGGAACAGCACCCTTTTCAACAAACCAATTCAACCACATACTTATCATCATTTCAATCCAATTTCAAGAAACCAATTCAACCAACATCCGGTTTCTAAACTAAGCATTTTCAACCAACATCCGGCTTTGCACATACTTAAGCATTCAACAAATGACGTTTACCTCTACCTCTACCTGACATCTATTTGACACAGAAAATGACGTTTATACTAATCTAAATGCAATTATAATAAAAAGGCATTTATACTAATTAATAATATGTGCAAGGAAAGTGAGATTTTCTGTAGATCTCGTAACTACGGGGTTTGCAATAGATCCCCTAACTATTGAGATTTGCAGTAGCACCTCTAACTACACTGACCTCAAGCAATTTCTTTGTTTGCTAACCGAGTAAGCTAAGATAAAGTAGATGCACTTGAGATTCCAAAGGTGAAACTAAGCTAAGATAAAGTGATACCAAAATGATGATCATAAATCCCGTAGTCTTATGATTGACTACATTGTTGTTCGACCTCAAAGCATGTAAGCCTCTAGACATTATTAACTTAAAACAACAAGTAAAATACATCAATCATTCGTAAGAACTAATCCCTTACTTCAGATTTATTTTCCTCCTCATGGGCAATATATAATCTCTTATACTCTGATTTTTCAGACTATAAGAGCACTACATTTATGGTTATTTCACGTTTTAAGTGGATTTTTCAAACTCGTGGGAGGTGTTTGTTAAAGAACAAGTCAATATAGCAATATCAATATCAATATCAATATCAACATGGAACATTTTCAAACGTAATTGCTTACTACTTTCTTCAATCTAAAAAAATCGAGTGGAGAAAGGGCCGTGGAGGTGCATCTATATATACATTGCAAAATAAAAAAGTTTGCAAAATATAACAAAATAAATAACATAAAAGCAATTAATGTGACAAAAAAATCCTTACCAGAGCTATGGCGGTGCGCGGCGATGAGCAAAGAGGACACATTGAGCAAAGTAAGCTTTGCCGGAGGAGTTGTTGGTGCGGCATTCTTTGCTTGCCGGAGGAAGGAGGGGCGGGTGGTTGAAGGAGTGGTGACCAGAGGAAGAGTGGGCGGAAGGAGGTGGCGCCGAAACAGAGTTCATTGAGGGGGGGAGAGAAGAGAGGAGAGAAGAAAAGAAATGAGGAAGAAAAGGGATTATCGATCGATATCCGTAAATTTGCGACGAATTTAATGTCCGTCGCAAAATAAACCTAATTCCGTCATAAGCAGTAAAATTCGAGAATAATAAAATAATTAATAAAAATGTATTAAATATTCCGTCGCAAAATAATAAAAATGCCGTCGCAAAAAGCGGTTATGCGGCGAATTTAATTTCCGTCGCAAATTTTATCTAAATTGAGAATAATAAAATAATTTTATAAAATTTTATTGAATAGTCCGTCGCAAAATAATAAAAAAGTCCGTCGCAAAATTGCCCGCCAAGTGGAAAAATCGGTCCGCCAAGTGTCCGTCGCAAACATTAAATCATCCGTCGCAAACGTAAATTTGCGACGGAAATAAGGTCCGTCGCAAAAACTCCGTCGCAAAACTGCTGTTTTTTTGTAGTGAGCCAAAGTTGGGGGTCGGGGTAGTTCGATGGGATCTTGCCCACTAAAGGAATTATTTTCTTGAAAGCCAATAGGGAATAGTTGGCTAGTGGGAGTAAAAACCTTATAGAGTTATTAAGTGCTAATTTAGAGTTTTTATAAATGAGCTTTTACTTATTCTATCTTTATTTATTGTTGTAGAAAATGTCAAACAAATTGAACCTTCGTTTTATCATCGAAACAAGCTTGACGAGACAAATTTTCTCGATTGGGAAAGAAACCTCAAAATCGTTTTGATGCACGAGAAGATTGGCTATGTCTTGGACGAGGCCCTACCGGAAAATCCCGCTGAGGGTTCGGCTGTAGATGTTGTCGAGAAGTACAACAAGCACTGTTCTGACAGTACTGATGCTATATGTATCATGCTTGCTTCTATGACACCTGAACTACAGAAACAGCATGAGTCTATGGACGCCTACTCTATCATGGTCCACCTGAAGGAACTTTATGCTTCTCAGTCTCACATTGAGAGGTACGAGGTCTCAAAGGCCCTGTTTAGTTGTAAGATGGCATCTGGGACTGCTGTGGGGTCACACGTGCTTAAAATGATCGGGTACATAGAGAGGCTTGGGAAGCTGGGCCACAAGTTGGAAGGAGAGTTGAGTATTGACTTGATTCTGCAATCTCTGCCTGATTCATTCTCGCAGTTCGTGATGAACTATCACATGAACAAGATAGATTGCTCCCTTGCGGAGTTATTGAACATGTTGAAGACTGCTGAGGGCACTGTGGGGAAGGGAAAGCAAGTGTTGCTGGTCACTTCGAGCAAGGGCAAGGCAAAAGCCCGAAGAAAGTCCAAGAAGGCGAAGGCTGCCCCTAAGCCAACGCCTAAGATAGCGAAAGACAAATCCAAGGATGCTTGCTTCCATTGCGGTGAGACCGGACATTGGAGGAGAAATCGCAAAGGCTTCTTGAGTACCAAGAAGAAGCATTACGATGCTTCGACTTCGTATATTTATGATTGAGATCAATATTACTTCTTCTAAGTCTAACCACTGGGTATTAGATACTGGTTGTGGTTCTCATATTTGTACGAATATGCAGGCACTAAGAAGAACTAGAGATCTGAGGAAAGGAGAGGTGGACCTACGCATTGGAAATGGAGCAAGTGTTGCTGCACTAGCCGTAGGAGTTTATTTTCTTTCATTGCCCAGTGGGCTAGTACTAGAACTCAATAACTGTTATTTTGTTCCTGCTCTTACGAAGAGCATTATTTCTATTTCTGCATTAGATGTTGATGGTTTTTCATTTACGTTTGAGAATAAATGCTGTTCTTTTTCACGTGATGGAATCTTCTATGGTACTGGCATACTTAGCAATGGTCTCTACATATTAGATATGAATGTTGACGTACTTAATGTAAATAACAAGAAATCCAAAACAAATGACTTGAATGAATCTTACTTATGGCATTGTAGACTTGGCCATATAAATAAGAATCGCATTTCCAAACTCCATAAATATGGAATGTTGGATCAATTCGATTATGAATCGTTTGATACATGTGAAGCTTGTTTACTTGGCAAGATGACAAAGTCACCTTTTAGTGGAAAATGGATAAGATCCAATGAATTGCTTGAGCTTATACATACTGATGTGTGTGGCCCAATGTCGATTCAAGCCAAATGAGGATACTCTTATTTTATCACTTTCACTGATGATCATTCTCGCTATGGTTATATATACTTAATGAAGTATAAGTCTGAAGCTTTTGAAAAGTTCAAGGAATTCAGATGTGAAGTGGAGAAACAACTAGGTAAAGAAATCAAAACACTTTGATCCGATCGAGGTGGAGAATACCTAGATGGAGAGTTTCAAGACTATTTGAAGGAGAATGGGATTCTACCTGAATGGACCCCTCCCGGGATGCCACAAATGAATGGTGTGTCTGGGAGGAGGAACCACACCTTGTTAGACATGGTACGATCCATGATGAGCTATCTGCTTCTCCCAAAATCGTTTTGAAGTACGCTCTAAATCGCATCCTATACACTGAACCGAGTTCCATCAAAGACGGTTGACTCTACGCCATACGAGGTATGGACGAAGAGAAAACCGAGCCTAGGTCATCTGAAACCTTGGGGTTGTCCGACTTACGTGAAGCGGATGATGCCTGACAAATTAGAGCCCAGGTCTGACAAATGTCTGTTTGTGGGATATCCTAGGGAAACCAAAGGGTACCAATTTTACCATCCTGAGGAACAAAAGGTGTTTGTTGCCGTGGATCGCCAATTTCTAGAGAAAGAGTTTATTCTGGATAGGGTTAGTGGGAGTAAAATTGATCTCGGAGAAATTTGAGAACCACTTACGGATAACAAATCCGTTGATGGAAGTAGAGGACTTGCCACACACGGATGTGACACCACCTCTACCGTGGACACACTAGCACCTCAAAGATCCACTGTGGAACACCGTGAACTCAAAAGGTACACCGCGTGTATCTCATGGAAGATGAGGACCCTAGAACTTATGAGGAAGTGCTATTAAGGCATGACAAAGAGAAATGGTTTGGAAGCCATGAATTACGAAATGGAATCCATGAAAGACAACCAAGTTTGGAACTTAGTTGATCCACCTGAGGGAATAGTTCCCATAGGGTATAAATGGGTCTTTAAGAGAAAGACCGACATGGACGATAACGTGACTACCTACAAGGCTAGGTTAGTGGCAAAAGGTTATAAGCAAAGACAAGGAGTTGACTATGACGAAACCTTTTCGCCTGTTGCCATGTTAAAATCCATTAGAATTTGGCTCGCTATTGCAGCATACCATGATTATGAAATATGGCAGATGGATGTGAAAACAACTTTCCTTAACGGGAACCTGTCTGAGGAAGTGTATATGACACAGCCTGAGGGTTTCACAACCAATGACGCCAGGATGGTGTGTAAACTGCAATGATCCATTTATGGATTAAAGCAAGCTTCTCGGAGTTGGAATCTTCGCTTTGATGAGTTAATCAAACAGTTTGATTTCATCAAGAATGAAGATGAGCCCTGTATTTACAAGAAGGTTAGTGGGAGTGCCATTGTGTTATTAGTGCTTTATGTAGATAACATATTGCTCATAGGGAATGATGTGCCTATGTTACAATCAGTCAAAGCTTGGTTATCCAAGAACTTCTCAATGAAGGACTTGGGTGAGGCAGCCTATATTCTAGGAATAAAGATCTATAGAGATAAATCTAAAAGGTTGCTTGGTCTGTCGCAATCCACCTATATAGAAAAGATGCTGAAGAGATTCAGCATGGAGCAGTCCAAGAAAGGATTGCTGCCCATGTCACATGGGGTCTACCCGTCGAAGGGAATGAGTCCTAAGACAGAGGAGAAAATGGCATAAATGAGTAAAGTCCCTTATGCTTCGGCAATCGGGTCTATCATGTATGCCATGCTATGCACAAGACCAGATGTCTCGTACCCTCTTAGTATGACTAGTAGGTACCAGTCCAATCCAGGTGATGGTCACTGGATTGCTGTCAAGAATATCCTTAAGTACTTGAGACATACTAGGGATATGTTCCTGGTTTTCAGGAACGATGATTTAGTATAACGAGGTTACACGGATGCCGCCTTCCAAATCGACAAGGATGACTTTAAGTCACAATCTGATTTGTTTTCACGCTTAACGGCGGAGCAAAGATGAGTGGAAGAGTTCCAAACAGGAGACTACTGCAGACTCTACAACGGAAGCCGAATACATAGCAGCCTCGGAGGCGGCAAAGGAAGCAGTTTGGATGAAGAAGTTCATTACGGAACTTGGTGTGGTTCCCTCCATTGAAGGTCCAGTGCCTCTATACTGCGATAATAATGGAGCGATATCTCAGTCAAAGGAACCAAGGTCTCATCAAAAGTCCAAACATGTGCTACGGTGCTATCACTTGATTAGAGATATAGTAGATAGAGAGATGTAAAGATAGAGAAAGTCCACACGGATGATAATATAGGCGATCCGTTAACTAGGCATTGTCTCAAGCTAAGCATGAGAAACATGTTCACTTGCACGGGCTTAGGCATATGGGTGATTGGCTTTAGGCCAAGTGGGAGATTGTTGGAAATGTGTCCTAAACCCACTCGGGTTGGACCGGATCCGACTGGGTCGGGTCATTTACAGTCTATTTAGTTCATGTAATAACTTTATTATGATTAATAAAAGCACTTATGTTATTATATATTGTTTATCTTCATATTATTTGTTGTGTATATATATAGTAATGTCCCTAGTATCAATCTGTGATAGAGAAACCATGATAGTGATTATGGTTGATGAGATCTCTAATCACTATAACAAGGTTGGTACTTAAATGTCTCTTGTCTTATGTATTATCAAATGGGACATTGATATTAATCAGACTAGCACGTATTGGATGTCTTCTATCTTTTAGAAGGTAGGGATAGATCTCGTCTATCGAAGTGTAGAAACACTTGGATTGTACGTGGACGTGTATTAGAGAATGCGTATGTTAGACTGACCCACTTACATTAAGTGTCACACTATGTGGCGGTTGTATAATTATCCTTTTGACCGGAGTCTTCATGGCATCACGGTGTGGATTGTCATGCTTTGACACTATTGAGATTTCTCCTAACCACGGAGCGATCATGCGGTAGTGATTGGGTATGATATTGCAGCATGTGGAGTATACATGATTGGTCGTCCGGGAATCGCGTATCCTATGATTGGGATCGAATATCCGAAATGACCTTCTTATAAGAATGTCTAGCTCTCGAGAATCTTTGCAAAGTGGGAGTAAATGTGTTATTCGAGAGAGCATGATATCCAGTTATTATAAGATACGATCGTCAATGTATTGACACTCGAGATACGATCGTATGGATATTATTACAAATGATAGGATTGTAAGTTACACGGTAAATCGCTTCACATGAAAGGTAGTAGTCATTGCTTTTGACTCTTCCGATAATTGGGGGTCACGGTGTGTTGCTAGACGCTATCCCGTGATCGTTAGGTATGAAGGGCATTTTAGTAAATTGCACTTTGTGTCTACGGCCAACATATTCGGAAGCCTAACGGGTCACACACATATGAACATCGAGTCGGATTAAAATGCGGTTATAGTTGATAACCAAATAAGGAAAGTTTATCTCTAGACTATAAAGGTTATAGTGGTAAATTAATATGGTGGTATTTATTTATTATGAATAAATAAAATACAAGATATTAATTATATACAAATTATATTAATTAAAGAATATTCCGGAAGCCAATTAATTGGCATATGGGGCCCCACATTTAAGTGTATGAGATACACTTGGATTGTGCACTTTAATTAATAAGATTGTCATAATATTAATATAAGATATTAATTGATTTTGGAAATTAGATTTATGGTAATAAGATAATTATAATCAATATAAGATATTGGCAAAATAAATTATAATTAAAGAGATAAATCAATCTAGTTGATTTTCCTTATTTAATTGGGAAAAGATTTTCTTCTCTTCCACACCATATGGGGCACCACTTCCTCTATATAAAGGAAGTGGGTGTCAAGCTCTTTTGTACAACACAATTGCAAGAGCTCATAGTTCTTGTGTAAAATAGAGAGCTATCCATAGTGAGTTTGTGAGGGAAGAAAATGTCTGGTCTAGCAGCCGGAGTTTTTCCGATAGCAATCCAAGGAGGATTCCGGCAAGGGGTTCGTGTGGATTAGCGATAGAGGCCGGACGCGTGGACGGCTTGTGCATTGAACTACTCTCCGTTGGCGGTCAAAGCGACGATCTTATAGATCATCTGAGGTATAACCGTCAAACTACTTAACGTGTTTATTGCATTAAATGAAGAACGATCTAGAAAAGGAAATCAAATTTTAAATTCCGTTGTGTTAAACTAGTGATTTCCTAACAAAACTTGTAGAGATAACCCTCGAAAAATCCTCGATGCCTCGACTACTTCAATGAACGATGGCTTCATTGTCGTCGATGAGTCCTCTCTCTCTCGATTGGCTCATTGCCTTTCCTTGTTCCTTACTCCACTTTTCGTGCTGCTTCGGTATTTATCTTTAATGTAGTCCGATTCTGCCTTGATTTCTCTTGAGATTTACTTCCTCCGATAATAGATATCCTCCGATTCATCGCAATGTATAAAATCAATATTTATCGCGCAGTAAATCTCATTTAAATAATAAAAACAGATAAATACCAACTTATATCTTATAAATCACATAACATTAAATAATCAATACAAATGTGTGATTTAATATAAAAAATATATTATAAATCTCGATTTAAGGATAATATTGATGACATTTATGGGTATAATTTGACCGTCATCAACTACCCCCCACTTAGACTTTGATCGTCCCGAACAAAGCATCAATAAGTCATTCCCCAAGACAACATTTTCCATTGTCAAATCATACATACACAAGAAACTCGAGTCAACTCATACCATTCATGCTCATAAGGTATCCATTATTCACTACTCGCTATGAATCGAAGTGATGTGTGCATGTGTTCAGTTTTATATATTCGTGGCAAGATTAAAGTTTTTGCTAACTTCGCAGTCTTCACCTACCAACATCAGCATTCCCACTTCTTAAGCCTCGCAATGGTTAAAGACATGGTGCAATAAGCAAGAGCATCATCCATAAGGTTTTTGGACTCGGAGACCGAGAAAATACTCAAAGCCTCTTAAAATTTTGAATTTCTTCGCATTTTCACAATTTCAAGCTTTAACAACTCTCAAGAAAGAAGCTTGCTTTAAAGGTAAAGTATGCATTGCAAGAATCCCCCTCTCACGGATTAGTCAACAAAGATTGAATATTACCACAAGCGCGGGCTACTTTGGTAATGTTCTTACAAGCCCAGTGTTTAACGCATTGCTAAAACACAGATAATTCTCAAGTTTATTACTCCGCTTTGATAGCCAGAAGATAGGAATACATCAGCAGATAAATATCGACACTAAGTCTACACAACCAATCATCTACGCAATGTACACATAATTCTTCTAGTTATTATAATTCGTGCGATAATAGTTGATTCAAAATTGAGTAATCGAATAATAAATAACTACTTGCAACGGTCGGAATGAATATCCTTAAATTTACATTCACATAAGTATAAAATGATCACGTAATCATGCAACTTGGTTCTTTTCTTATCAATTCCATGTTTAAGAACTCACAATTCTAAGGGTACGAGATACTTAATTTGGCATTTGTTCAATTTTTTCAATTTTTCACCGTTTCATTCGTTTTTCAATTATAACACATCATAGCTAAGTCTCCTACCCCCCCACATAAACTTGGCATTGTCCCCAATGAAAAAGAAAAAGGTGAATTTAAGAAAAAGACTTAGCTCTGGAAATGGCTCTCAAGTAAATGTAGAATATAGTAGTAGTCCAAGCACATCGTGGAGAAGCAAATGAAAACCTGTTTAAGCAAACCAAACAGAAACTCCACGAAACCGTTAATAACATGTCAATGGAAGTTATAAAATAACATGGCAGTAATTAGATATAAAATATCCAAAAACAAATTAAGCCAATTTATTTCATACAACCAATGACAAGGAAAACCAAAGAGTTAAAACTACAAAATTCACATGGCAGCTATCAAGGAAAAAACCTCGTTTATTCCGAACTGAGACTCGGAACATGGCGAGATGAAAAAAAACCTTAACATTCTCATGCTACTTTATTAAAAGAAAAAAAAAATCTAAAATATAGTTTTGAGAAATACTTCTATGGTTATACTCGTTAGCTCGATTGTACTCACATGATGGTCTAGTTGTAACTTGGATTTCTAGAGTAGGTACTTCTTCCTCTCTATCAAAATGATTCCCAATGTAATGCTTTAATCGGTGACCATTGACCATAAAAGTTTTTCGATCATCCAGGTGACTTACCTCTACAACTCCGGATGGAAATACTTTACTCACTTTATAAGGACCAAACCATCATGATTTTAACTTTCCCGGGAAAAGTTTCAAGCGCGAATTGTAAACAAGAACCATATCACCCACCTTAAAGGTGCGGTCAAGGATTTTTTATCATCAAATCTCTTAGTGCGCTCTTTATAGATCCGAGCATTCTCGTAAGCTTCAATGCGAAACTCTTCTAGGTGAGTCAATTCCAACAATCTCTTTTCTCCGGCTAAACTTTCATCTAAATTCAACATACGAGTAGCCCATAAGGCACGGTGATCAAGTTCAACCGGTAGATGACACGCTTTCCCAAAAACAATCTGGTATGGGGACATACCTATGGAAGTCTTATACGCAGTCCGATAAGCCCATAAAGCGTCATCTAACTTCAACGACCAATCTTTCCTTGTTGGGTTCACAGTTTTTTCTAGGATGCGCTTAATCTCTCGATTCGTGACCTCAACTTGACCACTTGTTTGAGGATGATAAGCGGTAGATAACTTATGTCTCACCCCATACTTGGCCATTAACTTCTCAAACGGCTTATTACAGAAATGGCTCCCATTATCACTAATGATGGCACGGGGGATTCCAAACCGCGTGAAGATATTTTTCTTTAAAAACCGCAGTACAACCTTTGCATCATTTGCAGGTGAAGCAATAGCCTCAACCCATTTAGACACATAGTCGACCGCCACCAAAATATAGCGGTTTGAAACAGACGAAGTGAAAGGTCCAACAAAATCAATTCCCCATACATCAAAGAGTTCTGGTTCTAGGATACTCCTCAGTGGAATTTCATGTCTCCTCGAGATATTGCCCGTCATTTGGCATGAATGACAGGATCTAGCATATTCGTGTGCAGTTTTGTAAAGATTGGGCCAGTAAAAACCACATTGGAGAACTTTAGCAGCAGTCTTGTGCCCTCCATAGTGTCCTCCTGCTTCATAAGTATGGCAATGTTTAAGTATATCGGGGAATTCACTCTCAGGAACACATCTTCTAAAGATGTTGTCTGAGCAACGCTTAAAAAGATAGGGTTCATCCCAATAATAGTGTTTAAGGCCCGCAAAGAACTTCTTCTTTTGCTGCTGGTTCAAGTATGGTGGCAAATATCTCCCGGATAAATAATTCACATAATCTTTAAGCCATGGTTGTTGCTCCTCATCCTTAACAACCTCACCTTACGAAGATACTGCGGCGCAATCACTATTCCCTAAATTAGTAGATATGGGGGATAATTGCTCGTCGGGGGGCTTTTCCAAGCATGATTCTTCAGTTCCAATGGGTGTAAATGACTCCTCATGATCTTTCTCATCATCCCTAACATCTTCTAGATTTTCCTTGTTCATTGGGATTGGTGGGGTAAGCTCCTTTCCAATTCTAGTCATTATCGCATTCACATCCCTAGGGTTCCTATCAGTGTTGCTGGGGAATTCCCTAGGAGGTCTAATTGACAGTTGTTCAACTAATTGTCCTATTTGATGAGAGAGATTATGGACTAAGGCTTCTTGGTTGGTGACTCTGGCATCATTATTTTGACACTATTGGTGAAAGTTTGTAGCCAAGTCAGTAATGGATTCTGCTAATTGATTCACAGTGTCAGACATTGTGTTACTTATCTTTTCAAATGCAACTTCCCAACCGTAAGTTTGAGTTTGCTGAGGTACATAAGTGTTGTGTGGTTTTACCCCTTCATTTGGATCACTCCATCGAATTCAGGTTGGTCATGATTTGGTTTGCAACCGCCATAGTGATTACCCTGCCTCCCAATGTAATTTGCTTCTTTAGTACCGCATTCTCTAGTTGATTAATCGCTTCCGTCCCTTTTCCAGCCTCCACTGTTGAATCCTCTCATGCATACCATCCACCTTATCATTTATGATCAATAGAGTATGTAGGATCTCATGCGAAACATCCTCTTCAAATAAATTATCGGCCATCTTCACATTTGCTATTTCACCACCTCCATATTGGCTATTCATTGCTATTTGCTCCATCTTTCCTCGTGCCTCCTCAGGACATAAAAGAACAAACGCTCCATTGCTGGAGGCATCTACTCTTATCTTCTCCGTATCTCTCAATCCATGGTAAAAGGTTTGCATTAAAATCCATAGAGGGATATCATGATGAGGCACTTCCTCATGGACTCCTTAAAACGTTCCCAAGCTTGATCAATGATTGAGGTCAAGTTAAATTATTAACTCGATGCATGCTAACACACTAGCAAGAGAACTAGGTTCAATTGTAGTATAGCTAGATAGAGTCGAGGTCGATCCCACAGAGAATCAATTTGTGGATCCTAACTTAAATAGTCAACCCATTTATTTCGCTTTGACAAAGACGGCCCATGACCAACATAAAGTACGAAAAGAAAGACACACTCAAACATATAAACAAACAACATGTAAACAAATAACGTAATCAATCGCCCAATTATAACCGTAATTATTTGGATCTAGACAATTTATATAACAACAAGACTCATCAACTATTAATCCGCTCATATTTATTCATATTGGCTACGGAGTCATCCCCAAAACTTGATGTAGCACCGGTAGGTCACTAGATCACCGTGGTATTGTTACGTGACTTCGCCTTTTGGTGCCTCCATCTCATATAACTCACACGCTATTTACTCTAAGGATGCCGATATTAACCGTATACACCTCGTCCGGGCAACATTCCTATGGTTAGGCGCATTTCCTGATGATCACTCAAGCTCTCGTCCAACTAACAATTACCAAGTTATAGTCTCATGCTAGTTTACGATCTACGATAACAAGGTGCGCGCAATTCTCAATATAAACCTACCTAGATAACGCCAACGCCCGAATATCAATTCATGAGCCTACCTAAGAGTTTTATATCGGTATTTCCTTTTTTACACGCTTTAATTAAATTAAGCGAGTGACGAGCCATAGCCATACCTACCGAGATAACAGATTCAATTAAGCTAACTTAATCATAAAGACGTGATCGATTAACGGATGAAACAGGTTGATGGCTTTCTCTCGTCGACCGAATAGGTGCTCTCTGTCGACCGAGTGACACCTCTCGGTCACCCGAGTGCTTAACTCCCCAGATTTACATCCCCGAATATATTTCTCAGCGTTTCATATACGAATCGGATTATATAGCGAATCATCAGGACATCGTATAAACTAATCTAAATACACGTAAATTAAACACGCAGATTCATCCGTAGATATTAGGTAGAGGACGTAGGGTATGGGATCCTCATAGACAAGATATCACCGCTGCCCTAACGTCATATCCTAGATCTACATCATCTAGATATGAATAACTACTCAAACAATCAAAGCATAATTGGGAATTGATTACTTAAAAGAAAACAAGAAGATAAACTAGGGCTTACATGTTTGCAACCCTAGCAACCTCCAAAATCCTAAATGAATCTTTATTTGCTTATATGTAGATATGAAGTAATATTGGTGAATGCCTCCTAAAAAATACAAAGGACTTGTGTTTTTATAGAGCCTCAGCCGTCATAGAAAACCGACTTAAAATGCCGACACTCTGAACCCTAACCGACTCAAATAATGTGCCGAACTTCTTCTGGGTTATAGGCCCACTCGGTCGACCGAATGCATAGGCTCGGTCGACCGAGCCTTACACGCTCCTGGGCTTTCTTCCTCTTTTATCTTGGGCTTTCTTAACTCGTCCGTGATCCATCAAAGCTTCTCCGAAGTCCATCCTTGTGCTCCCAAGTGAGTTACTACAAATATAACATGAAGTACAAATCAGAATATCAAATAATATAATAAAACCTCTTAATACATAATAATGAATCGTAACTCCTCGGCCTTTGAAAATTAAGCGTATTACGATCGATTATTACTCTATTATAGATCCTTTAAACTAGAATCGGGATAAAGGTCATAGAATAACGGGCACAAAATGACCGTTATCAACTACCCCCCACTTAGCCTTTGATCGTCCCGATCAAAATATCAATAAGTTATCCCCCATAAACTACTTTCCAGTGGTCACGGTATACTGACACAAGAAACTCGAATCAACTCATATCCTCTATGCTCATTAGATATCCATTATCCACTATTCATCATGAATCGATGTGTCGTGTGCATGTGCATTGAGTTTTAAACATTCGTAGCAAGATTAAAGCTTATGCAAACTTCGTAGTCTTAACCTACCAACTTCAAAGATTCCCACTTCTAAGCCTTTTAATTGTTGAAGCACTAGAATAATAAGCAAGAGTGTATCTATAGGGTTTTTGGGCTTGGAGACCGAGTACTACTCAAAGCCTCTTAAAGAGTTGAATATTCTTTTCATATCTTCATATTTTTCAGATACTATCAATCTCAAGATGGAAAACTTTTTGAGCATCCTCTATCTTAGATCAAAATAGCATCGAATATTACCACAAGCGAGGCTACTTTGGTAACTTACCACAAGCCCAGTGTTTTAACATTGTCAAACACAGTACGCCTCAAGCTTATTACTCACCTTTTGTGGCTAGAATCTTTAGGAACACATCGTATTTATAAATTTGACACTAGGTAAGAATAATCAATTATCTATGCAATGTACACATTATAATTTTACCTTTTATAACAAGCGTAGTACAACTCGATTCAATTATTGAATAATTGAATAATAAACAACTACTTGCAACGGACAATATGAATATCATTAAGTTTACTAATCAATAAATCGCAGAAGTATAAAGTGATCACGCATCATGAAGTATGGTTTATTTCTTATTAGATATAATTATCAGGAACTCTCAAAAGTAAATGTGACTCTAAGTTTAAAGGTTTTAATTTTTTACTCATTTTATTTATTATTTGATATATGGGAGCATATGGAATTACTCATTTGAGCTAAGTGACTTGTACCCCCCACTTAACCCATGCATTGTCCCCAATGTATAAAAACCGAAATAACAAAATCAGAAAAGGAACTTAGCTATGGATAAGCGTGGAAATTGAACAAGTTTTTGGAATTCGGCAAAGTTCAACGGGCACAGGCATTGGCCGCATAACAGGGCAGAAGAAGAATCACTGCAACACACATCTTAAACAAAGCTCGACATTCATTACAGGATTAGTCTAGACAATAATAATCAGAAAAAGGGACCGTAAAAGGGATAAAAAATTCCTTAAACATGTTTAAGTCCATAATTTAATTATTACATTTCAATATATTTCAGCAAGTCCAAAACATTACATGAGTTCGAATCTAGGAAACAGAGAAACTTGCTCAATATAACACGACATACTAGTAGAATTGAGTCAAAATAAAAACTCGTTAATTATAGGAAATGCAAACACTCACATTAAAATACTTAATCCCATCCTGGATTGAATGGTGCTAGTTGCAAATTGTCCGGGCCGGCTTCGTCAGCACCATCCTCGGGTTCCCCTTCTTGTTCTTGATCGGAACCGTGAACGACAGGCGGTGGGACAGAACTTAAAGATAGAATAGGCATTGGCCCCACATAGGAATCGCCACCTAACACTGGGCACTCGGCTCCTTCACAAAATGTAGTGATCAGTGACCCAAAAGGTAAGGTGTGCCGAGGCTTGAGAGCATCGTCGGTCATTTCCTTGCGTATCAATGCCCCAACGCTCACGTGCCATCCCATGTACAACCAATAAAGCAAAGTGGCATGGGCATAGTAGACCGTAGATACATGCTTAGCCGGGAAGATATTAGAACGGATAAGCCGATTAAGGCATTTATCCTCCCATCTCCTAAAGTCTGCTTTCGCAAATGTGCGGGCAACCTCCCCTATAGTCCATTCTATTCCTAGATAGGCTCCAACTTCCTCCAACCAAGCATCGGACTCACAAATGTCGCCATATACTCGCCCGCCCTCCTCCGAGATATCCACCCCAAAATAAGCATTAATCGTACCGGAGAAATTACAATTGGTCGCCCACTTAATAATAACGATATTGGTGTCGGGGTGTATGCGCAAATAAGCATAAAATTCTCTTACCCAATTGACGCTGACCCGCCTGGGGTGCGGCGACATCACGCCATTGATAACTTTCCACCAATTCCAAAAGCTCATCCCCACAATTTTCCAAATCTAGACCCCGAGCTCGATGTACAGGGGCATTAACGAAATGATTAGCAAACGAAGAATATACCTCCCGACTCGCGAATTGTGGCACTCCGTTGATTAATGGAATGTTGTCTTCAATGCCACGAATCAAGCGGCTCAAGCGTCTTCTAGCGGCATCCTGACAGACAAACAAAGACAGCGAGCAGAGACGGAAGGGCAGCCCGGCTCTCGGTCGACCGAGAGCAATCCACCGCTTGACCGAGTGTGGAAAATGGACAGCAACAAAGGCTCCTGCTCAGATCCTTCCTGGTGAATCGAATCGATCGATCAGAAAAAAAATCGATAGGCTTTTCAAGGTGAGTGAAAATGGTGAAATGGATGAAGATTTTCAGAACATTTCCATTTGATTTCTACAGGGGTTTGGGGAAAAGGTAGATGGAAGAGTTTTGATAAAGAAGATGGAGAAAAGGATGAGGAAAATGAAAGAGAGGATGAGTGGGTTAAATAGAAAAATGGAGGTTGAAAAGTGGAATGTGATTGGTGGATAAAAGTTGTTGGGGATTGATGAGGTGTAAAAGTGGAATTTGAAAATTTGAATTGGAAGAATAAAGAAATTGGGAAGAGAAAAAGGTGAATGGTTGGGAAGAGGGAAAGGTGAATGGGGATATGTAGAAATTAATGGTGTTGACCATTTTAATCATTTTGACACACACCGTAAATTAACTACAACAAATAACCATGCCAAAATTTATTATTTCACTCTTGCAATTCCTACCGCTAAAGTTTTCTAACCAACCAAAGAAGTTGTTTTAAGCACAAAAGCAACATTCTCTTATCATAAATAAATCAAACAATCTGGTCTAAGCATTTGTAAAGTAACGCATTACCATTTCCTTAATCAACAATTTTTACAAAGATTCGATTCATTACACTCCATTTCACGTAAAACGATTCGAATAAAAAAATATTTTGCACATCCTTAACTCAAAGAATGTCGAACACGGCAAAATAGAAAGAAAAAAAACTTCTTATCGCTTTCACGCTACTTTTATTTTTAAAATAAAATAACGAAAAATAGAAATAGTTCTACGCTTTAAGTCTCAGAGTTCGACTTCCCATAAATCATCACATTCTACGAACTGTTTTTGGCTTGCCAGGTTTTCACCCGGTTAGCCTTTACCGAAAATGTCTTGCTGTCCTTTTGCACTAGTGCCTTTCCGTGAGATGTGAGTCCAACGAAAAGACAAATGAATCTGTCCCATCCAAGCAAGCTCCAACTTTCGTGATTGTTTCAGAAGTAGATGAGCTCTCTTTAGCTCGAACTCGACGAGTTCATTTCTTTATTTGCTTCCTTCTATTCTTGGGTCTGGAGAAAGGCAGGCCTTCAGGATTATGATTTTCTAGAATCAAGCGAGCTCGATGCCTTTCTCACGACTCGAAATCGTAGGGTCTCATCTCTTTCTTCCTGGCTTGTCATCAACACTTTTCCTAGGCCCGAGCAATATCTCGTTTCGAACTACCAACTCCTATAACATTCACGCCACCGGAGTAGGGAAATCAATTCCTTGTCCCATAGGTCTCGTAACCTCTAGCATCGAAAAATGTGATCTCACCCCCGGTCATACTGAATTAGGGGCTCTGTAGTATTGATAAAGGCTCTCCCAAAAATGATCAGGCAGTGAGGGTGCTCATCTATATCCATAACAACTATATCTATCTTAAACCTGAGCTGTCCTATGCCAATGATCATATTATACATATTTCCAGACATGATTGTTCTGGTCCCATCCGCAAATCTAACTTGCAACGGAGTATTCGTGGGAGTAAGGATTAGATTTCTATCACAAAGACTCTTCGGGAAAATGTTCAGACTCGAGCCAGAATCTATCAAAGCCAACCCTAGGTATGTTCCTTCTAAGGTAACCTCTACCATAAATGCTCCTGGGTCATCTAGTTTTGGCATCAACCGAGCTTCATTTTCAATATGCGCTGCATCTCTAGGACAGATGACTATAGGGCGATTTAGGTCTACGCTAACCTCAGAATCAGATTCTATATCTGACATGTGATGCATGTAGTCATATCCTGAGTCTGAATCTGAAGAAATCTCTTCAGGATTTAACTTGGACATACCTCTGTATATGTAAGCATCTTTAAACTCTTTTGACTCCTTGGCTTCGTGAATTCTTGCCTTCGTCTTTGCTATTCTCTCCTTGAGTTTAGGTGTCAACGGCTTTCTGGGAGTGGTCTTGGTTCTCAGCACCATGACTTCTTCTCCTTGAACCTCAGAAGACTGATGTGATGACATTTTGCTAAACAGTTCGCTTGAGTGGTTCCCTCTGATTAACTGCATCATAAGAAAGCAACAAACGGTTATTGAACTAACAGCAAGATGATTACTCATACCGCCGCTAGGCTTATAACCTACTAAATGTAATCACAGGGAAAAACAAAAGAAAAGATAATGGGCTCGGTCGATCGAGTAACAACGCTCGGTCGACCGAACATGCAAAATTATTTATTTATTTTTTTATTTTGTATTTTTATTTTATTTACTGTAAAAGAAAACAGAAATAAAAATGAAATAATTAAGTAGATTATTTAAGCAATTGGACCATCGATCCCCGGCAACGGCGCCAAAAACTTGATTGAGGTCAAGTTAAATTATTAACTCGATGCCTACTAACACACTAGCAAGAGAACTAGTTCAATTGTAGTATAGCTAGATAGAGTCGAGGGTCGATCCCACAGAGAATCAATTTGTGGATCCTAACTTAAATAGTCAACCCATTTATTTCATTTGACAAAGACGGTCTATGACCAACATAAAGTACGAGAAAAGAAAGACACACTCAAACATATAAACAAACAACATGTAAACAAATAACGTAATCAACTGCCCAATTATAACCGTAATTATTTGGATCTAGACAATTTATATAACAACAAGACTCATCAACTATTAATCCGTTCATATTTATTCATATTGGCTACGGGAGTCATCCCCTAAAACTTGATGTAGCACCGGTAGTCACTAGATCACCGTGGTATTGTTACGTGACTTCGCTTTTTGGTGCCTCCATCTCATATAACTCACACGCTACGACTTAAGGATGCCGATATTAACCGCACACCTCGTCCGGGCAACATTCCTATGGCTAGGCGTATTTCCTGAGACGCGATCACTCAAGCTCTCGTCCAACTAACAATTACCAAGTTATAGTCTCATGCTAGTTACGATCTACGTATAACAAGGTGCGCGCAATTCCCTAATATAAACCTACCTAGATAACGCTGAACGCCCGAAGATCAATTCATGAGCCTACCTAAGAGTTTTATATCGGTATTTCCTTTTTACACGTTTTAATTAAATTAAGCAAGTGACATAGCCATACCTACTGAGATAACAGATTCAATTAAGATAACCTAATCATAAAGACGTGACTGATTAACGGATGAAACAGGGTTGACAGCTCTCGGTCGACCGAATAGGTGCTCTCGGTCGACCGAGTGACACCTCTCGGTCACCCGAGTTCTTAACTCCCTGCATTTACATCCCCGAATATATTTCTCAAATGCTTCATATACGAATCGGATTATATAGAGAATCATCAGGACATCGTATAAACTAATCTAAATACACGTAAATTAAACATGCAGATTCATCCGTAGATATTAGGTAGAGGACGTAGGGTATGGGATCCTCATAGACAAGATATCACCGCTGCCCTAACGTCATATCCTAGATCTACATCATCTAGATATGAATAACTACTCAAACAATCAAAGCATAATTGGGAATTGATTACTTAAAAGAAAACAAGAAGATAAACTAGGGCTTACATGTTTGCAACCCTAGCAACCTCCAAAATCCTAAATGAATCCTTATTTGCTTATATGTAGATATGAAGTAATATTGGTGAATGCCTCCTAAAAAATACAAAGGACTTGTGTTTTTATAGAGCCTCAACCGTCATAGAAAACCGACTTAAAATGCCGACACTCTGAACCCTAACCGACTCAAATAATGTGCCGAACTTCTTCTCAAGTTATAGGCCCACTCGGTCGATCGAATGCATAGGCTCGGTCGACCGAGCCTTACACGCCTCCGGGCTTTCTTCCTCTTTATCTTGGGCTTTCTTAACTCGTCCGTGATCCATCAAAGCTTCTCAAAGTCCATCCTTGTGCTCCCAAGTGAGTTACTACAAATATAACATGAAGTACAGTCTGTAATATCAAATAATATAATAAAACCTCTTAATACATAATAATGAATCGTAACTCTCGGCATATGCAAATTAAGCGTATTACGACTGATTATTACTCTATTATAGCTCCTTTAAACTAGAATCGGGGATAAAGGTCATAGAATAACGGGCACAAAATGACCGTTATCAATCAACATTCTCCCCAGGTTGCTGCTTGAACCCCAAGATATCTTGGCGTAACTTAAAGGTCATTCCTATAGGGAAGTACTTATTCATGAACTTTTGTAGCAGTTCCTCCCAGTTCATGATTGATCTAGCCTCTAAAGAGAAAAGTCATTGCTTAGCTTTATCTCTCAAAGTGAAAGGGAAAAGTTTCAGCTTAATGTTATCCTTTGGAACCAGTTCTGGCTTCACGGTACTAACGATCTCTAAGAAATTCATCACGTGAATGACTGGATCTTCATTCAGGATACCATGAAAAGTGGAATAGTTTGCCACCATTTGAATGACATTAGGTTTCGGGTGATAAATTTTAGCAAGATTTTCGTGCACTACGATAGCGTGAATGAATTGTTCAATGGTAGGCGTTGCATAGCTTTGCAAAGTGCACCTTTCCCATGCAGCCACACCTTGGTTAACAAAATTTGCATTATTAAAATTATTTCCATTTACCTGGCTGGCGTTATTCAGTAATGCTTCCATGTCTGAGTCAGATTGATGTGCTCCTTCAGATTTTTCCTCGCCTTGCTCTTCGTTTGGATCCTTAGAAATCCGGGTAGTTTGTTTGTTGTTGTTGTTTTTTTATTTGCAAGACAAAAACAACAATAAACAATTAAATTATGCCAAGGCTACTGCCTTTGGCGAGACTCTTAAATAGACAAAAATAAAAATAACAAAAACAATAAACAATTAGAAACTTTAAAGGCTAATCCTTTAACTAGACTCAATAAATAAAACTAAACAAAAACAGACTCTAAAAATATGAAATATACAAAAACACAAAGCAGAAAATCGTAAAACAAAACAAAAGCAAAACCGCCTAAAAAACTGGTCCGCTCACAAATGACCGCTCACGCCAAATGCCCCTCGCTTTGATTCTCGGGAATCTGCCTGCATTTGTTTTACGACTCTTACATGTTAATTCTATGTTATAATAACTAATTAAACAGACACTATTTACAAAACTACTTTTAATAAAATAAGCTATACTTAATTTAATGACACGAGTCCCTGGCAACGGCGCCAAAAACTTGATGACGGTCAAGTTATAAAAATAACTCGATACCTAAATAACCAACTAGCAAGAGAACTAGGTTCAATCGTAGTATAGCTAGATGGAGTCGAGGTCGATCCCACAGAGACTCGGCTTAAACAAGTACAACGTTATAAAACTAAAAATAGATTAAAGGGCGGTCTACGACCAACAATAACGTAAAAATAAAGGTTGACACGATAGAAAATACAAAGACTAACAATACGATAGTAGACACTAAAACACTTATTTTTATGGTTTTATAAGACTCTAACAAACGGTATTGATTACGCTAGTAGTAATTACTCCCCCATATATGTATATCTAAGCCGAGACAGAAAAGACATTAAGGTTGATTATATTCTGGCTACAGGAGCCATCCCCTAAACTGGATCTAATTCGTGAACGGATAGAAGATCCCTATGCTTAATTTCCTTCCTTGGACAGGATAGAACATCATATAACAAGCAAGCTATACCAAACTAGGGATGCCGATCTAAAATCGTCACCTCGTCTAGGCAACCACCGTGGACGGGTTGGCACACCTCCTAAACGATCGGCTAACTAATGTCCTAGTAACATGACAATTTTCACAATATATCATATTAATTTATGAGAACGATGTAACAAATTGGCCAGATCTATTACATGTGTATATGAAAATGTAGCACGGCGTAGCCGGTCGCTCATAGAAAATTACTAGAATCTTGATGGCTAGATCTAACCATATAGACCATGGTAGATCTAGACCGGTGACTCTAGAATTTGCTCGTAAAACGCCTTCGTACGGCTTAGATCTACATGAATATGGGTTTGTTAATTAACTACATCATGAAATCAATACACAAACGACTACTCAATAACGAAATAAAATAGATCTACGAATGAAAACGACATATTTGGATAGACATTACCCTCGTAGACGGAGGGTCCTCCGATCCTTCAATGCAATCTCTAATCGATGAATCCATCGCCTCCGTGATGAAGAAACATATTATAAAATAAGAAGAACTATATTGATAAACTAAAAGTATTGTAATATTGTGTTTCTAGAGTGTGTCTAATAAAATTCGTGGCTGCTCCTTTATATAGAGGCTTAGGCCGACCTATCTACAACCCTCAGAAAATCCTCAGTCTACCCCTGACTCACCCCCAGCGAACTGATGGCTCGCTGCCAGCGAGTCCTCTCTTCTCTGATTGGCTCACTGGATTTTCTTGTTCCTTACTCCACTTTTCATGCTGCTTCAGTATTTATCTTTAATGTAGTCCGATTCTGCCTTGATTTCTCTTGAGATTTACTTCCTCCGATAATAGATATCCTCCGATTCATCGCAATCTATAAAATCAATATTTATCGTGCAGTAAATCTCATTTAAATAATAAAAACAGATAAATACCAACTTATATCTTATAAATCACATAACATTAAATAATCAATACAAACATGTGATTTAATATAAAAAATATATTATAAATCTAGATTTAAGGACAATATTGATGACATTTATGGGTATAATTTGACCATCATCAAGATCGTACAGTTCACACGACACAATCTATCACACCCAGCTTCTCAACCCATGATCTCAATTGTGTCTCCTTGGCCATTTGATCAATATGTATTAGACATAGTTGGATTACTACCACGAGCTCCAAGTACTTCAAAATCTGGGTTGTAGCTGTGGATTACTTCACCAAATGGGTAGAAGCTGAAGCCCTAACTACGATTACAGCCAAAGCGATTCAAAAGTTCCTTTGGAAAAATATTGTGTGTAGATATAGAATCCCAAAAGCACTGATTTCGGACAATGTAACACAGTTCAAGATAGAATGGTTCAATCTCGTGTTCGAAGCTGGGGATCACCCAACATTTCACATCTGCAGGTCATCCACAAGCCAATGGGCGGTCGAAAAAATACCAACATTCAGATCAAGGTTGGTCTGAAGAAAAGACTTTCAGAAGAGGGATCAAGTTGGGTTGACCATCTACCTAATATATTATGGGCGTACAAGACTGCGCCAAATGTAGCAACAAGGGAAACTCCTTTCTCCTTAGCATATGTAAGCAAGTCCGTAATCCCTGTTGAGATTGGACTTCCTTCACCTCGGTTAGAGCTCTACACTGAAGCAGATCATGAGACCGTACTCAGACATTCGAAGGATGATTTGAAAGAATCAAGAGATTTATTCTTCATCGTAATGGAAAAATAAAAGTAAAAATCTTCAAATATTATAACTCGAAAGTGAGACATTCCTACTTCAAAGAAGGAGATCTTGTGCTGAGGAAAAATGAGGGCCGCAGACACGGCCCTCAAGGAAAACTTGACCCAAACTGGGAAGGCCCCTATAAAGTTGTCAAAGTGCACGGCAAAGGTGCATATCAACTAGCGGATTCTAGTGGCAGGACCATTCTCTAAAGTTGGCATGTGAACAATCTTCGCAAATTTTATGTCTAGGACAAGTTCTAGACTTGAATTATTTCTATTTTTCCATTTTAGTAATGTTATTTCAATAAGTTGTACTCTATGAGTTACCCAACATATGTTACTTCAATAATATTTTCTTTTTCCGTTGTGCATTATATATAGTGGTTTTACTTAAGTCTCAGATGACAAAAATCGCAATTGATTTCTCAGAGTCGACTAAAAAGTTTGCAAAGGAAAACTCTTTAAGTCTACAGATGTACATCAAATCGCCGAGCTCAGAGGTCCGACTCAAAAAGAGTGCAAAGGACAAACTCTTTAAGTCCGCAGGATGTACATCAAAAGATGATCTCTCGCAGTCGACTCAAAAGTTTTCAAATGACAAACTCTTTAAGTCTACATGACAGACATCAAAACGCTGAGCTCTGCAGGTCAGACTCGAAAAGTTTGCAAAGGACAAACTCCTTAAGTCTGAAAAATGGACATCGAACTGAGTTCTACATGTCAGAATCAAGAGTTATCAAACTCCATTCAAAATATCATTAAGTATGCCACCCAAAATATCAAACTCAAGAGTTTATGTATGGCATATTAGGGGGGCAAGATACACCACAACAATTCAAAATGCTGGAAATAAGTGCTTAAGGTAAGTACTGGAAATAAAAGCTAAGGCAAAAGGCTTAGAAAAATATTGCATATATTATAAATCTTGTACAGGTTACAAGGCAATTTTTTTCAAAAACAAAATAGAATATTACCAGCAAAGCTCACATTAGAGCTGAGTTTTGCCTGTGCTCACCGAGGAAGACTTCCCTAAGTTGTTACAGTATAGAGGCTGAAGGGAATGCTGAGTGCAGTCAGCTGATACACTCTGCTGATGGTATGAAGACACAAGCGAACGACCGAAGCAGTGTGAAGTCACAAAGAATTTCACGAGTAATCTAGTGAAGTGTAATGTAGAAAGCATAGTTTGTTGTTACCACTTGTAACTTACTTCTAACTTATTCATGAGGTGTATGAAGTTATAAATACTCCATGATCACCTACATTGTAATACAACTTGTAACTTTCTACCATCAATAATAATTCCGCATTTTATCTTTCAGCTTATAACTTCTATAAACTTCATCATGGTATCAGAGCGTAAATTTGATAATTTCGATCGCTTTCCAACATTTTTCTCTGAGTTTTTTTGAAGAATCTTGAGAGTGTTCTTCATCTTTTCTGTGTTGTCAGTTTCTTGAGAGTAAACTGTCATCATTTTCCTGAGTTTCTGATCATTTCTTGATCGTTTTTCTATTATCTCACATTCATTGTTGATATGTGATAAATCATGGAGTTCTTGGTAGCCATGGCAAAAAAAGAAACAAGAATTAATCCCCCCACCCATTCTATGTTCATCCTAACGAGAATCTGCCTCTCGTTCTTGTTCACCATTGATGAATGGCAACAACTATAATCCATGGAAAATTTCTATGGAGATGGTGTTAATCACCAAGAATAAAATTGGCTTCAGAGACGACACAATAAAAAGGCCGTAAGCATATTCAATGATTTTCATGCATGGAGCCAATGTGATACAACGGTGAGATCATGGATCATGAATTATGTAGAGAACACCATTGCCCAATGTTTGATGTACTTCAAGAGTGCACATGCAGCTTGGGAGAATCTCAGCACTAGATTTTCTAATGTTGATGCCTTGAGCCTCTCAAATCTTCTTGAAGAGGTACATCTCGGGCAAGCAAGGTACTTATTATGTCGATCAATATTTCACAAAATTGATGGTTCTCTGGAAAGAAATCAAGACTATCAGGCATGTGTCAGTTTTTTCTTGTGATCCTCAATGTCACTACAATGCAATTAGAACACTAATGGATCATATGAAGGCTGAACATGTTATGAAATTCCTAAAAGGTTTAAGGGATGATTTTGAGCCAATGGTTTCACAGGCAATGATGATGGTTCCTTTCCTAAAAATTCATGATGTCTTTGTAATGGCCATTAAATTTGAAAGACATAAGTTATATGTAGCTAATAGGGTCAATAATCAAGATTCTATGGTTCTCTTGTCTCAGAAACATGGGCAGGGGCAAAATCAAATAGTCAGCAGACCTTACTCTGCATCTGCTGCAAATCCCAGACCTAAGAATCCCAAGAAGATGCAATGTAGTTTTGTTGGATTTAATGGTCATACTGAAGAGACCTGTTACAAGAAACATGGCTATCATCCTGGTTTCAAGTCAAAAAGGTCTAATTTGGTAGTGGAAGAACAGTCAGCAGAAGAAGATCAGGCCCAAAATAGGTTTGATGGACCAGGGTTTCCAAATCTTACTGCACAACAACTTGACAAGTCGATGGCTCTACTGAGTTCTGATCCTCCTAAACATGCAGGATTTGCTGTTGGCCAACCTGCTGAGATTGTGCACACTACTCACCTGCAACAGGGACAGGTGATTTAAATTTAGTAAGATCTATACAATGGATCTTGGACTCTGGTGACATAGATCACATTGTAGGATCATTAGATCTGTTAAGTAATCCAAAAGCTTCATCTGGTATAAAAATGGGATTACCTAATGGAAATAATGTTTCTGTTACACATATGGGACAAGTAAGGGTAAACCTCGCTTGATCCTACATGATGTTTTTTGTATTCTTGGTTTTAAATATAACCTTTTATCTTTACCTTCTTTTATTAATCATACAAAAGGTGCAATCGCTTTTTTCTCGCTATCAAGTGTGTTTTGTAGGACAAGAACAAGAAAATGATTGGTTCAAATTGAGTTACACATAGACTCTATGTCATGGATCAACCAGTCAGACTTTCTCATGTTAATGCGGAAGAGAATCACACTTTATCTGATATATTAGATGATGCCCTTTTATGGCACTACAGACTAGGACACTCTCCAAATAAGAGGTTGCAAGTCATTAGTTCACAGTCTGTTGATGTCAAATTTCGTAGTCGTGATCTTTGTTATGTTTGCCCAATGGCCGCCAAATTAAAGAAAAAACCATTTCCATTAAGTACAACTACTATAAATGATGTTTTTGATCTTGTTCAAATGGATATTTGGGGTCTTTTGAAACAACATGATGTGAATGGACAACAATATTTTCTTAGTGTTGTAGATGAATTTTCTAGATTTACTTGGGTTTTTCTTATAAGTCACAAATTTGAAGCTTCTAACCTTGTTAAATTTGTTTCTACTCATTTTCACAAAGTTATTAAAGTTATTAGATCTGAAAATGGAGTTGAGTTCCAACTCACTGACTTTTATGCTCAAAGAAGGCATCATACATCGACATCCTGTGTGTCAAAGACACTTGAAACAGTAATGGTATTGTTGAAATGAAACATCAAAGATCTACCGAATGTTGCTGTGGGACCGAGGTTCCAGAGTAATTTACCCATTGAATATTGGGGTTTCTGCCTTTACATGTCAGTAAATTAATTAATGCTACTCCTACACCATCATCGAAGGAAAGCACTCCACATGATGTGCTTTATGGCACTAAACTGCATATATTATGTGTTTAAAGGTTTTGGGTTGCTTAGTTTTCTCTTGCACACTTCAAAGAAGATACAAGACAACATTTGACTCAAGATGTAGGACTTGTGTCAACCTTGGGAATTCCAATACATCTAAGGGTGCTATTCTTTTAGACATTACCAACAAAGATATCTTTGTTTCTAGAAATACTCAATTCCATGAGACTTATTTTCCTCTGTTTCAACAGGTATTAGGAAGAGCTAGATACCTTGCTGACATACCAATTTTTTTACCAGTAATGGAAAACTTTGATGATCTGCTGAATGAGTCAGTAGACCACCAAGACACAAGGTCACCACAAAATTGAGGCGCCTAATGAAGAGCATGCACCACTTAATCAGGCACCTGAACCCACACAATTAAGAAGGTCCACAAGAACACGGAAATCACCAACCTTTTATCAAGGAGGTGCTCATACTGTTCAGCAGACCCTACTCCTGCTGAGTGAGGTAATGAGCCAAGACAATCTCTCAACAGACTATGCCAGATTCATCAATGCTATTGATGCCATTAAAGACCCTAAGACTTACAATAAAGCTATCAATCATGATGAGTGGAAAGAAGCAAGTACAAAAGACCCATACATGGAAGATAGTTGATCTCGCCTCTCGTGCAAGAAACCCGCTAGCGTGCAAGTGGGTATCTGAAATCAAATACAATCATGATGGTTCCTTTGAGAGTTACATAGATAGACTAGTAGCAAAAGGCTACGCCAAACATATGGCATTGATTATCAAGAAACCTTTTCTCCTGTTGTCAAGATTACTACAAATAAAACTTCACTTGCAAAGCAGAAGAGCGGTGTAATAATTGGCATCTACATCGATGGATGTCAATACGCTTTCTTACATGGAGATTTGAATGAAGAAGTATATATGCAGTTGCCACCAGGTTGTGCAACAACTAAACCAAATCAAGTTTGCATATTAACCAAATCACTGTATGGCCTCAAGAAAGCCATTAGACAATGGAACTGCAAGTTAACTGAGCTTTTGGAGGCTCAAGGATTCATTCACTAAGAATGACCACGCTTTATTCACAAAAAGGTCGAGATAATCCTTTATTGTTATGTTTGGTCTATATAGATGACATCGTAGCAAGAAGCCCATGTGAATCGTTAATTCAAAGGTAAAGGAAGCCCTATATCAAAGAATTCACTATCAAGGATCTTGGAAATTGAGATATTTCCTAGGCATTGAAGTCGCTAGAACTTCGCCGCATATCAATTTCTCAAAGAAAATACACTTTTTCTCCTGAAGAATATGAATTTTTGGGAGCAAAACTCGCCAAGACACCTATGGAGTCCAGCAAACTTTACCATATGGTGATTCACCACTTTTGGTAGATAATAATGCTTACAGATCAAGAGGGGGAAAACTTATCTATCTTACTTTTACTGCACTCAAATATTGCCATTGTAGTTCAAAGAACTAAGTTAATTTCTTGATACTCCTCAAAATCATGTGAAGGCAAAGACACACGACTATTGAGGTATTTGAAAGCCAACCCTGGAGAAGGAATCTTGTTCCCAGCAAACAATGATCTTGTACTCAAAGGATTTACAGACAGTAATTGGGCTGGTTGTTCTAAAACAAGAAAATCAATCTCATGCTACATGATGTTCCTAAGAGATGCACCAAACTCATGGAAGGCAAAGAAACAAACTACTATAGCAAGAAGTTCTTTAGAGGCTGAATATAGGGCTATGGCAAATGCAGTTTGTGAAATTCAATGCCTCTTTTACATTCTGCAAGATCTGAAAATTCTAATTCATCTACCTACTGTCTTATTTTGTGATAATGCCAGTGCCTTGCATATTGCTCATAATCATGTCTTCCATGAAAGAACAAAACACATAGAGATTGATTGTCATGTTGTTAGAGATAAAGTAAATTCTGGACTTGTCAAACTGCTTCAAGTCAACACAAAAGAACAAATAGCTGACATTCTCACCAAAGCCTTGGATGCACCTATTTTATCTTATCTGATAGACAAACTGGGAATTTCAAAGATATTTCAAAGTTCCAAAGAATGGAAGGAATTTTCGAGTGTAGTCGGTTGATACACTCATTGATGGGATGAAGACACAACAAACTTGACAGATGTCAAGTCACAAAGAAACTGCTGAGTAATCTAGTGAAGTGTAATGTAGAAAGCGGTTATTCAGTTATAGTTTGTTGTAACCGCTTGTAACTTACTTCTAACTGATTCATGAGGTGTGTGAACTTATAAATACCCCATGATTAGCTACATTGTAATACAACTTGTAAATTCCAGCCATCAATAATAATTCCACATTTTATCTTTCATTTATAATTTATAAACTTCATCGTAAGTAACACTAGACATAGGCGCTCAAGCGCAGAGCAAATGGAGCGGAAGGATCACCGGGTAAAGGCGCTGAGCTAGTAAGCAAAGAAGACGGGCGACGGGGGCGATTTAGACATAATGTCTACCCCCTTCTAAAACTCTCCTAGACGAGTCTCAAAGGCCTCACGCATTCCCAGAACATACAGCGCCTTGTGGGGATGACCTTCAATGCTAAGGTCGGCAAACTGAGCCTTAGCCTTATCGATTCCCAAAGAGTTGCTATAGTTCACTACGCAGGCAAGTAGGGTCGACATGACCAGAAAAGCTCATCCAAGCCTTGAAGTCTCGATGGCCTGAGTAGAAGCCTTAAGATGGGCCTCGATAAGTCCGGACACCGCTTCAGAGCATTCTTATGAGCTCGGAGCTTCCTCAGCCTCACGCCTCCGATCATACCGAGTGGCCAAGTACTTTTTCTCCATAGATCGGAGGCTAGAATTGTACTTAGCCTCCGGGGCCGCAGATCTGTCTGCTTGGGCGTGGAGCTTGTCCGGGAGAGCCCGATCTTCTAGTCTTTATACTTCTCTAAGTCCTTGAACTTCGCCACAAGCAAAAGCCCTTCCTTCAATTCAACAACCTTTCCTCTCAGCTTTTACATAGTGGTGGAAGACTCAAAGAAGCCTCTTGAAGACCTCCCCGCCGATCGTGAGCTTCTTGCACCCATAAATTTTCAAAAGAACACCAATGTGTGGAAGACTCGGTCAAACCAAAATAAGGAAGTATAAAAGAAAGTACGAGGATAAAGCTTATGGTTTCAAATTACCGTTGGTTTGTCATCTTAAAGATCGGGTATGGGCCAAGAGTCGCATCCTTCTCATCCAGAGCGGGGGTCTTGATTAGCCTCAAGAAAGGCATAGATATGCCTCTCTTCCTTGACTTTCCCTCCTTGGTGGTCACAACAACTTCGCTTATGCCTCTTTATAAGTTGGGATCGCCTCCGTGGTGGAGCCGCCCACCTCCATAGAACAATGCCTCCCCAAAGTTGGAAGGGAAGAAGAACGCGCTCGTGGCATCATGTAAGTTGGCCAAGAAATGAGAAGATGAGGCATCCAGGGTCGAGCATGTAGCTCGGATGTGCCAGAAGCATCCTTAGTAGGGTCCCTCAAAGACTAACGCTTTTTCGGACTAATTCTCCTCAACCTCACCTCTAGCAAATGAAAAAACGTAGCTAAGGCCCTCACTGCCAAATGAAAAACAAAGAAAAGTTATTCAAGGCAAAAGACAAGCACAAAAAATATACATAAAGGAAAGGAAAAGTTCATACAAGCGTCTGTAACCTGGACATCAAAGGCAACATAAAGTGGTAGCCCCGCCGCCAAATGAGCAACGTCAATAAGCCGAGTAGAAATCGGCCGACCTTCAGAGAAATGCCCGAAGTCACGAATAGCCCGTGAGCACCTTGGCACGGATATTAGTCGGGCGTACATCCTTCGGTAGAGGATCTCGACTTCCACACCCGCCTGGGTCTCCTTCATGACAAACAAAGAAGAACCGCCCTTCCATCTCTTAAAGGAAGACGGCCCTTCTGCAAGTATTGGGATACTGTTCTGAGGGCCGGTGCAGAATGCAAAACAATACCACCCAGGGGAAGCCCTTACCTTTTTTATCAAATAGAAAGCTCTAAACAGACTCACGGATTCATCGAACTCCGATCATCCTATAGAAAATGGCTAATCCTATTACGCACCTAACCCTATTTGGGGATACTTGGCGCTTGATATAGTAATGGCGCAATACAAACGTAATGATGGGGATAAGGGAAGCCTCAATCCACTCTCAAATTGGGCACGGTAAACGGCACAATACTCCTTCTGAGGACGGTAGAGTACCTATTAGGGTAAGATGGAACTAAAGGAGCATACGCTCCTAAGTCTACCTTATATTCCCCACAAATGTCGGGCTACTCCACTCTCGAAAACAATAGATTCATTTCTATGGCATCCAATAATAGCCATAGTGGCTCTATGAATTTTAGGTTCAAAACGAATGTAGATTTACCAGATGAAGGACGAGAAACGGGAGGAGAAGGGACCCAAGGAATTTTCTCTATCTTCGATTCAGACTCAAATTGCCTATCTATGGGTTCTTCTACATCTGGCTCTGATTCGAATAGACTATCTATTGAAGAAGACAAAACACATACAAAGATAAATCAAGAACACTAAAGAGAAAGATGCTTACTTGGTAAGTTTGAAAAGGGAAAGAGAAAGTAGAATCGGCAAACGATCTTCTAAGATTTAAGAAGCAAATGAGAAGACGGTTGATATGACTTGGGTTATAACCCCAAACAATGTGATTCCCAAACAATGCGTATTATAATACGATGTGGGTAAATGCCTTGAATCCTTTATGGAAGTTATAACGGTATCATAACGGTAACTCGCCACCTAGCATAATAGATCATTATAAACTCTACAAGTCTAGATGATGGAGGCCGAGAAACACCTCTAGCAGATCCAACCTCACAATGAAAGCTCAATCAAATTTGGAGGGATTATGACGAGGGTCGAACTAGCCCTCACCATGTGTCATCTTCCTCGTTGGCGATCATTAAATAAAGAGAGAGAAAAAAATGTTAAGGGCCATGAGCCCACCTCATTCCTAAGACGTATCTAAACCCCATGTGGGAGGTCCACATGTTCTCATGTATAGACCTCCACAGTCGCCTCGGTCGCCATGTAGGACGGGTAATGCAGCCGGGCCAAGATGGCCTGGGGGCTCGACACACAGCTGGCCGTGAGCCTTCCTTATCTGATATTGACACACGTGCTTAGAATACAAGATAATTTTGGGAAGGTCCTAAAGATCCTTTACCCATTAGGATTCTGATCATAATATTTAAACTTATCCGTGATTATCTCCTAAATTAAAAGGATTAACACGTAAAGAATCCTTAGTGGACACGGCACAGGATTGCCAGGACGAGATGTCCTCTATATAAACGATCCCAAGGAACTATGAGAGACTTGATTTTTAAACAATTACAAGATACGTAGGCAACTTAGGATACCACTTATTCTAGGATGGCACAGGATTGCCAGGACGAGATGTCCTCTATATAAACAATCATAAGGAACTACGAGAGACTTGATTTCTGAACAATTACAGGATACATAGGCAACTTAGGATACCACTTATTCTAGGATCAGTCTAAAACTAACCAAACACACATTCGCTCTTAGGGTTTTGATCTTGTTCTTTGTCACTGTGGTTTATCTTGGCCCATATTTACATCCGCATTTGGATCCAAAGATCATCAATCTCATCACTAGGTATCTCGTCCAGTGCTACCATACTTTGAGGTTTGTAGTTTGTTGTATAAATTCTCAAAGAATACTACATTGGTTTACATTATAAATTTACCATCCTAAGGATCATAGAACAAACCACATACTATGCCTTTAGGGTAGCTCACGAACGTACACACTTCTGAACGTAGCTGTAACTTACTAAACTTTTCTTTAAGAACATGTGTTGGGCACCCCCTATATGCAATAATGTCGCAAACTAAGATTGTCATTGTTCCACAACACCGAGGGTGTCTTGTAAATATACTTAGACGGTTAGGAATTCAAAATCTTAACCACCGTTTGCAATGAAAAACCATAAAATGAGATATGTATGGACGCATAGCTCATCTTTGACCTAATGATTTCTAGCAAAGTCAAGTTTCTCCACTCGACAAAACCATGTTGTTGAGGTGTCATGGGTGCTGAAATAATTCTTGAAATCAATATCAATCTACTCACCATCTTGATCTGATCAAAGGCATTTCAAGGCCTTATCTGGTTTCCATTTGGCTTCCCTATGAAATTCCTTGAACTTTCAAAAAGCCTCAAACTTTCTCTGTGTGAAATAAAAATATCTGAATCTGGAGTAATCATATGTAAAAGTAATGAAGTATCAAATCCACCTCTAGCTTGTTTGTTCATCGGACCATAAAGGTCACCATGAACTTACTCGAGTTTTATGGCTCAATCCCATTTAGCATGTCTCTTGGTCATATTTCCTTTGAAACAAGACTCACAATCTGATAAAGAACCAAATTTTAGCTCTCTTAAGGCACCGCCCTTCACCAACATGTTTATTTAATCTAGGATATATGCACCAACCTTAATTGCCTAAGATATGTTTTGAGAGGTGAAAAGGTTAGGAATGGTGAGAACACCATGTTTTGGGAGGACACGTGGGTGCGTCTTGGGTGTTCAAAGAACTTGTTTCCTAGAAAATATAAGTTAGGTGAATAGAAAGGCTACAGTTAGGGATGGGGCTCTTTTAGCGATGGAGTGTTGCATTGGAAATGTATGTATTTGAGGGAGAAAAGGGAGAGAGAAATGGGAGGTTCAGATGGTTTGTCCTCATTGTTTCTCATTTTTGTCTTAAAGCAGGTACCAACGATACTCACATGTGGATCGTCGCATGTTCAGGTTCTTTCTCTGTTGTGGCTCGTAAACAAGCTATCATTAATCAGGCTACCAAGGGACTTGGTTTGAATTACACAAATTGGAACAAGTTTCCGCCATCCAAGATCAATTTCTTCTGTTGGAGGACCTTTCTAAACCATCTTCCTACCAGGGTCAATCTTCACAAAAGAAGGGTTGCTCTCACTTCCAGAAAATGTCCTTTTGTCGTATAGAAGATGAAGTTCGGTTGCGTATTCTATATATAGTTATGTCCTACATCTCATTGTGTGCAGTAATTCCCAAATCCAGTAAAGAATGTGATTTCTCACCGATACCCCATATAAGTCGAGGCATAAAAAAAGTCATGTCAACTCGGTTAGCCTTTTTGGCCAAATGATTTACTTACGGTCTAAGCAAATGACCAATCATTTGTGACTATTTAGCATCGCAGAAGCAAGTTGCTCCAAGCGTTATAACCGACTATTAGACAGACCTAATCACACACCGTGAGAGACGATGGGCCACCACTAGAATCCTTTAGCAGAGACGGGCAGACGACAAGCTCTTCACGGGACTTAGTCTCTTATAAGTGGAGAATGTAAAGTCCAGATCGAGAAACTAATAGAATGCTTACCGCAGTATAAGTGTGAGACATATAAATATCTTTTCAACTCGGTTAACACTTTTAAACCAAGCAAAGACGGACGGTCTGGGAGTTGACCGGATCATTTATGAATCATTTAACGCCGCGCGACTCCATGTTCGAGGCATTACAATGTGGTGCTAAAGGAGTCTAGGTGATTTTGATCTTGTACTGTATGTGTGGTTTTGCATCTCTGTTGGTTTGGCTTGCGTTGCATTTGTTACTTTTTCCGTCACCATCTTGCTGATGTTTAATAAAATGCTTGTTTATTTTAGTGAAATGCTTGGTTATTCAAAAAAAAAAATCAAGGAGGCCCCAGTTGCAGGCCCTTCCCACTCGTAGACAGGCGATTTGGCACTACGATCGGAAAGGGTGTTATACGGTTAAATCAGGGTACTTCTGGCTCTGAGCTCGCGTGGGGGTTGTATTCGAGGCCGTGGGTCCTCCTGTGTAAGCGGACATAGTGTGGCGTGACATGTGGCAAGTGCTTGTGCCCCGAGGGTCCAACACTTTCTGGATATGCTTACAGGTGGCGCCTACCAATCGGGGAGAATCTTCTCAAGCCAGCTTCGGGATGGAGTCCTGCTTTGGCATATGGTCGGGAGAGGGAAACTATGCGCCACGTTTTGTTTGATTGTGACTATGCTAAGGCAATTTGGGGCCTCTCCTTTGGGAGTCGGTTGGTTCGGCAGTCTTACAGGTTTCGGGAGTTTTTGGGGCCTTGTGTGTAGCTTCCATCCAGGAGAAGATGTGTGAGTTCTGCATGACTTTATGGAATCTTTGGAAGCGCGATGTAGTACGGTCTTTGAGGGTACACCTATCTATGTTTCTCGTGTTGTCTCGGCATCTTCTGGCGGCTCCCGAGTATAGGCAGGTGACGAGTGGTGCTGCACTTGAGCCGGAGGGATCCCACACCCGGTCACTTGGGCCTTGCCTTCGAGGACATGGAAGTGTATTACGGATGCTTCCTGTGGCCAGTGTCCGGCTCGGGTATCGGGGTAATTTTAGAGATTCAAGATGACTATTGTGAGCCTTCTTTCCACTTAGGACCCGGTGATGCCTAACTTTGGGGATCCGTACGATCTTATTTGAGAGCGATCGCTCATCTTTCATTCAGCCCTCTTACGCCTGGCCGGAGGATCTCGCCGGTTGTGGCCTCGCCTTGCTCGTGATTGTCTCTCACCTTCACTTTTTGCTTCATGTCGCTTTTACTTTCGTTAAAGGTAATGTTCTTGCGCACTTGTTTGCTAGACACTGTCGCGCGTCTAAAGAGTCTATTTCTTGGGGTACCCATCCCCTTGTTAAACGTTCAGGTCATTCCGGTTTAATATAAAAGGAACTTATTTAATTACGTACATGACAACTAATTAATCAGGATTTCTTTCCAAATTTTAATTCATAGATGTACTGAGCTATTACCTCGTTCTTTAATTAACCAAAAAGAACTATACACATAGTAGGCTCCAAAGCTTTCTCAAAATCAAATTCAAATTTCAAGTTACAATTTTTTAAAATAATGGGGTATAAATTTGTGGGTTTTTCACTTCTCTTACTTATACATGTTATCGTATTATGGATCAATGGCATTAGAATATGAAAGAAAAGACTCTGAACTGAAGAATCATGTGTGACGAGCAAATTTTCATCAGTATAAATCTAGATCGTAGAATCTAGTGGTAATTGAATCAAGGGCAATAAACAGAAAAATATATGAATAAGGAGAAGGTTTTTTAGTGTGATTTAGATCGAGCATGGGATCTTTTTCAAGGTTGCCTATGTCTCCAAAAAAGTGTGTATTGGAATCAAGTGCATGTCGTAGTTCTTGTGAACGCTTATATAGGGAACACTTATGCCCTGGGCATGCATGAGCCGTGTCCACATGGACTCTTTTCCGTATTCTTCAAGTATTATTGAATCGTATTCATCCTTTGATAGTAGTGAGATAATCTTGGTATTTAAATGATAAAGATCGTAGTCTTAATGGCAAGGATTCTTTCCATAATTATCCTCGATAACCGTGCGCTTATCTTCATACGCTATAGCCGACTCAAGCGACGAGCAATCGAAGTCCGCTTTGACCGATATCCATGAGTCCGCCCCAACTTCGCCCTAACCGACTGCGCGTGGACCGATGGTATTCTCACCACTTTTCCTCTGAGGGCGGAGATCAGCCTTTAGCCTTATATCGCCTCATGGCCCTTGAGTGTTAGGAGTCTCAAGTTTATATTTATTACTATCACGAGGCATTGTGTGCGTTACACGTGGCCTGTTAACTCTTTCTCATCATAAGCCCCGGATCTAGTTGAGCTCTTGAGGTCAAGTCGATCCGCTAAAGTCGTCCCAAGCTTTATTGGCCATATCACTCAGCTTTGTGAGAGCTCGGCCTCTGCCTTAATGGGGTTGAAATAGTCAAACGTAGGCGTTTCCCGCCTACTACAAGGAACGGCTTTAGAGAATTGATTGACGCTTTATAGCCACTGTCATATCAACTATTCTTCACACATTTCCAGATAGACTTAAAGACGCAAGCACCTCTTTACCCCAATGGGCTTTTGAGTAAGTCTTTATTTCTACTTTTCTATTTTAAATTCCGCCTTCCTTTCTTCCATTTTCCAATGAAGACCTTCGACCCTTCCGATTTCTCCATAGAAGAATTATTTGCATCCGACTGGATGCCAAAACGAGAGGCCCTTAGCCAACCCTAACTGCTGGCTCCTTCTCATCCTTCTTCCGGACTTTTGATCCCGGTTTTAGACATAACATTCACACTGAGACCCAAAGAATAATAGGGAGTTCACGGAATGGAATATGTTCTTTCCGAGAGCAGATTAGACTACATCTGCCAAGAGTATAGGATAAATAGGGAAGCCATGTGCTTCCCAATGACCCTCGCCTTACGCCCCACCGACCTCCGGATGATTTTTTGCACGGTTTTCAAAGGCCAATTGAAAGGTGGATTGCGATTACCCCGATGCCCTTCCTTTAG